>OZ024741.1:124285282-124300282 GCA_964016885.1 Eledone cirrhosa
TAAATGCTCGGAAATAGCGATATATATGTGAAGATAGACATAGAATATTGGAAAATATTCTGTATGTTTATAATAAACATTTTGAAGACCTAATCGCTATAGAATAGAATACGTCACGTATTACAATTAGATTCTCGATAAAAGCAAGGGAAGTAACCTACGCGTTTCATTCTTATTAGAAATCTTCAGGATTACATATCCAGTGCTTTTATCGAAAATGACACAGCTAGAGACTTATAGAATACTTAGCTGTGTACAGGAACTGGTTTGAAAGAGCGGTTGCCGGTCCGGCAGAAATTAGAAATTGGATTAAATGCTATGAAATAGCGATATATATGTGAAGATAGACATAGAATATTCGAAAATATTCTGTATGTTTATAATAAACATTTTGAAGACCTAATCGCTATAGAATAGAATACGTCACGTATTACAATTAGATTCCCGATAAAAGCAAGGGAAGTAACCTACGCGTTTCATTCTTATTAGAAATCTTCAGGATTACATATCCAGTGCTTTTATCGAGAATGACACAGCTAGAGACTTATAGAATACTTAGCTGTGTACAGGAACTGGTTTGAAAGAGCGGTTGCCGGTCCGGCAGAAATTAGAAATTGGATTAAATGCTCTGAAATAGCGATATATATGTGAAGATAGACATAGAATATTCGAAAATATTCTGTATGTTTATAATAAACATTTTGAAGACCTAATCGCTATAGAATAGAATACGTCACGTATTACAATTAGATTCTCGATAAAAGCAAGGGAAGTAACCTACGCGTTTCATTCTTATTAGAAATCTTCAGGATTACATATCCAGTGCTTATATATCGCTATTTCAGAGCATTTAATCCAATTTCTAATTTCTGCCGGACCGGCAACCGCTCTTTCAAACCAGTTCCTGTACACAGCTAAGTATTCTATAAGTCCCTAGCTGTGTCATTCTCGATAAAAGCACTGGATATGTAATCCTGAAGATTTCTAATAAGAATGAAACGCGTAGGTTACTTCCCTTGCTTTTATCGAGAATCTAATTGTAATACGTGACGTATTCTATTCTATAGCGATTAGGTCTTCAAAATGTTTATTATAAACATACAGAATATTTTCGAATATTCTATGTCTATCTTCACATATATATCGCTATTTCAGAGCATTTAATCCAATTTCTAATTTCTGCCGGACCGGCAACCGCTCTTTCAAACCAGTTCCTGTACACAGCTAAGTATTCTATAAGTCTCTAACTGTGTCATTCTCGATAAAAGCACTGGATATGTAATCCTGAAGATTTCTAATAAGAATGAAACGAGTAGGTTACTTCCCTTGCTTTTATCGAGAATCTAATTGTAATACGTGACGTATTCTATTCTATAGCGATTAGGTCTTCAAAATGTTTATTATAAACATACAGAATATTTTCGAATATTCTATGTCTATCTTCACATATATATCGCTATTTCAGAGCATTTAATCCAATTTCTAATTTCTGCCGGACCGGCAACCGCTCTTTCAAACCAGTTCCTGTACACAGCTAAGTATTCTATAAGTCTCTAGCTGTGTCATTCTCGATAAAAGCACTGGATATGTAATCCTGAAGATTTCTAATAAGAATCAAACGCGTAGGTTACTTCCCTTGCTTTTATCGAGAATCTAATTGTAATACGTGACGTATTCTATTCTATAGCGATTAGGTCTTCAAAATGTTTATTATAAACATACAGAATATTTTCGAATATTCTATGTCTATCTTCACATATATATCGCTATTTCAGAGCATTTAATCCAATTTCTAATTTCTGCCGGACCGGCAACCGCTCTTTCAAACCAGTTCCTGTACACAGCTAAGTATTCTATAAGTCTCTAGCTGTGTCATTCTCGATAAAAGCACTGGATATGTAATCCTGAAGATTTCTAATAAGAATGAAACGCGTAGGTTATTTCCCTTGCTTTTATCGAGAATCTAATTGTAATACGTGACGTATTCTATTCTATAGCGATTAGGTCTTCAAAATGTTTATTATAAACATACAGAATATTTTCGAATATTCTATGTCTATCTTCACATATATATCGCTATTTCAGAGCATTTAATCCAATTTCTAATTTCTGCCGGACCGGCAACCGCTCTTTCAAACCAGTTCCTGTACACAGCTAAGTATTCTATAAGTCTCTAGCTGTGTCATTCTCGATAAAAGCACTGGATATGTAATCCTGAAGATTTCTAATAAGAATGAAACGCGTAGGTTACTTCCCTTGCTTTTATCGAGAATCTAATTGTAATACGTGACGTATTCTATTCTATAGCGATTAGGTCTTCAAAATATTTATTATAAACATACAGAATATTTCCAATATTCTATGTCTATCTTCACATATATATCGCTATTTCAGAGCATTTAATCCAATTTCTAATTTCTGCCGGACCGGCAACCGCTCTTTCAAACCAGTTCCTGTACACAGCTAAGTATTCTATAAGTCTCTAGCTGTGTCATTCTCGATAAAAGCACTGGATATGTAATCCTGAAGATTTCTAATAAGAATGAAACGCGTAGGTTACTTCCCTTGCTTTTATCGAGAATCTAATTGTAATACGTGACGTATTCTATTCTATAGCGATTAGGTCTTCAAAATGTTTATTATAAACATACAGAATATTTTCGAATATTCTATGTCTATCTTTATATATATATATATATATATATATATATATATATATATATATATATATATATATATATTTATTAAAATAAAAGATTAAAGTTTAAGCAAAGAATCGCTGCTTTGGTATATATATATATATATATATATATATATATATATATATATATATATATATATATACCAAGATATTAATAAATATTTATAAAACCATATATATATTTATAAAACCATATTTATTTTATTATATATATATTTAAAGGGCGACCAAGCCAGTCTTGGTGCGCTTTCATCAGATAAAATACAAAATTTGTTTTATAAATAACGACATACCCATGGAAATCAACCTTAACTGTTGGAAATTCGCTGGATGATGGAAACTTATTAGGGGTAATTCAAAGTTATGTGTGAATATGCAAATGAATGTATGAAACATTGAAAAAGCAACCGTGTATTTAAATTACGCTGGGGAAAGATAGGGAGGAAAAGGAAGTAAGAGAGAGAGATTGAAAAAAAAATTACTGTTATTAGATAGATAGAGTGATAGAGAGAAGAAAGAAATTTATCAGAGAATGAACACATGTAACGCAAATAGGTCTTAAGTTTATATAAAGTTTATATTGATGTTACGTATATTTACTAATTATTGTTAGAATTCTAATATAATACTATAATATTTACTATTATAAGTATATAGAAAAAATAGATATATAGAAAAAATAAATATATATAATGATATATTAGAAAAAAAATTGAAAACAAATAGATATAAATTTGAAAATAAGAGAATCAATAGATAGAAAAATATAGATATAAGAATAGATATATGAGTGGATAAATGGGTATATCATGTTATAGATAATTGTTTTAATAAGTTATGAGGGATACTGGTTTATATTTAATGTAAGTAATTAAATTAACTGAGTTAATAAGATTATTTATATGTTTTTAAAGTTTTAAATTGGTAAGATAATGAAAATTCCAGTTTTGTTTATTTATTAGTTAGTATGAGACCATTTTGACGAAGATATAAATGTTGAAAGATATATTTAGCCAGAATTAGTTATTGGTTATAACTTTAATATTAAATAATTAAAAAATATTAAAAGTATTAAAAAATATTAAAAAATATTAAAAAATATTAAAATATTAAAAGTTCTGGAAAACATTCTGGAAAACATTTTCTGGAAAAAATTTCTGGTAAAAACAAAAAAAAATTTCTTTCTAAATCTCAGATGATACTCAAATAACCCTTAAAAAAAAAATTCTTAAAAAGTACTTAAACTATTTAAAATGTTAAAAAACATTTAAAATATTTAAAAATATAAAAAAATATTAAAAAAAAAAAAAAAATTTAAAATAATCTTTAAAAAGTAATTTTAATCTAAAACGAAATAAGTAACTTTTAAAAATAAGTAATTTTTAAATATATGAGATATTTTATAAATAAAATAATTAATGAGATATTTTAGAAGTAAAATAAAATAATGAGAGATTTAAGCAGTAAAAAATAAAGATTTAAGAAGTAAAAAATATTAAAATTAGAGTTAAACTTAAAATTAAAAAAATGTTAATAAGTTAAATTATAGGCATTGGAATAAAGTAAACATTATGTAAAAAAAATTTATAAGTGTAATTATATTTTATATATTATTCTAAACGTGCTTTGAATTCAGATCATACAGGGAGGTAATTCTATGCTTCAAAGCATGGCGTCCGACCCTCCACCGATACTGCCAATCCACCAATAATGTTCTTCTTTTACTTCCTAGCTGTATATTCTTAGCATAATTTCAAACCCCGAGCAACGCCGGGTAAATCTGCTAGTATATAATAAAATAAATATAGTTTTATAAATATAGTTTCCATTTATTAATATCTTGGAATATTTACTCCAGTAAACTGATGAGTGCCCTATATTACTTATAAACATCTTTGTTTGTCGGAATTCCAACAAATTAAATATAACTTCTACATATATATATATATATATATATATATATATATATATATATATATATATATATATATATGTAAGTATCTGTGTGTGTGTGTGTGAGTGTGTGTGTTATTTAGTAAAGAGTAACAGAAACACAAGCATAAACACAAAGATAATTCCCGCTCATTGGCTGTCTTCTGTGATCAATGATGTTTCGAACGCATTAAAGACAGTACACCTCACCACACTGCGTTGATAACTAAGGGAAATAGTCATCCGGGAAAAACAGGTGATATCGGGGAGAACGACAAAAAAAAGAAAACAAAATAAGAAAAACATACCGATAGAGAAGAGGAAACACGATATATATATATATATATATATATATATATATATATATATATATATATATATATATATATAGTAACGAGTATGACCCCGACGGCTGAGCTCAAGCCGTTTCGACGGCTAATTCAGTACAGAATTAGCCGTCGAAACGGCTTGAGCTCAACCGTCGGGGTCCTACTCGTTCCTATTACCCACTCTACTATATATATATATAGTGGCGAAACATAAGTCAATTGCTTGAACTCATAATCCTTTATTTACTGCTATATATATTTCGATGATAGCCATTGAGTGGCTATGACCTCATCAGGCAGTTAGTCAGTTCTTTGATATGCCAACTCTGTGTTCATGGTCTTGATTGTATCAGATCCTTGGGACATATATACATATATCATAACTCATGTCTATAGAATCAATCAGATATTAAAATATATACTATTTCTTCTTCTAATCAGCATAATTAACCATATACATAATCAAATCTAGCAAGCTTTAAGAATAAATTTTCTAACGGGGAAATCTCCGACAAATAATTGATCGCAGCCAGTTCGCGGTAACTCCGTTCACTATTTATCAAACACTTCGGCAGCATGCAGAATCCGATCAAATATATCGTCAACCGCACGTAATTAGTAGTAAAATTAAACTTAGAAGAAATGCGCACATACCGTAATTATATATATATATATATATATATATATATATATATATATATATATATATATATATATATATATATATATATATAACGAAGGAAATGTGGTAAGGAACCAGATGGACCATAACGCACCAAAGTACTCAATACTTAGGGTAGTAGAGTGGGTAATAGGAACGAGTAGGACAATTAGTAAAAAGGAAAGGACAAATTTTTCCCGGTGAAAAATAGTTTAATTAGGAATAAGTATAAATTAGTAATATGTATTAGTTAGTATTCAGTTTTAGTTTTAAGTTTTTACCAGTTGCGTATTTCTAATGCACACGCGCACACACACACACACACACACACACACACACACACACACACACACACACACACACACACACACACACACACACACACACACACACACACACACACACACACACACTTCTCCGTATAAGACAAGAGCTGAAAAATATATTTCAACATGTTAAAATAACCCCCACCCCAAGCATTTTCTTTTTCTTTTTACTAATATATAACAACTCGTGTGTCACACCTCTATTTTTTTAAATATATATATATATTCATGCATAAAACTTACGAATATGTTCATGTCAGACTTAGTTAAATAAGCGAATACCACTGGGGGGCGTTACTGAAGTTAACACATTGGCAATAGCCAGAGACGTAGGAGATTGCGCAATTGAGCCAATTCGAAACGACAGAGGGTATTTATTAGCTGAATCCAACTTGTTCACAGTAGCCCTAATTCTTGAATATCTTATCCTGTATTATACCCGAGGTCAGGGTAATTCTGAGGGATGTAGTGGTGAAATCTGTCAGAAATCTCATTATTCAAGTTGGGAATCAGACTTCATTAGCAAATAAACAACGCCTACCTACAAGCAAAGTATGGTTAAGGATTCATTTATCATATGGAGAAAAAGAACCTGGAAAAAGCAGCATTGAAAATATATCCGCCTTCAAATCAACAGGAGTCTTACCTCAGAAATTATTGTCTGAGGGTGTCATCCTATATCTGCGTTATGCTGCCATGGCGTAAAAGCGAAGGACACAAGAGAAATGCGTATAACTGCAAATTGCTTTATAAATTGAATTATGCTAAACCTGTCTCTCTCTCTCTCTTTCTCTCTCTCTCTCTCTCTCTCTCTCTCTCTCTCTATATATATATATATATATATATATATATATATATATATAGTAAGGTGTATTATTGGTTGTGTACAACAGTCCAATAAATTTATGTTAGCAATATTAAGTTCTCCACGCATTTGTATAACTACTATTCGATTCAAGGAAACAGCTAGATGATGTAAAACGGAGTATAAGTATCAAAATGAAAATCTGAAGGCAAGGTAAAATTCCAATCATTTTAATGATTGGTATTTTACCTTGCCTTCAGATTTTCATTTTGATATATATATATATATATATATATATATATAGAGAGAGAGAGAGAGAGAGAGAGAGAGAGAGATAGAGAGAGAAACGGAAGTATCTAGTCTTTAATGCGAAGAAATACCAATGAAAATCAGCAGACTACTGATGATGGACAGTCCTGTTTCTCGGTCTATTTTCATTCATATGTATCCCATTCGAAACAACGCAGCACGCCGTCTTTTTCATTTACAGATATTTTTGCCCCTCGTTGTCGTTCTTATTCTTTCTATCACTTTACTGCTATTCTTTTTCTCCCTCCCCCTTGTCTCTCCTTGTAACTCTTGCTTTCTTTCACCCCCTCTGCTGGTCTCACACTCTCGGCTGGCCTCTTCCTCACACTTTCACTCACTCACTCTCTGCTACTCCTTCTCTCTCACTTCCTCCCGTCTGACCTGTGTGAAATCCTTTCTCTCTCACTTTTCACGTGACTCGCACGTGTCTGCCTCTTCTCGTCGATTGATTTGTTCGGACTTAAGCCCACAAGATTCATTGACTTGTCTCTCTTTTCCTCTCTTTACGTTGCATTACTACCATGTTGTTTGTTTATTTTCCCCTTCCAATTCGCTCTGTCCCGATAACTTATTTTAGTTATCGCCCGCACTGATTTTAGGTATCTAGTCGTTAATGCGAAGAAATACCAATGATTATCAGCAGACTACTGAGGATGGACAGTCCCGTTTCTCGGTCTATTTTCAATCATATATATATATATATATATATATATATATATATATATATATAAAACCTTGAATAAATTGGCAACATGACCCTCCCAAAGTATAACAACTTGAAAAAATTGTTCATATACAATCATGACATTCCACGTGTACCTCTCTACACAGTATTGCGCGATTTTGTATTTATATGAATATGTGCATGTGCACCGAGAACATAATTGCATATGTGTTTATTTCGACACATGTTAATTGTTCTGTGTTCTGCTCTGATAAACCCTTAGTGATCATTAGCGAATATTCCCTAGTTTTATCATTAATAGAAGTTCAAATAGCTGCAAATTGCACAAATTAAAACCAATTACAAGCCAAGTGGCTGCATTTGAAATTAATTGTCTCAACACGTAAATAGATTTTCTCAATGTAAATTAATAAATCGATATCATTACATGTCTTTTCATATATCACGATCGACTTTTCAAATATTGTATTTCTTTACGTTTTTTGAAGTTCATCAGAAAACAAGTATGATTTCTTTCTAAATTTAAGACTGAAGGAGAGACATTGTTAAAACTAATTAATGTATTCGAGTGATTTGAAGATATATGTACCTATATACATGTATGTTGTGTAAGTGTCATGTCCTGTATATATCTTTCTCTCTCTCCCTCCATATATATATATATATATATATATATATATATATATATATATATATATATATATATATATATATATATATACATACATACATACATACATACATACCTACATACATATATATATATATATATACATTCAAACACACACCTGTGTGTGTATGTCTGACGCTAAATTATGAAAAAACATTTGATTTAAAGCACTTCAGACATTACGATGTCTGCCGAAAATACACACAGACACACTCGTATGTGTATATATATATATGTATATATATATATATATATATATATATATATATATATATATATATATATATATATATATATATATATATATATATATATATATATATATATATATATATATATATATATATATGTGTTATTCCGGGTTGAATCGGAGGTAACCACAGTAAGTAAGGTACTCAATACATAGCAGAGTATAAAAGTTTTAATATAGAAGAGATTCTACAGGACTAGAACTGTTTCATTCTTTAGGAATCATCAGGAATCTCTGATGATTTCTAAAGAATGAAACAGTTCTAGTCCTGTAGAATCTCTTCTATATTAAAACTTATATATATATATATATATATATATATATATATATATATATATACATTATGAAGAGAGAAGAAACATTTAGATATAATTAGTAATAAAATGTATCATACCTAAACTGCTCCTAAATTCCTCGACTACGTAGTTTCGTGGCATAAACAAAAACAATATATCATAAAGATATAGAGTCCTTGCGAGGTCTGCCGACTTATCAAGAGGATACCTCATTTTACTAGTCTCAAGAACGCGTCTACACGACGTGAGAAAGAATCCCAAAAGGCGGAGGGGGACATAGTCACGCGATATAACGGTCGAGAAACAGAGATATATATATATATATATATATAATATACATATATATATATGAATATATATATATTGTTATATAAAATGTCATCATACTAGTAATGCACAATGGTCATTTTTAAATTTAAATTTTATTAAATAGTTGTTGCTTGCATTGCCTTAAAATAGTAACAAGAATGTACACATACTTTTTAAAAATACATCATTATCAGTCAAATCAGTCAAATGTCACTAAAAGCCAGGTGGTCGATAACAACTTCTATAAAATTAGTTACATGCTCACACATTGGATCACCTCTCATCAATGGCATTGGGTGTCTGAGATAATCGTGGAGATAACTGATGAAGTCACAAATGAAGTGATGGTCTTCCAGTGTGAACAACTCCCTATATCCATTGATATATGTGATGGCTTCCGATTCATAGGTGCATTTTATGAGGAATTCCATGCATCCGATTTTCAGTGATTCAATGGGCATGTTATCAGAGATGATAAGGTATTTGACCACGTTTTGCTTTGTAAGTAAATTGGAGAGAATCACTGCAGTCAAAGTCATTTCTTTGCATGGGTTTTTGTCCATTCTAAAAAGTTAAAATGATAAAGTATTACTACTATATAACTTACATCTATTGTTGTAACACCATTGAAATGCACAAGTTTCACCAATTCACTATTATGCACTAATCATCTCAAAGGCCTTCATGATTTACTAGCTTTGTCATTAAGCCAGTTGCCTCAACTAGATTGCAATTATATTCAAAAGAACTTTAAAATGTCAATCACTTGTCAGTAATTCACTATGATCATTTATTTATTAGATAGTTGTTGCTTGCATTGCCTTAAAAAATAGTAGACCAGATAGAAAAACGCGTACAGCAAAAAAAAGTAATATTGTTGGAATATAAACCTTTAAAAATACAGGACAAGAAACTAAAATAAAACTTTAAAAGAATAGGACAAGAAACTAAGATAAAACTTTAAAAGAATAGGACAAGAAACTAAGATAAAACTTTAAAGAATTGGACAAGAAATAAAAAAATTTACAATAATATTAGTGGCAACATTTTTTTATTCGTTTCCTGTGCTATGCCCCAGTATCTTCTTGATTAGTGCATAATAATTGTCATGCTCTCATTGTGCGTTGCCCCTGAGCGGTTGGTTCTGGTTGGGGTTGGTTGGCTGAGAAGTTCTGCTCCGCTAGAATGACCATTGCAAGACGAATTGGCAGATGCAGCTGCAGGTCTCCTCCAAGAATGCACTTCTGGTCCCGCAACACCAGATGAAGATGGAGAAGACGACCGGGACAGGATGTCGACTCTGACCACAGACTACGGCACCTCCCTCAACCACCGGTCCTCCCTCCCTCTGTCCCGTCATCCCTCCAGTCCTCCTGCTCCCCCTTCCTGTACCAGAAAGCTGTGGCACGCATTCATCTGGACTGCCGGACTTGAACTCAAGGACAAGATGCAAGGAGAAGATGGACGGGTTGGTCAAGATCAAGGATGAGCGGGACGACAAGACCGTCCGCTGCTGCTCAAGATCTGTGCTCATGGGCCCATGGGTCCATTCACATTATGCATGACACATGAGGCGTGTCGCCGAATGATGAAATAGGGGTATGGTTATGGCCCAATTGGTGTTCAAACCAAGATTAAATGATCCCCCGGTCTGACGACCACCTCTGAATGTGGAACCCAGAGCCTATGAATGTGGAACTCGATTTTTTACAAATAAAAATGTTGCCACTAATATTATTGTAACATTTTTTTATTTCTTGTCCAAATCTTTAAAATTTTATCTTAGTTTCTTGTCCTATTCTTTTAAAGTTTTATCTTAGTTTCTTGTCCTATTCTTTTAAAGTTTTCTTTTAGTATCTTGTCCTTTATTTTTAAAGGTTTATATTCCAACAATATTACTTTTTTTTGCTGTACGCATTTTTCTATCTGGTATATATATATATATATATATATATATATATATATAGTTATACTTGGGGAGGGTCATATTTGTGTAATATTGCCAGAATTAATAACAGAACACATTCACTGTTTGGTTGGTTTTCGCTTCTGTGTCTTTTATATCGGTCAGTTTAATTTATTCGGTCCTCAATGTTGCCATTGCCTGACGAACGGTCAAAAATACAGATACAATATAGACACAAACACATATATGTAGTCTATCAAAGTTCTTTCGTTGCACATCTGCAACATCGTCAGTGTTGCTATTATGTTTCCTCCCGTTGCATTGTATGCTTACGCCATCTTTATTTAGTCTGTTTATTTTTTTTTTGTCTTCTCTGCGCATGCGTTTGCGTATAGTGTTTTGTTTGATGTGTGTTCTTGTTTGGGTGACTGTGTATTGGTTAATGTATTCTATCTTTACTAGTGTGTGTTTTTATGTGTTTGTTGTTATTGTGCTTGTGTATGTATTTATCTATTTATTTATTTATCTTTCTATCTATTTATACTTCTCATAGGTCAGTGTTGTTTGTATGGGTGTTGTTGTTATTCCATTCATCTTTTCCCGTTTAGCCTTGGCTTTCTAAGTTCTATTTCGCTGGCCTCTCTGATTTGCCTATCCTCTGGGTCATTTCTATGTTTAAATATTATTCTAACTTCTAGGTTGTCTATGTTACCGTTGTGTTGTTGTCTGGCGTGTTCGTATAGTACTGAACCGTTTTTTCGTCCTTTTAGTTTCCCTTGGAGAGAAATTAGCTAACCAGTGTAGAAAGGTCCTGAGAAAGACCCACTTAAAGATTAAGAGGTAGAAAAGCCAGGAACCACCATAAAATCACTGATCAGCAAAACCTAGCCTTTTAAGAAAACCCACTGTACTAATAGGAAATGTATCATATGTAGAGTAAAGCCCCGGATAAACTGTAAAACTAGAAACGTAGTCTATAGCATAGGATCTACAGAGGGTACTTGCAGAAACATGACAACAACATACATAGGCGAGACAGCTCGTAGCATAGGTGAAAGGATAGACCAACACTGGGGGGAACTAAAAGGACGAAAAAACGGTTCAGTACTATACGAACACGCCAGACAACAACACAACGGTAACATAGACAACCTAGAAGTTAGAATAATATCTAAACATAGAAATGACCCAGCAGATAGGCAAATCAGAGAGGCCAGCGAAATAGAACTTAGAAGCCCAAGGCTAAACAGAAAAAATGAATGGAATAACAACAACACCCAAACAAACAACACTGACCTAAGAGAAATATAAATAGATAGATAGATAAATAAATAAATAGATAAATACATACACAAGCACAATAACAACAAACATATATAAACACACACTAGTAAACTAAGATAGAATACATTAACCAATACACAGTCACCCAACCAAGAACACACATCAAATAAAACACTATACGCAAACGCATGCGCAGAGAAGACAAAAAAAAACAAATAAATAAATAAATAAACAGACTAAATAATGATGGCGTAAGCATACAATGCAACGGGAGGAAACATAACAGCAACACTGACGATGTTGCAGATGTGCAACGAAGGAACTTTGATAGGCTATATATATGTGCTGGTGTCTATATTGTATCTGTATTCTTGACCGTTGGTCAGTTAATGGCAACATTGAGGACCGAATAAATTAAATTGACTGATATAAAAGAAACAGAAGCGAAAACCAACCAAACAGTGAGTGTGTTCTGCTATTAATTCTGGCAATATTATTACACAAATATGACCTCCCCAAGTATAACAATATTTGTTTTGACACACGATTTCATATCAAAAACCTCGCCAAACTAATTCATCGCCGTTATATATATATATACGTATGTTTGTTTTTGCGATTGTGTATAAACACTGAAACCAGCGCACCCAAACATACCCACATATATGCATTTGTGATATACAGAAATAGAGACACATATACAGGTATAGAGAAAAAGTGATAGTGTGGGAGAGAGGTGGGAGAGAGATAGACATATATACAGACTAAGATTGACATATATATATATATATATATATATATATATATATATATATATATATATATATATATATATATATATATATATATAGAGAGAGAGAGAGAGAGAGAGAGAGAGAGAGAGAGAGAGAGAGAGTGAGACAGAGACAGAGAGAGAGAAAGATAGAGATAAAAGGTGAAGTTGGAAATAGCATGGAAAATATATTTAAGGGTCTGTTTTTCTTTTTTGATTCGTCAAAGTGACATTATTGAAAAGATAACATTATTGAAAGGACGATTCTTTATTTAAAAAATGTTTATAATGTATATAAAGTATATAAAGTATTACCAGCTTCTATGTATTATTAAAATTCATCTTATCAAATGTTGAGTATTGAAATAAAAATTCAAAGGAATTAATAAGAGTTAAAAACTAAAAATTAAGGATTTAGAATTAAAATCAAATGTTGGAGTAAGTTTTCTTCCATCCTTCTTGCTCAAAATTTGGTGGTAAAGAGAGAGAGAGAGAGAGAGAGAGAGAGAGAGAGAGAGAGAGAGAGAGAGAGAGAGAGAGAGAGAGAGTGAAATTATATGAATGTATATACCAGCTATACCAGCACGAGTACCTGCCACAGACGCATTGCGCTAGAAAAAGCAGTAAAATCTTCCCATTTCCGGAGAAAAAGTCAATGGGGAGCATGTCAGATGTCACATTTGTTGAAACCAAGAAATATTTATCTTTTGAAATTATTATTAATTTTATTTCGCCTTATTAGCAGTCAACGTACAAGCAAACACACTTCTTTTTTTATAAGAGCTATATATATATATATATTTGTTTAGCAAGATTCTTTATCTGAAAACGTGTGTTGAAACCGATATTGCTATACTTTGGGAGCGTCATGTTGCCAATAAGAAACACACGCACCATTTGCTGTCACTTCAATTTATTATAATAAATTGATAAATTTAGGAATTTATAAATTTCTGGTTGGTTGGTTCCACACACAAAAACAAGATGGCGTAGGACAGAACAAAGGAGAGGCACAAAAACAAAGAAAATAATCCCCAGTCACTGAAGAGGTAACAGAATGTGTGACGAAAGAACTTTGACAATATATAAACAATCATCTGGTTGTGGAACCAACTAACCAACCGGAAATTTATAAATTCCTAAATTTATAAATTTATTATAATAAATTGAAGTGAAAGCAACTGGTGCGTGTGTTTCTTATTGGCAACATGACCATCCCAAAGTATAACAATATATGTATATATATATATAAGTGACGTCAATCCTGTTACCATGTAGGTGTAACTTCCCGCTCCTCTCACGCACACACACAAACAGATTGGCCATCACATAGGCTTTCTTCTCTATCTTGCTATTTTTACGTTTTTTAGTACACCCGAACACATTTACTCTTTTGAATGGATACTTATTCATAAAATCATTCGTATGCTTGCAAACTACATCATATTGTCGTCTTCTCAAATATTATATTTCTTTTATAGTAACCTATTTGTTCTATCAATCTTCAGACAATGCTCGCGGCCTCTTTACAACTATCTTCAGGCAAAAATACAAGCAAATGATCAAACGATTTCACATCATTAATCTAACATTATCTCTCGAGCGAGACATTTCTGAATTTGTTATGTGAACTGATAGCCGTCTGGACATGAATTAATAATAGTTTTTTTTTTTTTTTCTAATTAAAAATCTTAACCGATATCAAATTTACATTTCCACCTTTACTGTAGCCAGATTAATAGCTAACACGAAGTTGTTGATAAAA
>OZ024741.1:124305282-124377782 GCA_964016885.1 Eledone cirrhosa
CTGAGCATGTCCAGCTAGCCTCAGTCTCCTTTGTGTCACTTTTGAGCTGACTTTTGGGAGGCTCCCATACAGCTCTGAGTTTTTCATCCTCAGTGTATACTGATTAATGTTCAGAGCCATCCTCAGCATTCTCGTGTAGCACCCATGCACCATCTGAGTGAGTTTCTTGGTCAGTGTCCAAGTCTCAATCCCATACAGCAGCACAGACTCCACTACAGCAATGAAGAGGCGGATTTTCAGGTCTTTACGAACACTGGAAGAGGAATACCAAGGTTAACGTATGTTGATGCCCTAAGGATAGACACTGGTCTGTTGGAGACGCAGGACATGGCTAAAATCTTATAATTGTAAGTTGTTTCCTTGTAGATTTATTTTGCTTTGTTTTTATAATTCAAGCTGAATATTATTTGACTTTCTACAACAATGGTGACGTATATGTGAAGTTGTGGTTGCCAGATATAAAAGTTTATGATGGCAATGTGCACTATTAAACGAAAATGGGCATTAAAATATTTTAAGAAAATATTCAAGACATAACATATAAATGTTATGATATTCATAAAGTAATGTTAAGGTGAAGTAGTCTTGCAAGTGCTTTAGAATACGAAGATATTCTACTCTATCTAGCCATAATCATAGAAATAAAATGTAAACATTAGAAATAAAGAAAATGGGAAGCCATATTTTGAAAACGATCTTTACATGACTACATTAATTCTATCACAGTGAAATAGCATAAATATGTTGGCGGTACATAGTGTTTATCCTAGACTAAATACGTATGTACGGTAGCATGAAAAAACGGACATTAAACGATGACGACGATGATGTTGATGATGATGATTTATACTTATATATGAATACCGGTTGACTTAAGAAGCAAAATTGAAAAGATTTGAAATGTGTGCGTCACAAAGCAAATGTCCAACATAAAGGTCGATCATTTAAGATTTGGTAATCTACATCTTGGAGAAATTTAGCCCCATATTTCTTGGGGCTTTATTCGTCGCTAGCATCTCCACATATTTCAGTTTTTTACCCAATTTTTGCAATCGTTATTAATCAATTATTATTATTCGGTAGAGGGTCGGACGCCATGCTTTCCAGCATAGTTACGTCCGTTTACGATCTGAGTTCAAATCCCGCCGAGGTTGACTTTGCCTTTCATCCTTACGGGGTCGATAAAATAAAGTACCAGTAATGTACTGGATAATTGCTGGCCTTGTGCCTAAAGTAGAAACAATTATTAGGGTTATTTATGTTTGGATCCAAACATTACATATACATACATATATGTATATATATTTGGGTGTGAGAGAATTTATATATATATATATGTATGTGTGTGTGTGTGTGGGGGTCTGTGTGTGTGTGTGTGTGTGTACGAGTCCGTACAGATATACGTGCGTATATATGTGTATATCTATAAATATATATGTACGTACACTATGTATCTATCTATCTCGCCCCCTCACCCTCTCTCTCTCTCTTTCTCTTTCTCTCTCTCTCTACACGCACACGCATATATATATCTGCATGTGTGTGTGTGTGTATAGTAACTAAATAAATAATCTATTAAACAGAGCTAAGTCCATAATGTAAGTTTGAAGAAACAATAGATAAATGTTTACCAATATTCCCCTAGGCCCGACTCTCGACAGTTTCACTTGTAATATGTGGAAACGTATAAGTGTTGCATTATCCACGAGGCTTCAATCTTATCAAAAGATTCCCTCAGTTAGGACCGGTTGTTTCCTAAGTGATCGCTACCAGTAACAAATTCGAAATGGATGAAGATTATCCGGTGACTAGCAGTCACGATAGAAGTATTGTGAAGGATAGATTTGTGGTCAGTAAATTCATTTCTAGAAGAAGCACTTAGTTACCGCTTAAATTTACTCAACCGTAAGGGAGTTAGAGGGGCTAGAGGAATATTGGTAAATGTTTACCTATCATTTTTTTAAACTTACATTTTAAACTTAGCTGCGTTTAATTGATTATTTATTTAGTTAATATCTACGGACTGAGGACAAAAAGTAGGTACATTTTATCTGCTTGTCCTTCATACTTATAATTTTATATATACATATATATATATATATATATATATATATATATATATATATATATATATATATATATATATATATGGGGGATAAGGTTCTTTTCTTTTTTTTTACAAAAATTATTCGTACGATAATAAATTTTGTATAAGCGAGAAGAATTTTCCATGTGTGGACATCAGCATTTATCTTTCGTTAATTTGAGGTCAGGAACTGTTCACTCTTTACCATGCAGTCTTAATATTATACTGCTCAATAAGTTCTATCTTGTATGTTTATTCAGGTGTTTTCTCGCAGCATATCTTAGCATTTGCAATTCAATCATCAATTTCCTTTTTTCTTCTATTTTATATAATTTGACCTCCGTGAATCGCTAAAGGCCACGAAAGGACCCCAGTGTATTTTGTTTGTGGCTATGTATATATATCTACCCTTCACCAGGTATGTTGCCCACGTCGTTGAGTCTTTTCGTCTGAATACGCCACAGTTTTTGGATTGCGTGTATCAACCATTCTTTATATATATATATATATATATATATAGTATTAAGGATACTATTTATGGTTATGTATGTAATAAAACCTTTTATGATTATATCTTTTTTATATATAAACCCCAAATAGTGAAAGATAGTCATTCATTACTATCTTATTATGGGTCAATATATGCATATGTTTTTATATGTCTCTTGTATTGAAAAGGAGATCAAGTATGTTATAGATCACGAAATAGTTGCTCCGAAGAATCCAAATCTCGGTTTGTAGGAAACAATTGTAAGCAAATAAATGATTTAAACTGAACTTTGATTATTGTAATCTCTCTCTCTATATATATATGTGTGTGTGTGATATATATATATATGAGGGTAAAAACCTCCTTCGTTCATGATTGGCCATGGACTTTGCACTTAGAAGTTTCCACTCGAGCGCAAAAGTCTGTAGAATGTGTTTTGTGGGAGACCTGCAATCGCTCAGGCAAACTATTTTCTCATTTCTTCTCTCCACGTCACTGATGTTGTACAAGAGAAAGACACAGGCTGATACAGCTTGGCACCAGAGACGTCGCAAACCATTCTACGGATGAGTGGACTACAGAAAACACCACTGGAATAGGAACAGCCCGCAACTTAACGACTGAAGATAGAATAGAGAAAAATAAAGACACAAATAGCAAAATAATAAACGATGCAACACGCAAACAAATAAAACGCACATAAACATGACAAACGCAAAATCACTGCACATACACACAGAGTCAAAAGCGCAGATGCAAACCCATTCGCAGACACGAATCACGTAAAATCCACCACAAAACAAAGACAAGATGGAGTCCATGAAAAAAGCACACAGAGGGTAATCATTGAGGCAGTCACAAAATATATGGTAATAGAACTTTGGCAAACGAGCGAATAGCGAACAATAAATATAAAGAAAATGTGATAAGTATATGGTACGTGTGTTTTTGTCTAATTAACAATTTTGGCAATAGTAGCAACATGACTATATATATATGTTATATATATATATATATATATATATATATATATATATATATATATATATATATATATATATATATATATATATACATGTTAAATATATATATATATATATATATATATATATATATATATTTTATATATATATATATATATATATATATATATATATATATATATATATATATATATATATATATATATATATATATATATATATGTTATATATATATATTTATATATTATATATATATATATATATGTTATATATATATATATATATATATATAGTGATTAACTTATGACAAAACTCAATATTTACACCTTAATATTGAGAACATAAGAAAACATAATACAATCAATAGAGAGAGTGTGAGTAATATATTTTAAGAAATACATGGCATCAATATAACAGTTATAGAATTTTTAATATTTAAAAACTACTAGAAAAATATGAGGGAGAGGAAAGCATAGAGGAAGAAGTAGCTGATGTTATAACTTATTTAGTATTTAGCTTGAGAAGACAGATGAAAGATGATTAAAGAAAGTGATAGACAAAGGGGAGTAATGTATGCTCAAGTTTCTACACACAGATATTCATATATAGCATATTTGGCGGTTAATTTTCAAAACATTTAATTTATGTTATTTCAGGGTAAAGAATCAAATTTTAGGTTTTAAATGTTATTAGGTATTTGTATTAATATTATAATATAATTATGTTAAATTTCTAAAATTCAAATTTTATAAAGACAAATTTAAAGGAGTTACGAAACCCGCGAAAGAAGGAAAATATACATATAATGTTCGATATCCAAAAAGATCATAGGGCATGCATATCTATCAAGTAAACAAGTTATCAAACAAGTGTCATTCATTCAGACATTAATTACATTATAAATGATTAGAAGATAAAGCATTATTAAAGTTTTATAAACCGTTATGACTTATATGTTCAACAGTTGATGATAGTCGTCGAAAATCAGACTTGATTGCTTACTGTTTTTTCCTGACCTTTTGCGAGGCTTGGAATGTAGACAAAGCTTTATGAAGGCAGTTTGAAAATAATTCACTTTTTTTATTAATTAAGTGTTCATGATTATTAATTATTAATAGGGTCTCCTTTGTACAGAGGCTGCAGTTAATTGATATTGTAGAGTTTATATAAACTCCACTATTACAAAGCTTCCTCCTAAAGATCGAGTATTTAAAATTGTTGTCCTTTAATGACCATGTAAGCTGTGACAAAGACGTCGAAGACTTCCTATTAGAATTCGAAAATGAGCATTTGTGATTCGCAAATCTTGCTTTAAATGTTGAAGAAGTTGCTCCTATGTAGTTGTATGTGTTGTTATTTGTTTTTACGGTGCATTTATACACCAAATTTCTATCCAAACAAATATTTTGCAGAGGGCAATCTGGTTTATTTCTGCAATTACATTTTGATTTATTATTATTTATATTAACACTATTATTAATATCGTTATGTTGATTTTGATTTAGAATTTTACTGTTTATTTTAGCGATGTTTTGGGCTATATTCATAGTTGTAGAATAAGATAATTTAATAGTGTGTCTATTAAAAATGGAATGGTATTTATATTGACTAGGGAATGAACTATCCAAAGCTTTAAAAAATAGATAGGTTATTGGTGTTCTTACTGCTACAGAAGTAGGGGTGGGGGCAAACCATATAACTGATTTAGTTCTGGTTCTTTACCCCGATTTATTCATAGTACAGACGTTTGAATTATGATTACTAGAATTTACAGAATTTCGTTTCTATATGCCATTACTTTTATCGGGATTAAAACTTGGATTATTATTGTCTATATATTCTATATTATTTTTATAACCTGCCTTTTTCAGCGCATCATTGTAATATCCTGCATTTTCATCAAATATTAATTTATTGGCAGAAATTCTATTAATGCGTTTTTGCACGCTATTTACAATTGCTTTTTTCACTGACTTAGGGTGGTTGGAGTAATAACTAACGTAATTTAAGTTTTCGTCGGGCTTGTGGAAAGGGTAATAAAAACCAGAGTTTAAGTTAAAGGTAACATCAAGGAAATTAACTATTTTGGTACCACATTCTACCTCTAGTTTAAGGTCGTAAATTTTAAAGAATTCAATTATATTTTTCTTTACTCTATTTAGTTCTATATTGTTGTGTTTAACTACCGTAAATAAAATATCGTCCCTTCATTGTCGAAGTTAATAAGAGTTCTTCTAGCAGTTAATATGATAGCAATTTCATCCGTAGTTAGATCAGTATGTTTGTAAGCGTATGATAAAGCCTTATTTAGTAGCTTGGGTGTTATGGAAGAGTAATAGCTTGTTATGTCCATCTAGATGAATTTGCGGTTTTTCTTATCAGCTATATTCTTATACCATTCAATGACTTCGTTTGTATCCTTCCACAAGCTCAATTTAGACCTCAATTTCACAGTAGGCAGAATTCTATCAATAATATTTTTACTGATTACTCCAATATCCGATTTGGATGGAACAATCAGTCTAACTGGCAGGTCTTCCTGTGGATCATTCATGCGTTTGCATATTTTATATATATATATATATATATATATATATATATATATATATATATATATTACTCATTTTGAGATGGTTTGTGGAGACTCAGAAAGTTGGATTTGCACTTTGTTTTTTATGTATATTTAACAAACCATAATAGCTGATTAATATTGGTCTATTTCTCCACTGAACTGGAGGTAAAACTACTAACAATTATTATAATTATTTTTCTTTATTAAATGTATACCGTTTCATTAATACCTATTATATCTATATATAGTTTGTACAATTGTACAAATATCTTTATCGTAGTTACATTTATAAATAATTTAAACACTCAAATGACATTATTATAAGTGTTTGGTTTTCCCTGGAAGGCTGAACTTATATAATTATATAATCATTTACTTAATACAATATATGAACAAATAATAAACTATAATCTTGGTATATTATGATCAATATGATATATATAGCTGAAAATTCTGACTTCTTTAAGTTTAATTATAAGACCTATTGATACGTTAGGCACTCAAACTATTTAACAATAAATTCTTTAATAGTTATAACTATAAATATCTTATAAATTATATTATAGATTATAAGTAATTTTGGTAAAGTTTACCTTCGTGGGATATCGAACATTATATGTATATTTTCTTTCTTTCGTGAGTTTCGTAAATTCTTTAAATTTGTCTTCATAGAATTTGAATTTTAGAAATTTAACATAATTATATTATAATATTAATACAAATACCTAATAACTTTTAAAATCTAAAATTTGATTCTTTACCCTGAAATAACATAAATTAAATGTTTTGAAAATTAACCGCCAAATATGCTATATATGAATCTCTGTGTGTGTAGAAACTTGAGCATAAATTACTACCCTTTGTCTCTCACTTTCTTTAATCATCTTTCATCTGTCTTCTTAAGCTAAATACTAGATAAGTTATAACATCAGCTACTTCTTCCTCTATGCTTTTCTCTCCCTCATATTTCTATATTAGTTTTTAAATATTAAAAATTCTATAACTGTTATATTGATGCCATGTATTTCTTAAAATATATTACTCACACTCTCTCTATTGATTGTATTACGTTTTCTCATGCTCTCAATATTAAGGTATAAATATTGAGTTTTGTCATAAGTTAATCACTACCTTGATTAAATCTTAAATATCTACCATGTCAGGGTATGTCATATATCATTTCATTTCATCTGATGAGGACGTACTGTTGAACTTAATTCAGTACATCTGAAATATGTATAATAAAATATAAATGATCACAATAATATCTATTTTGTTAATATTTGGAATTAATATGAATAACTCTGGAAAATATTTTTTTCTGTACAGTGCTTCCAATCTATTGTAAAACTCATTCTTTGATGTATTCATTGAATCTTGTTTAACACTTAAATATATATATATATATATATATATATATATATATATATATATATATATATATATATATTTCGTTTCTGAATTTGTTTAGCAAGATTCTTTATCTGAAATCGTGTGTTGAAACCGATATTGTTATACTTTGGGAGGGTCATGTTGCCAATAAGAAACACACGCACCAGTTGCTTTCACTTCAATTTATTATATATTTATAAATTTACAAATTTATAAATTTATAAATTTCTGGTTGGTTGGTTGGTTCCACAACCAGATAGTTGTTTATATATAGTCATAGTCCTTTCGTCACACACTCTGTGGCCTCTTCAGTGACTGGGGATTCCTTTCTTTGTTTCTGTGCCTCTCCTTTCTCTGTCCTACGCCATTTTGTTTCTGTGTGTGTGTTGTGTGCTCAGTTTGCGCATACGCCACATCCGGGTGTCTGTGTGTGTTTATGTTCATTTATCTATTTGTTTATTTATTTATTTATTTACATGTTATTGGTTGGTTGTTTGTTCTATGTGTGTGTGTGTTTTCATTTTGTCCTTAATTGTAAGTTGTGATGTTGCTGTTCCACTCATATTTTCTATTTAATTTTGGTTGCAATTCTTTTATGTTTATTGCCTCTGTAATTTGTCTAAACATTGCATCTTTTCTGTGTGTAGATTCTATTTTTATTTCTATGTTCTCTAATTTACCCTTGTGTTCTATCTTAGCATGTTGGTAGAGTACAGATGATTCTTTATTATCTTGAAGGTCCCGCCAGTGTTCCTTTATCCGTTCCCCTATACTACGAGCTGTCTCACCTATGTACACTATATTTTTGTTTCTACATTGTCCTTCAGTACATCTTATGCTATACACTACATTTCTAGTTTTACAGTTAATATGGGGCCTTATTTTACAGGTTATATATTTCTTATCTATACATGATAATAAACAAATAGATAAATGAACATAAACACACACAGACACCCGGATGTGGCGCATGCGCAAACTTAGCACACAACACACACACAGAAACAAAATGGCGTATGACAGAGAAAGGAGAGGCACAGAGACAAAGAAAGGAATCCCCAGTCACTGAAGAGGTCACAGAGTGTGTGACGAAAGGACTATGACTATATATAAACAACTATCTGGTTGTGGAACCAACCAACCAACCAGAAATTTATAAATTTATAAATTTGTAAATTTATAAATATATAATAAATTGAAGTGAAAGCAACTGGTGCGTGTGTTTCTTATTGGCAACATGACCCTCCCAAAGTATAACAATATCGGTTTCAACACACGATTTCAGATAAAGAATCTTGCTAAACAAATTCAGAAACGAAATATATATATATATATATATATATATATATATATATATATATATATATATATATATATATAACATTTTTACTGCCTGCTCTCTATATTTGGTTCGTCGGCTTGATTGCCTTATGTTTAATTGGGTTTCTGTAGTTCTAAAGTAGATATTTCATAATAGTTTTCTTGTTACGAAATACGCTTAACGTTTCGTGTCGGTTCTTGTATTCTATATCCAGTGATTACTTACATGCTCTTGACATTTCGTTTAGTGCCAGTTGTGTATATTACAACTGGAGAAATTACTGCCTGAACATACGAGAGTATTGATACATATTCCTTTATTTTGGCATTTAGCTCGTTTTGCTACTCTTTTCTCTCAGTTGTATATGTTGGTAACTCTACTCCGCAGGACATTGTTTTATAAGTGTTTGTACGTTTATATTTACTCGAAAGTTATTGTTTCTATCTATCACCAGGGCGGGAGAATGTCAGTATCGCTAGTAATTTGGACAATATACTTTCTGACATATAGTTACCTCCCTTTTCGTTTTAAGTGCAAATCCCAGCGAGGTTAACTTTGCCTTTTATGTTTACGGGGTCAATAAAAAAGTACCACTGCTGTCGATTTAATTGTCTTTCCATTCCCTCAAATTGGTGGCGTTGTGCCTAAATCAGAAACACTTTTTTCTATTTGTTACTAATAACATTATAATGTATTTGGTTATTGATTAGAGAGTAGTTAAAATATTAAATTCATAAGAATTGATAATCCATATTGCGTTACTGTTAGCTAATTAATTTAATTACGTATAACATATATAGTATGAATGGTGAGATTAATGGAAAATCAGTTTAATCTCGTATACTTAGAGAAGTAACATTAATAACATAAAATTTCCTATTTATGAATTGATTTATAACATTGTTTCATCCAGGTTTTGCAGTTGTTAGTAGTTTGTATTATCAGCGTTACCTTCTAGCGTTGGTATTTTCTCACGCCATCGCTGGAATGTTGGGTTAGTCGATTTCTAACATACCACACCGAAGCAATCAACGTTATGTTACATCTTCAACGCAACATCCATTAATCATGGGGGATTACATTGTTGTCTGTTTTCTTTTCAATTGATTATAATGTTCCTACTTATTGTTATTATATCTTCCGTGTGGAAGATATAATATGGGTGGTGGATTGGCAGTATTTGTAGAGCGTTTGACAATTGCTATGTGCCAAAGAGTTGCGTCCCTATGCGTTGTTAGTTTCAATCCCGTCGAAGTTAGCTCCCATTCTTACGGGAATGATAAAATAAGGGCATGTAATACACCGCAGTCGATACAATCGACTTTTCCATGCCCCTAAAAAAATTGACATTGTGCCTAAATCAAAAAACAATTATTACCATTATCTGTAACCAAACAACTTTCCCAGCGTTGCAAACCTAGTACCAGCTGTAAGGTCGTCTTTTTTATTTGTTATTCGAGAACTAAGCAAAGTATTCTAGTAATTCCAAATAGTAGTTTTTTGCAGACGTTCAGTCATCAATTTGACTTCAATCTTGTCTCTCAATTTAGAAAGTTCAGTACTTATACTTCCTCAGCACCTGCAACAATGGAAATAACTTTCATGTTTTTTAACTGTCCACAACTTGAATAATTCATATTTTAAATTATCATAGTGTTCTAGATCACCTTCTTTCTCGGACATTCTATTGTCTGTAGGAACCACAATATATATAATTATTTAGGTTCCCTCTTCCTTATTTATTTCTACAATGTTCGCCTTTCTATCGAAAGATTTCTTACCATATTCAATCATAATTTCCTGTAAGACTTTTATAGTTATCGTTTTCAATCTCAGCTTCCGGGATTTGCCTATACAATTCGTACCTTTTACATAATGACCAATGTATGATTTTTGCTACATTGTCGCCAACTTCGTACATTCGCTAACAATATGCTTCACTGTTGCAGTTATCGCTATCAGTCGTATATTCTTCTTCTTCTTCTTCTTCTTCTTCTTCTTCTTCTTCTTCTTCTTCTTCTTCTTCTTCTTCTTCTTCTTCTTCTTCTTCTTCTTCTTCTTCTTCTTCTTCTTCTTCTTCTTCTTCTTCTTCTTCTCGGGAGGGTCGTGGGTGCAGGGTCCTCAAGCATACCTTCCAGTATCCTGTCAGATTTTGCTTGTATTAAATTTCTAGTAGAATCGTTTAAGATTTGCATGAAATCGTTGAGTCTGTTTAAAACACGACGTTTTTCATATCGTATGACTATGTGGGTCTTACAGCTATTTGTTGTATCAGCCATCCTTTAGTTTCGGTGATTTCCTTTTCTGTTGTATTATATTTCTTTTATATTTCTATTTTCTTTGCTTTTCCTAGTTTCGGTGTATTTTTACCATTTCATTTAAGATTAAAAAGATTTTTGTTTATTTTCTAACTTTTTTGTATCTGAATTCCTTGTATCTAAAAGGGTCACACATTTTGTTTTATAATTATAGGGGCTGTAACATATATTATGTTACTTAGCTGTGTGATACTAATAGTTCTGTTTGTAGTAAGATTATGATAGCCAGGTTAGCCTTTTTCCAACATATCCTTTTATGTTTGGGACTTATATTATTTCATACTAAGGGATATGTTATCTTCATTGTAGTTCTTGGATTATTCCTATCTTTATCCTATTGTACTCCTGACTTCCGTCTTCAAGGTTTCTTTCATCTACATCTTCCTCCGCATATTTCCATTTATTTGTATGTTTGGCTGAGTTGTCCTCAATCAGATTTGTGTACGTCTTTTAATGCTAGGGTTTCTTGTTCTTTGTTCTTTACGTTATATCGATGATTTGTGTTTACATATTCAATATTCTTTATATTCCTTAGTTGTGTTGTATTCATTATTTGTGTTTTCGAATAAACGCTCTATTTCAATGTATGATATTTGTTTAAATATATATCTTCTTATATTAGCTAGTATTTTGTGGTGGATCACTTTTCTCACAGACTTTCTCTATATATTCTGTTGTTTTCTTTTTGTGAAATAATCATATAGAATAGATACATTTTTCTTTCATTTTTGTGGCATTCAAGGTATTAATCCGGCCCTTCAATTTTTGTGTCGTTTCTATGTGTTTAGATTTTTTACACGCATAGTTTTCCCATACAAAGTATTTACCTCCAAATCTTTATTCGCTTTTTCTGGAATTATACGGTGTTTATTTGTTTCAGTTTTAGTTTTTGTTGTGTTAGTCTGTGATTGTTTAGTTTTGTTTATACATCTTTCGTTACGCACGTGTTTTTATAATATTAACACTTGTAATACATGCATCGATTTTTGCTGTTTTCTCTTTGGTTTATTATTATAATTTTCTGTTGCTGTTTAAGTCGTCATAGAAAAAGAAAGGTTTGCTGTCTTTAAAAAAGCGTCTTGTCGGGATTCTTCTTTGAGAATTTGTATAGATATAATAGATATACAGATAAATATCTGTCTATTATATATAATTCTATTACTTTTTTGATCGGTTTTCTGTACTTTTGCTGTTGATTTCCTAGAGAGTGTTTATATTTCTATGTATGTTGTTCTTTATATTGCTTCAAACTTTATATGTTGATATACATGGATATTTGTGAACGTAAAAAACCATCTCTGATTAATGTAGTCGATGTATAACTTAGCTGATTAATGCTGTTGATATTGACGTTTACATCAGCGTACATTATTGCTATATTAGGGCTGTCTCCATTATTTTCTTTTATTTATTTTTTTTTTCGCTATTCATTTTACGTATGGTCTTTCGTCGATGTACTGGAAGATCTATCGATTATATTTATTGAATTATTTCTGCATTTATTTTATTGTGATGTTCAAAATTGCCAAATATAGTATGTTCTTCTATTAGATGTTTCTAATATTAATTTGTCTTCGTATTTTTATTGATGGAGTTGTGACTTAGTTTTTTAGTCAATATTCTATAAATATGCTAACATTTGATTGTGTTGTCTTTTTTGGATCTCATTTGTATATTTTCTATTCCATAGTTAAATTTAGGATTTATTTTCTCAATCTTTGTAGTTTTAATGTGTATAATGGTATTATTTATTTTGTTTACTATTCATTCATTGTTTCTTTTTCTTTATGTATTATTTATTTATATGTTGACTACTGACTAAGAATGTTAGGGTTGTATGTAGAGAACGACTTAAAGTGTTGGTATCCAAAGTGATCTCCAGATTAAGGTTATTTCTCTGTAGATATTACAGGTATAAATTGAGGCATTGACGTATTTGGATTATGCGTGCAATACGTGAATGCTGGACAGTTACGAAAATCACTTTATCAAATGTATAATACATGGTTTTGTAATGATATTTTCCGTGAAGTCTTATAATGTAATATGGTTTAGCTAATAGAAATATATAGTTAGCAGTTTTGCTACTTCAATCACACATTAACACACACGACACATGATTAAATCACGATAAGATCTCTGATAAACTTCTATGGATACGAAAGAATAAACATAATGATTTAGTGTTTTTCTATTGTAAGTAATAATATTTACTTGGAAATTAAAATAATATGAGACAGAATCAGTCTGCTATATTTACTAATAATTGTTTCTACTTTTGGCACAAGGCCAGCAATTATCCCAGTGTATTACTTTATTTAATCGAGCCGTAAGGATGAAAGGCAAGGTTAACCTCAGCGGGATTTGAACTCAGACCATAAAGAGCCGTAACTCATTTACTGCAAAGCATGGCGTCCAACCCTTTACCGATACTACCAATCCACGGCCTATTCACCGCTATATTTACTAATAATTGTTTCTACTTTTGGCACAAGGCCAACAAATACCCAGTGCATTACTGGTACTTTATTTTATCGACCCTGTAAGGATGAAAGGCAAAGTTAACCTCGGCGGTATTTGAACACAGAATGGCAAGGGCCGTAACTCTATGCGTCAAAGCATGGCATCCGACCTTCTACCGACACTGCCAATCCATTACTAATAATGTTTGCTAGCTGGTAAGTATCGGATGAGAAAGAGCTATTAACTATTCATAGAATCATAGAGATAACCAGGCGCATCTTGTTCATTTTACTTCTAGTGGGGCCCATCTCTCACTAGGAGGAACAGAGCCACTAATTTCGTTCAGAGAATAACAGAAAGGGAGAGAAGGGGGAATCGACCCCAGTACTGAACATTCACCGTCTTATATGCATATCCAATGGGAATATTCATTACTGATGCTAAATATGTCTGTCATTAAACGTCCTTATCAATCAATTAAACATTAGTTAATGTTATCATTAAATTTCATATTAGTAATACGGAATTTAACACTTTAGATATTTTAAAATCTAAACGTAGAATCAAGTTAATTCCGTGTAATTACTTTGTAATTTGCTATATATTAAATATTTAAAACGCATTTTATATTTGTGTTGGTGCTCTGAAAAAGCGATGTATAAATGAATTAACGTATTGTATATTTAATAATATACTGCATGATGGCCTTTTGCTTTGAATTGAAGGTAGTGACTAAAGTCACATACCTAGCTTCAGTAAAACAAAGGGAAATAGCCGACGATCGTTTCTCCCTATTTAGTGGATATCAAGGATATATATCCCTTGCTTCTGTTGTGAGCTGTAGAAGGTGGATTCTTATAGAATTCCAGTTATGTTTATGGGTTGTTTAAACTCATTAACATACGGAGTGGTTGCAGGCCCAGCAACAATTAGAAATTTGTGTTGGTGCTCTGAAATAACGACTTATATTTGAATGTACGTATTGTATATTTAATAATATACTGTATGTTTATTTTAAAACATTTTGAAGGCCTTTCGCTACATACAATATATTATTAAATATACAATACGTACATTCACATGTTATATTATTTTCCGATAATATATATTGGGCACAGGTCAGGAAAAAGTTTGTTTTCAAATCCATATACAGAAATATCAAAATTGAGGGTAGAATAATTGGTATGTCCTTCAACACCAACTCATTAGCACCAATGAGCTAATACGACACTTGAAGCAGCTCTGTGATAATCACTTTCGTAAATGGCTTGCCTCCATTACATTCTTGAAATGGTGTTGAAGAAAGTCTTCGAGATATTTTACCCATCATTTTGTCCCTGTATGCCAATGTTCAAAAGGTTTCATAAACATTGAAAGTCCATCGATAAGTCTTTTTATGAAACTATCCTGGACGAGGATGAGCCTATGGAAGATATTTACGAGCAAAAGAGGGGGATGGTTGAAAATCTACTGACTGTAGTGCTTTCTGGAGATCATTTCCGAGAAGACTATGCCGAGTTCATAAAGTTCTCCCTCCTCTATCTCCGTGTTGCTGGCCAACTCCCCGCTTCTCCTACTTCGTCCCACGAGCTTACCACCAGGCTCATTTGATGGCTAAAGCTATATATGTAATCAAGATAGTTCTTTTCAAAAAAGACTTTTGCATACACTACGTGAGTCGAGTAAAACTAGTAAAATTCGCTTCCGCTTATAAATTTCATTCATAATAAGTGTTGGTCTATTTAACGCCAATATCATTTAGAATACATTCCGCCTGATTATTTTTCATTTCATTTTGTTCTGTTATGTAGCTCATTCATTGGATTCAGTAAAGAGAAGAGAAAGGACAATATAGCACAGATTAGGTCAAAACAAATGTCATAAATAAAAAAGATGAAAAAGTGTGTAACCTCTAAAGATTATTCGATTGATGAGCATACTTCGTTATTTTATCCTCCCGTGTACGGACGTTATCAATATGATAGGCAGATAGTTTGTAAAATGGATCTCCCTATTATACATACATACACACACACATACACACACACACACATATATATATATATACACACACCCCCTACACACATATACACATATATATATGTATACAATCCCCCACCACCACCACCACCACACACACACACACACACATATATATACTAGACATGAAAAATGCGCAAGCTCAAAAGTGCCACAGAATGTTATAATAAACCTTCAAAAGTGTGGGACTAGAGTTGTTGCTAAAAAATATTGTAATCATTATAAATCGTACATTCTGTGGCATCCTTTATAAAAATAGCTTAAACCAACGAAGCCTTTATTTTTACGCTATTTCACTTAGTTAATTCTTAGAGTCTAACATATAAAAATATGATTTACAACTATAAAATAAATTAATTAATATAATAACAGAGCTGCGGAGCTGAAATTTAGGAAATAATGGAGTATCGGATCCTGAGTTGGAGCCAGTCAATTTTTGGTCGACTCCGCAGCCCTGTATAATACATTTCATATTAAAGTTATTAATAAACCTATTTTACGCTGCATGCAAATTACCATGAGATATTGATATTAGATATAAGATACAGCGCAATATCTACAGCTGTAAAAGTACGAAAGCGAAGTAATAATAAGTGGCTTAAGGTAATTCCAATATGAAAATTTGTAGCGATAAAAATTTGATAATGCAATACGACTGTTAATATTATAGTTCTATGAAAATGTAACAATAGATAACTAAATTATTTTACTATTAGTATATTTAATAAATTATCATTATAGATTTGATCGTTCATATAAGCATCATATTAATTTTCAACACAATTATTTTGTTACTATGAGTATATGATAATAATATTACGTAATTATTTATAGCTGTTATTACATTAAACATAGATGTATTTATTTTTATATGTTACACTCTAAGAATTAACTAAGTGAAATAGCGTAAAAATAAAGGCTTCGTTGGTTTAAGCTATTTTTATAAAGGATGCCACAGAATGTACGATATATAATGATTACAATATTTTTTAGCAACAACTCTAGTCCCACACTTTTGAAGGTTTATTATAACATTCTTTGGCACGTTTGAGCTTGCGCATTTTTCATTTCTAGTTTAATATTTTTTTAAGGCAACGCTTGTAATAACTCTAGTTAAACAGGATATATATTAATAATAAATTATCGTTGTAATGTAATTAGATTATGTAATTGTTATTATAAATTATCTTATAAATATTAGTGTAAGATGTATAAAAATATTTTCAGACTTTTAATATAAACAACTACAAAAAACAATCAATATTAAATCAATATATTATACATAATAGAAAACATAAAATAAACAATACAAAAACAAAATATTTACATACAATTGCAATTATCAGTGTATATACATTTTCTTTATATTCCCTGAGCAAATTAATAAGATTTGTTTTTATTGTACATAATTTGATGACTTGTTGGAGTGTATTAAAAGATAGCAACAATTTGTGATTAAAGTGTTATCTTAAGCAACTCACTTTTTAATAGTTGTTGGCTGAGCGAAATTGTAAAAGCCTATGAGCAAATATAAAAAAAATACACAAACAACATTTCCTTGTGTTATTACAACATTAGATAAAATAATTGAGCAATGTCGTTATATTTTGCTCTTATTGCACATTAATAGTGTTTCTATTTTTCGGCACAAATCCATTACGGCAGTCCATTACTGGTACTTTATTTTATCGAATTAGTAAGTATGAAAGTCGAAGTTAACCTCGGCAGGATTTGAACTTAGAATGCAAAGGACCATAACAATACTGCAAAGCATGGTGTCTGACGCTCTACCAATACTTGTGTTGAGGTGGTCATTAATTTATGGTGGTCGTGCGTGGAGTAGAGCAATCGCTAGTTGAAATATTATGAACAAAACATTTTTATTTGCCGAAGAACATATTTTCAATACTGTTTGTGAATGTGACGAAGGAAATACATTCTGATATGGAACAGTGTACAAAGTGTGTCTGTGAATAACATAATGTTACCTCATGTTGTTGTCAAGACATAATGGATTTCGTATATCCAGTTAGAAGATGAAACCTAGCCATCTCGGTTTAGTTATATTTCATGCCATGTGTAAACGTGTTTGAGGATAGCAAAATATGCGTGTTTCTTGTCTGGAAACTTTCTGCTAAACTGATTGGTTTCGTTTTTGGCACTATACAATACTCATCCAACAGATAGCTGTATTGGATCCTTGATTGGTTAATATTTAGGTGAGGGTGCTTGATGCAGAGTTAGTGCAAAATGGATCAATGAGTGTAATAATAATAATGATAATAATAATGAAAATATAGTGTACAATGCTGAGGTGCACTACAACTCATCAAAAGTGCATATATAATACATAGGGTAATATAAAAACGTCAGGAAAAAAGAACAGTGCATGAGTCATGATATACACATATGTGCATGTGTATGGAAGGGGGACATCAGGTGTAGTTTTGGTGTATTTCGGAATGTATGATGGTTTTAAAGGATGCAGTGTGTCATCAGCTAACAACTGATGCAGGAAGTTTGTTCCATCCTTCAGCAACTCTGAGCATGAAGAAATATTTCCTAAAGTCATGGGAGCTGTGTTGTTTTCTGACTTTGTAGGCATGTCCAGGTGTTAGACACATGGAGATCAAAAAGGTGTTCGGGGTTGTTGTTGGTCGGATGGTTAATAACTTTGTGGGTGTTTACCAAGTCCATTGCCAGAGGGAAGCAAAATATTCAGGGTATGGTAGGTGTCTGATGGAGGGTATGCGCTTAGTTGCATGTCTCTGAACAGTTTCCAGGAGGTCAATGTTCTGAGCAAGATAGGGGTTCCAGACTGATGACGCGAACTCCAAATGTATTCGTACCATAGATGTATACAGCTTTAAATAGATGGCTGGAGAGCAGCTAATGAGGGTCTTGCTGATTGATGCCAAGTCAATCTTAATAAATTGACTGATTTATCTGTTCACTACTGCTAATCCACCGGTGTTTGTACAATTTTTTAGATAATGTCAATTTGAGCTTGATCATTGGCGTAATGAAATTTGAAAAGATTATAAGCAAATCTTTTTTAAAATACACAGACAACATTTAACTGTATCGTTGCAACATTAGATCTAATAATGGAGCAACATTTGTGCAGAATTATTGTTTGTGCAATAAGATTTTTTTTTTCTCCTATTGTTGATTTAAATTTCATATGTCGATTATTATAGTTGAATTAATAAAAAAATTAAATATTACATACAAATAGTTTAACATAATAATAAAAAAAATAATCCAACATAATAATAATAAAATAATTTAACACAAAACAAACAATATAGACAAATATACAAGTAAATATGATACAACCAATATTATAAGCATGTTATATACACACTTCAACAGCATTCTAATAACTATTGCCTGTACAGGTAATCAAAGTGTCAATCGAATGTTAGTTTCGTGTTTTAACAGTACAAATTTACAATACACACATAAAACCAGTGTATATACATACATGAGTGTGTATACAGATACATGAATGTGTATATACAATATATATGTATATATATATAGACACATATATTCACGGTGCAACGGAACATTAAAATATAGATGCGGGGAGGGGTATATATAGGGGCGCTGGGGATAAAGGAGTGTACAGCGTACGTGTGTAATTGATATATTGAAGGAGAGGAGCGTGCAGCGATAGAGTAACAAATATATAGAGAGGGGAGAGATGGTATTGAAGGGGAGGAGTGCAAAGCGAAAGAGTAAGAGAGATATATATAGAGACGGAACAGATAAAGAGAAACAGGCGTAAGTAACAGTGGAAGAGATATAGAGAGAGGGGGGAATAAATAAATGGAAATATAAGTGTAACAGTATAAGAGATATATAGAGAGGGGGAAAGTGTCAACGTAATGTTAGATACATCGTGACATACCTAGAAGTTTCATATGTCTCTCTCTCTCTCTCTCTATATATATATATATATATATATATATATATATATATAATATAATATAATATATATATAATACCATATAATCTACCCCGTACCTAACTTCCGGACGGAATTTTGAAACTTATATGTAGCCTTTTCCTTTTCTTGAAACCATTAATAAAGTACCAGTAATGTACTGAGTAATTGCTGGCCTTGTACCTAAAATAGAAACAATAAATTATTAGCAGAAGTATATGATTAACACATGTTTATTTCCTCTTTCCTTTTTACCTACCATCTGCACTTCTTTGTGGATATATAGAAATAAAATGTACATTTTGCAATGTAAACAAAGAATAAAATTGGAATTACCTTACAGCATATTATAATTTATAATTACAAGGTTTTCACCAAATATAGTAACAATAATTGAGAAACACTGAGGCAATAAACGAAATATAAATTAAAACAATTCACCAGAAAATAATGGATTTCAATAAGGCAACCGAAAACAATAACTTCTATACGTCCTCATATATCAGTCCGCTCTTGTCTCGTCTAAAAATATACACAAAACAATTTTTCGCCAAAATGAAAACTCATATGATCTTCGGAATGAGACTTTTATTCATGTATGTTACCCCTCCCATATCATTCAATAAATATTACTGAATATTTTACACTACGGATGTTCCAAGAAATTAACGCTTTTGCTTTTTTGTTATGTATATATAGATAATTGCACACACATATATGCATATTAATATATATATATATATATATATATATATATATATATATATATGCATTTACACAGGTACAGGTATATACATACACACATATATATGTATAAATATATATATATATACATATATATATATGTCTACACATATATATATATACGTATATGTGTATATATATATATATATATATATATATATATATATATATATATATATATATATATATATATATATATATATATATATATATATATATATACCTCTGCGTGCGCCCCTCCTTTTGTGTATGGGTAATCTATATTCTGTATAACACTCATTTGTTCATTTTCCTAAAATCAATTATATCCCAATTTCCCTTCTCTTTTCTATTAATGGAGGCCAGAGATAATTATCAGTATTGTATGTTTATGTTTTTATCAACTTAATAAGGGATAAGACAAAAAATATAAAACAATGTATAAGAAATGAAAACACAATAGACATATTAACTGCGTTCTCTTTTCAATGGCGTCACATTATATTTTCTGTCCATTAGATACTCTTAATAAATGAAAGTCTTGGTCAATATCAGTTATATATAGAAATAGGGTGATATTGTATTGAAACTTTTAAAATGACTTTTTACTTATTGTTCATTATACTTCAGCTGGAAATAATGAACTCTTGTTACTGTGCAGAGTATTAATACTTTAAAGTAAATAACTATAACAACAAAAGATAATAAAAAATAAAATATATATGAAGATGTAAATAGAGATTTTATCGTAAAGGTCTAGATGCGTGTGGCTTAGAGTTTAGGGTACGCAATTCATGATCGTATTCTTTTGAGTTCGATTCCCGGCAGGGTGGTGTGCCAATTAATAAGATACTTAATCGTACATTACTCCTGCTTAAATGAGTTGTACGTGTAACTCTAATGGCCAGTATCATCACACACTGTCACTTTGAATCCTCTATTGAACTACGTTAATTATACTAGTGTCTATCGAATAATCGGGCCCTTACACGTTAGAACCAGTGGTTGTTCAACAACATCAACAACACCTCGATTGTTAGAAAACAAAATCAATTAGGGTTCAACGTGGAAGCGCCTTTGTGTACTCAGGCACTTACATGATAATTTTATGAGTATGCCATTCCATTTACCGAACAACAAAAGCTCTCTTTGTCTATTTAGGAAGGCTAGTTACCTTTATCATTTTTATACAGGGTGGCTGGAAGGATGATTAATTAGCATGATTAATTAGCGGTCGATGTTCATAAAACATGTAGTAGACGTACTGTAGAGTGTTACGATTCTACATAAGCACCAGCGGGGTGCACCATCTGCAATCTTCTGGGAATATCGTCGACTGATTTCATGAGAAACTCAGGCGGTATGTTGGTCAGTACATGATGAATGAGGTCCCTCAATTGAGTCAGAGCTCTTGATTTTGAACTATAAACTTCGACCTTCGCCCACCCCCACATGAAAACATCGTATATATAATGTGGTCTCCATTTAATGCCGCAAAAACTGGCGATGGACGTGTGACCTGTCCCGGGAAGCGTGGAATGAAGGTACAAAGATTACGTATCCCGAGACCCCAAAGAGGGTCTGAAAGGATGCAAACCTTGACAATTGGAACCAGGACCATCATAACCCTTACATATAAGTAACAGGAATTAGTGGAGGAAGGTAGATGCTACCGGCTAGATATATGCTGAGGCTCTGATACTGTAGATTTGCATGGTGGATGGAAACTCCACTATTCAGGTGTCACACAAGAAATGATTGCACAGGCGGGAGTGGTGATACTCATAAGCCTCCGTCTTTCAGGGTATGTTATGGACTGGATACCATTAGGATGGAGGATTTGCATCTTGAAGCTTAGGCTAAAAGATAGGTCTCTGTGGGTGGTGCAAGTTTATGCACCAAACACGGAGTCCGAATACAAGCCCTTCCTTGATGAAGTCACTGCTACGTTAGATGTATTTAAGACTAAGTCGTATATCCTGATGGGAAACTTCAATGCACATGTTGGCACTGACCACCTGCCATGGAAAGAAGTGATTGGAAGCAATAGAAGGAATGGAGAGCCTTGTTACCCTTCTGTTGTAGCAGTAATAGAGATATTACTAACACCTTCTTCAAGCACAGGGACATCCATAACTATACTTGGTATAAGGGGAATCGGGGATAGAGATCAATAATTGATTTTGTTATTGGCTCTGATCTCTGTTCATGTTAAGAGAGGAGCTGAGCTGTCAACTGATCAACATCTATTTTTCTGCAGGCAAAGAAGCATATAAAACTGGCAGCTCCAGAGCGACCTTCAGGATAAATTGGGAAGCGTTGGTAGATAAGAAAGTAAGGACCAGGTAAGCAGATACATTCAAATTCAGAGAACTGCCAGAGCAAACTGGGTTCTTTGAGACAGAGTGGAGGTTGTCCAGCAGTTTCTGCTTCAGCTGATAAATGCTGTCGGCGAAAGATGCTTGGTTTGAAACTGGATGGCAGGAGGACCTATTGGTTCAATCAAGAAGTCAATGATGCCATCTGAGCAAAAAAGGTGGCTTAAAAGCTTGGCCTGGATATAAGTCCTCTTTCTTTTATTTGCGGTACACGAGGGACGAAAAATCATAGCAGAGACAGTAAAGGCGTCCAGATCAGCAAAGAAAGATCAGCAAAGAAAGTGTTCTGGCAGTCTACCCACCGACTGCAAAATACGACGTTCTCCTCCACACATGCTGTCAAGAAATCATCTCTTGGATTCTTCTCTCTTCAGAGAGATGCATCCTCACGAGGTGGAGAAAATAATTTCTTAATCACCTAAACCTGGTCACAATAGCATCTGATGTACATGAGGTGCATCTGAGAGCGGTGATTACTCTCTCAGAGGCTGAGGTCACACGAGCAGTTAAAGAGTTCAAATATGGCAAGGCCGCTGGAGAAGATGAAATCCGGCCCGAGATGTTAAAAGCCTTAAATAGGGAAGGTATTCTCTGACTAACTTGTGTGTGCCGTGTGGTCTGGGTCTCTTAAAAAGCACCTAAGCAATGTCAATCGGGAGTGATAATCCCAATTTTCCAAAAAGGGCGACAAGAGAGTCTATTCTGATTACAGAGAGATCTCCTTGTTAAAGATAAAGTTAATGCTGTCTGGCATTGAGGGAGATTGTCGAATCCAAGCTAGCTGATGAGCAGTGCGGTTTTCACCCCTGACGCAGCACAGCCGACCAAATATTCAGTCTTCGAGAAATCGTGGGGGTATTGCTAAGAGGTATATTATTGTTTTGTATGCTTAGAAAAGGCATACGACCAAGTTCCTCGGGATCTACTGTGAAAGGTGTTGCAGGATCCATGGTCAGCTTGTTGCTTACGATGTCTCTCTACGAATCCCCGATTATTTGTGTATGGATTTAAGGAACTAAATCTAAATCATTCAATGAGTGTGTCGGACATCATCATGTGTGCGTACGCTGGGCTTATTTTTATGAAAAGGATAGCCATGTGCAATGGAATTCAATAGAAGCAGGTGGAGAATTGCAGCTATCTCGGAGCCGTGTTCGCAGGTGATGGAAGGCAAGAGGCTGAATTAAAAGCAATGATTGCAGGAGCTAATGTCGTGATGCATTCGGTAATCAGAAAAAAGGGATGTAGGTGTAAAATCCAAACTCGCTATCTTCAATTCGTTATTCCTGCTAATTATTACCTATGGTCATGAATCTTGTTTAATGACAGGAACAATACGATCGCAAATACAAACGCTCGAAATAGTGCTCTACCGTAGGATCTTCGGCATAACGTTACTCGATAGACTATGTAGCTCGGGGATCGGAGAGTCACTCCAGGTAGAGCCGCTATTTCTCCGAATTGAGAGATCACAGCACCAACTATGGGCATGTGGTTAGAATGTCTCCGGAAAGAATCACTTGATAGATTGTACGGGCAAAACCAACCAGTATGAGACCCAGGAGTAGTCCCAAGCAAGATGGTGTGTTTAAATCCATGAACGTGTCTGGTCTGGTCTGGTTTGGAGACGGTTGATTCTGAGAGGACTCGCTGGAAGGAGTATTTGCGGACTCTGTCCCCACGATCCTCTTGGGAATAAGTGGACGAAGAAGAAGAATGATGAAGAAGAAGGTTTCTTTGTCTCCATCTTATGTATGGGATCTATTGTCGGCGTGCATTGACATTTATCATTCTTGAAGATGATTTCCAGCATTAGTTTCGTGTCAAGTGTATAAATGTTAAGTAACATCCGATTCAGGGTGCAGCATAGACAAATATCTAAGAAGTTCGGCTCACAATCATTGGGTCCCGGGAGGAATTTCACTGATTGGCATATTGGGTAAATGCCATTTATCTTAGCCTCTGTTCGCCCGATGACTTGTAAATGAAATTGAGTAGCAAGAAACATTTTGTAATTTGAAGGTCTGAATCTCATTCAGAACTAGACGTATATTAAGTGTACCGGTTTTTGCGAAAAGCTTTATCACTTGTGCTTTAATTTTACGAGCAGGCATTTCCATTCGAAAGACACTGGTTTGTAATGGGGCATGAGTTAGCAGGTCCGTTTGACCGAAATTCACTAAATGACTTAGTGGTCCATTTACAAAATCTAAGAGACGTTTACGCGGCATCTCCACCCACCACAAATTTTCAATTAGTGTGTAAATTTCTAAGAATTTAGAAAATTATATTTTTTTAAATAAATGTTTTTTCAGAATAGCATTTTATAAATTAATGCAGCCCTGTAGTGTTTAATGGTTTAAAAAATATATTTTAGATTAAATTACATCCGTGAAGGGAAATATAAATTCATAAAACTAATGAATAGCAGTATAAACGAATATAAGGCAGATTTAAACAGAACGCAAATAAGTTTTCATTAATTAAATACAAATTTAGAATTAGCTTTTAGATTTATAATAAATAAGGAAATAATTGTTTATACTTTTGGCACAAGGCCAGCAATTACCAGTGTATTACTGGTACTTTATTTTATCGACCCTGTAAGGATCGATAAAATAACGTACCAGTAATACACTGGGTATTTGCTGACCATGTGCCAAAAGTAGAAACAATTATTTCCTTAATTATTATAAACCTAAAAGCTAATTCTAAGGAAATAATTGTTTCTACTTTTGGCACAAGGCCAGCAATTAACCAGTACATTACTGGTACTTTACTTTATCGACTCTGTAAGGATGAAAGGCAAAGTTAAACTCGGCGGGATTTGAAGGAAATAATGAAAGCAATTAATATATATATTTGTTAATTTCAAATTAAAAGTAGGACTTTCCCCTTCGTGTGAAAGTCAACCTCACGTAGACGTAAGAAAAAGTTTGCATGAATTGATGGTCGGGTATATTATATAACCTAAGAGGTCCAAATCGAGATATAAGGGGTGAAATCTAAATTTCTGCATAGTGGCGGTAATAATCGCGATCCTATATTTGTAAAAATACAACCAGCATCTTTTGGAATTTTAGAATGTATCATAATGTGCGTTTATGAAACCAATGACTATGTAAAACCCTGTGTGATATATATCTAAGGATTACATACATTAATTTTTCGACGCATATTACTCTAGGAATGCATTAGAGTTACAGAAATACGTGTACAAATGTGCTTTACAAGCGATAGACTTCTGAATTTTCCGACAAAGGAAATATTATCTACAGAAAATAATTTCTCTTTCATTGAATAAACTACTCTGTAAAAGAACATAGTTCTCGTTATCATACAATCAAGAAAACATTTTTGAATGAAGGCATTGATATAAATTTATCTCCACGTGTTGGCAGGAAATCTAATATATACCGTTTGTTGAAAGGAAGTATTAAAAAAAGGAAATTACAAAATGTGACTGGAGGGTAGTATCATTTAGTATTGAATCACATAAAGAATCAATTATTTGTAAATGTTACTTCAATCGTAATGGAAGTTGAATTCCATGCTTTGACTGTATTCCTCTTTCAAATTTCATGAATTACATAAAGGTATAAGCATATACTTCCATCGGTCTCGACGATGACTGTCCGATTTGTTCGATCAATGGAATAGTCTGATCATGGATTTAACGAGCAGCTGGCTGATATTTCCAGAGTCGAATGGACCGTTATCAGAATTCTCAGGGAGACTAAGCATAACACAAGGATAAAACTGGCCCTTTGAATTACAGGTATAGTCAATATGATGGGCAGACATCAAAAAAGCTCCTGTGTACCTAATTTCACTTACAAAACTTGCGTCGACCAGAGACTGTGGTAAATGATACTTACCAAAAATGTCAGATGGTTGAAGCAAACATTATGAGTGTGAAGTGAACATCTTCCCCATTCGAACTTGCTATATATTCTAGGTAAAGATTGCCAGATTCAACGGCATTCAGCATTTGGAATTTGGAAACATATAATTTATGTTACTTATCGGTAGAGAGTCGGACGCCAGACTTACGGCCTTTGCCATTCTGAGTTCAAATCCCGCCGAAGTTAACTTTGCCTTTCATCCTTACGGGGTCGATAAAATAAAGTACCAGTAATGCACTGGGTAATTGCTGGCCTTGTGCCAACACTAGAAACAATTATATTATTTCTATTTGCATTAATTTGGTATGAATATGTGTTTTGTGAGGAGAGGAATAATTCAATGTGTTTACACATCATTCTATTCTCAGGAAAGATTCCTAATTCAGAATTTGTGGGTTTTCTTTACATTAAAGAAATTTACCTTACATGTTAAACTATGTAAGTCAAATTTCTAAACTACTATGTTTTGTTTTAGCGTAATAATAATTGTTTAAATAAATGAGTTGTGGAACTTATTCACACCACAAAAATCACACTGAAATATTTAGGGCTGTTAGCGAAATCCTGGAAAAGTTATATTTAAAAAAAAAAAAATAATAATATGTGAAACACGTAAAGATAATATGTTTCTCAGTAAACAAAGTAATAACCGCAAAGACTTTACACTTCCGTTTTTCAAAGCAGGACATCTAATTAAAGACAGAAGTTATATCTAGATTAAATTAACATTAAATGGTCTAATACACGTTATCCCCCAATGTCAATATTTATTGTTTATTCAAATTACATTGCTATATATATATATATAAATATATATATATATAAATATATATATATATATATAAATATATATATATATATGCAACCTATTGAAATATTACAACATTTCAGGTATGTAATACGTGCAGCTTGATATATATAGAACAGTTACAATAGATTTACTCAAAGCCGACACAACTACACATACACACATGCATACATACACATGTACGTCAATACTCATCTTCTTCCATTTCTTAGAAGGTTCTAAAGCCCACTATCAGGGTAAAATAAGATGAATGTTTCTATTTTCTATATTTATTTATATATACATACATAAATATTGTATACATACACACTCACAGACACACACATATATATATATATATATATATATATATATATATATATATATATATATACATAAATATAAGTATGTATACGTACATACATATATGTATACAGACGTACAATAGTATGTATATATATATATATATATATATATATATATATATACATACTATTTGCTGTATTTGCTGGCATGGACGTGCATCTGTGCGCCTATGTTAGTTGATATATTAAATTATCTATATTTATCTCCAAATCACTGATTTGTCGAGCAAACCTGCCAAAACCACTTCAAAATTTTTTTATTTTTTTTTATGGGGGGGTGTTAGTAGGCGTCAGTCATCTTACCATCCCATTCCTTCTAACTAGCCTCTATGTCACGTGATTGATTCTTTAGAATCGGACATTTGACTGGAAGCAGTGAGAATTTCAGTACATAGAATCCAGTCCTCGCCTAGCTGTTCTTTCTACTGAATTATTATGTTTATATGAGCCGCTAGTGTCCGCGCATTGCCTGGAGGCTTAGCTGAGAATAGACTCCCTGATGACGCAATGAATTCTCGACAGTTGGATTATGTAACTGTCTTTATCCCATTGCAGAAACTAATTAGTTGGAGTGAAAATTTAAGTAAGTAAGTAAAAAATTTTAAAAAAATTTTTTTTTTTAAATATTTTCTTATTTTACGTCTTTTATATTATTGTTCTGCACCCTCCTGCATTGAACCACCTAGGTACTATGACATAACCTGTGTATTTGCTGGCATGGACGTGCATCTGTGCGCCTATGTTAGTTGATATATTAAATTATCTATATTTATCTCCAAATCACTGATTTGTCGATCAAACCTGCCAAAACCACTTCAAAATTTGTTTTTTGGGGTGTTAGTAGGCGTCAGTCATCTTACCATCCCATTCCTTCTAACTAGCCTCTATGTCACGTGATTGATTCTTTAGAATCGGACATTGACTGGAAGCAGTGAGAATTTCAGTACATAGAATCCAGTCCTCGCCTAGCTGTTCTTTCTACTGAATTATTATTTTTATATGAGCCGCTAGTGTCCGCGCATTGCCTGGAGGCTCAGCTGAGAATAGACTCCCTGATGACGCAATGAATTCTCGACAGTTGGATTATGTAACTGTCTTTATCCCATTGCAGAAACTAATTAGTTGGAGTGAAAATTTAAGTAAGTAAGAAAAAAATTTTTTTAAAATTTTTTTAAATATATTTTCTTATTTTACGTCTTTATATTATTGTTCTGCACCCTCCTGCATTGAACCACCTAGGTACTATGACATAACCTGTGTATTTGCTGGCATGGACGTGCATCTGTGCGCCTATGTTAGTTGATATATTAAATTATCTATATTTATCTCCAAATCACGGATTTGTCGATCAAACCTGCCAAAACCACTTCAAAATTTTTTTTTTGGGGTGTTAGTAGGCTTCAGTCATCTTACCATCCCATTCCTTCTAACTAGCCTCTATGTCACGTGATTGATTCTTTAGAATCGGACATTTGACTGGAAGCAGTGAGAATTTCAGTACATAGAATCCAGTCCTCGTCTAGCTGTTCTTTCTACTGAATTATTATTTTTATATGAGCCGCTAGTGTCCGCGCATTGCCTGGAGGCTCAGCTGAGAATAGACTCCCTGATGACGCAATGAATTCTCGACAGTTGGATTATGTAACTGTCTTTATCCCATTGCAGAAACTAATTAGTTGGAGTGAAAATTTAAGTAAGTAAGTAAAAAAAATTTTTAAAATTTTTTTTAAAATATTTTCTTATTTTACGTCTTTTATATATATATATATATATATATATATATATATATATATATATATATATATATATATATATATATATATATATATATATATATATATATATATATAGGTAAATATACACGGGTGTGTATGATTTTGTATAGAAGATTATATTAATAAGAGGAATTCCAACTTTGTCTGATTTACTCGTTTTATTTACAATCCTTTAAAATATATATAATATATAAAATATATATAATATATAAAACGAGTAAATCAGACAAAGTTGGAATTCCTCTTATTAATATAATCTTCTATACACAATCATACACACCCGTGTATATTTACCTATCTATATCTATATATATATATTCCTATCGTGTATATGCCAACATGTCTGGAAAGCAACAAATGAAACCAACAGAATCAGAAAGAATTCTAAAGGAGATATCATCGAAATTATCAACACTTATCACGATGATGGACACACAATCCTCTATTTTAAAGGAAATAGAAAAACAATCTACAGACGGAAAACTTATAACTGAACATATAAACTCTGAAATTAAGAATTTAGCTGAAATTATACCAACAGTTATCAAAGATACAAGAGAAAGCCTACCACAACCCCCTTGGATGTCAGAAATAAACGAAAGAAATTTGGAAAACAAAACACATCGAATAAGAAAAGAAATGTGGAAGACATGGAAAAAATTCCTTAACATAAGAAAACAAAATTTCTGGAAAGCATACAGATGCGAACAATATGTCGAAACACATTCGAAATGGCTCTCTCTAACGGCACCCATACTCCCTCGTAAATACCTAATTACAGAAATTGCAGGAGAACCAGAAGAAGAAACAAAACTCCGATGGGAACTTACATTCACAAAATTCAGGACCGACATCTCCATTTCTGAATGTAAACAATCCCGCTACTAAGCCAAATATGAAGCTATTGATGACCAAATTGAAGTTGAAATTTCAAAGCTAACGACGAGAACTATGGATCGGAGATATCTCAAAAGAAGAAAACAAATCATGAAAGGTATGGCAGCAGAAACAATTATTTCTCGATGAATATGCTGCAAATTACGGTAAAGACTCTGGAACCCTGAGAAAAAGCATTAAAAGTGGATATTCTCATCAACACAACATACGCCAGAACACGTGCCAACACAAACACTCACCTTACCTTGAATCAAAGAAGAACTACGGTAATAACTCTTCGCTTTTTCTACAAAAACACCCTATCGCACACAACATGAACAAAAAGCACAACCACGATAGGTATTCCTTTGACCAGACCATGAGAAGTAGTAAAACCAGGAGATCATTCTCAAGATCTCAACAGAGACTACCAACAAGGAATGTGGAAACAAAACATAGAATAACCAGATCACTCTCAAGATCTCAACAGAGATTGCCCACAAGAAACTGGACGAAAAAACGATCTAAACCTGAAAGCAAACCTAGGTCATTTTCCCAGATTGTTAAAAATAATGCTAACAGGAAGAAAAATAATATACAGAATACCAAAAATAGGACAAAATACATAACGAAACCAAATATAATATCACGACCAAAAGTTCATCAAGCGAACACCAACAGGAATATAAATCCTGAACAGAGAAAAATTCATATTTTAACGTCAGGACAACAAAAACCGGAAAAAGAAAAACTCCAGGAGGAAACATACCCAAAACAGCTGTACACGTAGATCCTAAAATAATTAATTTATCTAAAAGAGATCTTGACAATGATGAAATGCAAATTCTGTCAAAAGGACTGAAATTCACACCGACTCCAACAGTCAACCACCAAGAACTGAAGGAGGATACCCAAGAATTCTGTCGTAAATTACATCTTGTAGAATTCTTCGCTGATAAAAATAATGAGAGTGATGAATTACTAGTAAAGAATAAATCAAATTTCACTCCGCCAAAAGGAAGAAATATTTATCTCGACCAATACATTGAAATCCTGTCTAAATTTCCTCTTAGACATAATAATAATGTTAGGCCAAACATTAACAAATCAGAAATGTCTGCACTTAAACGTATACAAAATGATAAAACAATAATAATTAAACAAGCAGATAAAGGGGGTGCAGTTGTTATAATGGATACTGAATACTACAAGGATTTGGTTGAGGAACAACTGAAAGACAACATTCTATCATGAAATACCGTCAAATATAGACCACAACATCATGAAGAAGATCAACAACCTGGCTTCAAAATACCACAACTCATTTACTGATAAGGAAAGAGACTACATCACCAATTTTGAGCCGAAACCCAGCAACCTGTATGGCCTACCGAAAGTTCACAAGTCAAAAGAAATACAACTGGCAGTAAGAGAACAAAACAGTGAGTACATTAAATTATTACACCCAAAAGACTTAAAACTTAGACCTATTATAACTGGTCCAACATGCCCCACTCACCGTCTAAGCAATTTTGTTGACATTATTTTGAAACCACTATGTATTCACATACCCAGTTTCATCCGGGATGATATCGACTTCCTGTCCCATCTTCCCAAAACCACGGAAACGAATTCACTTCTACTCAGTTTTGATGTGGTAAGCCTTTACACCAACATTACACATGATTTAGGAATAAAGGCGGTTAAATACTGGGTGGAAAAACAGAGAAGTGATTCCCATTAGTTTCACAGCGCCACTTATATTAGACGCAGTTAAACTTATTCTGGAAAACAACACTTTCTTCTTCAATGGAAAGAATTACATCCAAATTAGAAGCACAGCGATGGGAACGAAGTTTGCTCCCGTTTACGCGAACTCTGTAATGGGATACTTAGAACAACAACTCTACCAAGAAATAGAGGAAAAATATAGTACTGACTTTAGAAAGTACATTGAAAAATCTTGGAAGAGATACCTTGACGACTGTTTCATCATCTGGACAGAATCTCTAGATACTCTGGATGATTTCAATATCCTCCTGAATAACCTACACCCATCTCTCCAATTCACAAAAGAGATGAGTAGGACCAAATTACCATTCCTAGATATAATGATAATCAAAAACGACACCATCATTACCACGGATATATATTATAAACACACAGACACCCATCAATATCTGAATTTTAAGTCGTGCCATCCACCTCATACAAAACGCAACATCCCATACTGCCTAGCCAGAAGAATTTGTACCATTGTAGAATATACGAATACCAGGTACAAACGCCTAACAGAACTAAGAGAATTTTTGCTCAAACAAAAATACCCATCTCTACTTATAGAAAATGGCATACAGCGGGCTATAAAAATACCTATACAACAACTTAGAACAACCCAAGGAAGAAGAAACCAAGAACTGGTCATACCATTTATAATGACACACAACCCCTGTCACCAGAATATATTCAACACTGCCAAAGCAAACCTACCGATCATTGCTCAAAGTAATGAATTAAAAGGCTTAATCACAGATCGATCTTTGACTCTTAGTAAAAGACAGCCAAAAAATTTGAAGCAATTGCTAACAAAAGCAAAGTTTGACCTTAACAACAAAGACCAATCATTCACTGTATCTAAATGCAATGATAATCGATGCGGCACATGTCAATCCATACACGCCGGTCAATATATGAAAACAAAAACTGGAAAAATATTCCCAAATGCAAATATGAACTGCAAAAGCAGAAATCTAATTTACTGCATTAAATGCCCGAATTGTGAAGAACTATATGTCGGTCAAACTAGAAATGCACTATCGGAACGTGCACGGGTACACCGTCAACAAATCAGAGACCCAAATGTCTGTCAGATACCCCTAAGCGGCCACCTGGCAACATGTGGTCAGGGAATATTTATAATATTCCCATTCTACAAATTACACAGCCCAAGTGAAATCAAGAGAAAAATCAAAGAAAATTATTTTATTGATAAATTCAAACCCAAGCTAAATGAGCAATAATAACGCCTAGGGGTATTACTTCTACTACCACTATGACCACGACCACTAACAACAACAACAACAACAACAACAATAATAATAATAATAAAAGTGATGTTGATGGTGATGATTAATAGAAAATGCTATTTTCATCATTTCAAAAAGCAAAACAATTGATACGTTGGTATGGCTATTGGTCGTTAGCATGCGCAACCAGCCGTGACGCTTAAACCAATCAGCTGTAGTAATTCAGTGAAACTACACACTGATTGGTCGAAATACAGTTTACAGGGCTTTGCATTCTGGAGCCACTTTTCTCTGTATAAAATGTATAAAAGGTAGGAAATTTACCCATCTCATTACAGTTGAAAATTGCAAACTCGACTGTCACCACATATCATGAACCTGAAGATTGCGAAAGCATGAAAGTACTTGTTCAATTAAAACTTAGAATTTAATATTCTCTCATACTATTTCATTATAATACCATTATATATATTTTATAGGATTGTAAATAAAACGAGTAAATCAGACAAAGTTGGAATTCCTCTTATTAATATATATATATATATATATATATATGAAAACAAATAACGAAACGAAATTAAATTTCGTTTCGTTTGTAACTCACTTTTGTATGACTGACGCTTAAACAATTAAGTTAAAAATGTACATCCACATATGTATACTGAAATACTAGTATGCATATGAATACACACACGTGTACATATGTAGATGTACCGAGTTTTTCACTGGTCACTTTACTGTGAGTGTCCAGCTATTCTGTATGTAAGCACACAGACAAACCGGTTTTTAGAGTCATACTGGTTTTTGAGGAAACACCTTTCCTCTATTCTCCAGAAAGCCAGACAAGGAATATTGGACTAGTTTCGATGTTGTTACATCTCATCAGCAATATTTACCTATCTTCCGGCCTTTCTAGAGAATCGTAAAAGCACATATCGTTATATGCTTTTTCTATGAAATAGCTGGACACTCACAGTAAAGTGACCAGTGAAAAACTCGGTACATCTACATATGTACACGTGTGTGTATTCATATGCATACTAGTATTTCAGTATACATATGTGGATGTACATTTTTAACTTAATTGTTTAAGCGTCAGTCATACAAAAGTGAGTTACAAACGAAACGAAATTTAATTTCGTTTCGTTATTTGTTTTTATCGTCTCCGTTGAACCGGTGCGTACTCACGCTCTATGCAAATTAGTCTGCCCACTAATAATTTTCATAGAAAAAGCATATAACGATATGTGCTTTTACGATTCTCTAGAAAGGCCGGAAGATAGGTAAATATTGCTGATGAGATGTAACAACATCGAAACTAGTCCAATATTCCTTGTCTGGCTTTCTGTAGAATAGAGGAAAGGTGTTTCCTCAAAAACCAGTATGACTCTAAAAACCTGTGTGTTTACATACAGAATAGCTGGACACTCACAGTAAAGTGACCAGTGAAAAACTCGGTACATCTACATATGTACACGTGTGTGTATTCATATGCATACTAGTATTTCAGTATACATATGTGGATGTACATTTTTAACTTAATTATATATATATATGGATGTATATATAATGTATTTTGAATATATATATATACATACATGCACACATATATATATGTACGTATGGATTCACCGAACATTTATTATAATGCTCGGTGTGTTTGTAAACAAACATCCTGAATTAAGCCGTAATATAGCAGAGTATAAAAGTTTTAATATAGATGAGATTCTACAGGACTAGAACTGTTTAATTCTTTAGAAATCATCAGGAATCTGGCCTTCCAAAAATAAATCTTTTCAGGTGGTAGGAGAGGGTGGGGAGTGGGATGGGTGGAGGTCATTGGTTGAAAGAAAAGGTAATTCATTAAAGGCTAATTCTTTAAGTCTATAGTTTATATTTAAAGTGACAAAGCAGAAAGGATTCTATGAACAGGTTCAGATTTGGGAGCCACTCCTTATTTTTAAGTTTCTCTTAAGCTAACAATGCCTATATTTCAGGTGTCTATAAGGTGATTGTGGGTCGGTCATGGTTGATGGATTTAAAGAAAAGGGAAATTCTTTATAAGCTAATTCTTTAAAGCTCTACTTAGAGTGACAAAGGCCAAGAGAATTCTATATATATATGTATGTATGTATGTGTATATATGTGTTATATATATGTGTATGTATGTGTGTATGTTTATGTATGTATATATATGCATATATATATATATGTGTGTATATATATATATATATATATGTTTGTATATATATATATATGTATATATATATGTATATATATATATATATGTATGTATGTATATATGTGTTTTATATATATATATATATATATATATATATATATATATATATATATATGTATGTATATATATATATGTATGTATATATATATATATGTATACATATATATATATATATATATATATAGTGGTGGGACACTGAAAGGTAATATCCGTAGTGGTAGAGCACTCAGTCCAAGGGACGAGTTAGATAGAAGTGGTTACACAACAGTTAGTTCACCATACCGAGAACAATTGTTTCACCTTCGTGGATCTTCAGCTCGGTATGTATATGGTTATAGGAAGAGGAAGGATAACCGTACGAACGTGTATGCGCAGAAACTCGGTCACTTCACGCAGGCGATAGTAGACAGCTTGCGGGGGGTGTAAGGGATATAACTGCGAAAGCCCGGAAAGTTTTTTGGTTGAAAATAAAATAAAAAAATTTAAAAATAAAATTATAAAGAATCAGTCCGGAACCTTGTAGTTATATAATAGATGTTTGGTGACGTGTGGACAAAGTGTGAAAAATTCACTCCTCGTGTTTAGGAAATCATTATTGCGTAATCTCTTTAGAATAGTTATTCGTTCGTCAATACATAAGCCACACGTCGGATTTCCCCTTGCGTATGGCTTGGACTTAGTGATGGCTTTCCATTGAATGGAGTACCCTATACTTGAGTCCTTGAGGGACCATAGATGGCTCCTGAGTTTCGTGGATGAACGTCTGTCCGGGTATCTGAAGGTAGACTGGTGGTTCAGGTAACGCTCCTTGAATCGGCCATCCGCCATGCCCACATAGAATTTGACCTCCTGTGGTTCGTTTGGTCGGTTGCAAGTGACCAGAGCTTCATAGATTACAGCTGGTGTGTTTCATTGTTATTGAAGGGGGCAATTTTCAGGCTTACGGCAAGAGCACCCTGGTGGGGTATTGCTCCTAGGGCTGCTGGTGATGTGGGCCTTAGTGTTCTTAGCGCAGGACTATCCTAGTTTAACTTTGTGTCGGTTAAAGATGGAGCGGTATTTATGACCTATGGGGACGTGTCTATCTAAGAGGGCTAGACATTTTTTTCCTACATTGGTTTTAACGTTGAGTGAGAAGGGATGAGAGAACCAGATAGTTTGTCTATTGATGCGCTTACTTTTTTTAATGGTGTTGTTGCTAGTGGGAGACTAGGTGATAGGTTGTGAGAAGCCGCTGTTAGCCAACGCCGTGTTATAGTATGGTGCCGCCCTGTCAAAGATAGCCTTATTAGAGGAGAGGTTTGAGATTCTAGTACTGATATTCTTAACGAAGTTTCTAAAAACAGTGGGAGGGTGGCATGAGTCCTTGTGAATTTAATTAAGTTTCTCGTTTAGCTAATGGAAGGGTCTGTGGGTGTGTGTGCGAAGGTCTAAATTAATGTCTAAGAAATCCACGCTAGAGAGGTTGGTAGCTACTGTTATCCTGAGGCCTAACTCATTGAAGGTAGAAGCTAAGTCTTTTTTAAACCGGTCGAGGTCGTGACCACTTTTATGGCTCGATAAAGACAATCCATCGTCACGGTATATTCCCGTGTGGAAGTCCGGGAATCTAACACGTAATATGTCTGAAATAAAAAGGCCAACCAAGTCACATACGTCAGCACTGTCAAACGATCCCATGGAGACGTCGAACAGGTCTGAAGATGTAGACTTCTTTGCCCAGGCTACTCCGTCGTTGAAGAGGAGGGTTTTCCGGCAGTGAGCGATGATTTCCCTGTCTAAACCATCAACGGTGGTATAAGTGGTAGCGAAGTCCAACGCTTTGTTTAACAGGGTCTCTGAGATCGACGGGAAAAATCGACAATGTCAAACTTTAAACTTCGCTTTTTTTGAATTTTAAGGTGTTAAACCACTTAATTACGGAGTCGCTGTTCTCAACTGGGGTAGGTTGGACTTGATTCTAATGGTCTTAACTATGTTTCTAAGTATGGCCTTACTGACTAGTCCCATATCTGTGCGTGCCGGGTTTATTAGTTTGCATGTGGGGTTAGAAGTAAAGTCTACCTTGTGATCTTTCAGGGTGAGGAACGCCTCTCGCTTAGCTAGAGATTGTAGCTTCTTATCTACCTTAAGGTCGCCGGCGAGTTCCTTGGCTTCTGTATTAATGTCGTGGTAGGACATAGGTTTAGCGTTCTTATATTTAGAAGTAATAGCGTTATGGGCCAGGTGGCCGACTTCGTAAATACTGTTAGTTTTGTCGGAAAGGATGGTGTTATTAGAAAACCTAAATTTCTTAATATCGTTTCTGAGTTTCGTTTGAAAGGTGTTAGTGTGTTTCGAAAGGAAAAGTTAGCGACTAAGTCAAGAAGGTCCGTCTCGAAAGGAGCAAGTTCGGTAACCTTAGGAGGGTAGGCTCTCAATTTCAGGTTGAAGGTGTTGTTTCCACTGTTTTTAGAAACTTGGTTAAGAATATCAGTACTAGAATCTCAAACCTCTCCTGTAATAAGGCTATCTTTGACAGGGCGGCACCCTATTATAACACGGCGTTGGCCAAAAGCGGCTTCTCACAACCTCTCACCTACTCGCCCACTAACAACAACACCATTAAAAAAAGTAAGCGCATCAATAGATAAACTATCTGGTTCTCTCCTCCCTTCTCACTCAACGTTAAAACCAATGTCGGAAAAAAATGTCTAGCCCTCTTAGATAGCAACTTCCCCATAGGTCACAAATACCGCTCCATATTTAACCGACACAAAGTTAAACTAGGATACTCCAGCGCTAAGAACATGAAGGCCCACATCACCAGCAGCCCTAGGAGCAACACCCCACCAGGGTGCTGTTGCCGTAAGCCTGACGCTTGCCCCCTTAAATAACAATGCAACACACCAGCTGTAATCTATGAAGCTGTGGTCACTTCCAACCGACCAAACGAACCACAGGAGGTCAAATCCTATGTGGGCATGGCGGATGGGGATTCAAGGAGCCTTTCCTGAACCACCAGTCTACCTTCAGATACCCGGACAGACGTTCATCCACGAAACTCGCGAGCCACCTATGGTCCCTCAAGGACTCAAGTACATGGTACTCCATTCAATGGAAAGCCATCACTAAGTCCAAGCCATACGCAAGGGGAAATCCGACGTGTGGCTTATGTATTGACGAACGAATAACTATCCTAAAGAGATTACGCAATAGTGATTGCCTAAACACGAGGAGTGAATTTTTCACACGTTATCCACATGTCACCAAACGGACTGATTCGTTGTAATTTTATTTTTAAATTTTTTATTTTATTTTCAACCCAAAAACTTTCCGGACTTTCGCAGTTATCTCCCTTACACTCCCCGCAAGCAGTCTACTATTGCCTGCTTGAAGTGACCGAGTTTCTGCGCATGCGCGTTCGTACGGTTGTCCTTCCTGTTCCTATAACCATATACATCCCGAGCTGAAGATCCGCGAAGGTGAAACAATTGTTCTCGGTATGGTGAACTAACTGTTGTGTAACCACTTCTATATATATATATTTATATATATATATATATATATATATATATATTAGTATGTATATATATATATATATATATATATATATATATATATATATATATTTGTATGTATATATATATATATATATATATATATATATATATATATATATTTGTATGTATATATATATATATATATATATATATATATATATATATATATATATATATATATATTTGTATGTATATATATATATATATATATATATATATATATTTGTATGTATATATATATATATATATATATATATATATATATATATATATATATATATATATATATATATATGTATATATATATATATATATATATGTATATATATATATATATATGTATGTATATATTCTTCTCCCCATTTTTTCACATATATTTACTTAAACTGCGATTCCGTTTTTCTCTCTCTCTCTCTCTTACTGCTCCCTCGTTCTCTCTGTTTCTCTTACTTTCTTTCGTCCCCTCTGTCATGTCAGTTAACACTTTCTCTCTACTGACCTCTTCCTCACACTTCCACTCACTCACTCACTGTTTCTCCCCTTCTCACTTTCCCCCGTTCGCGATGTTAACGATTTTCCTTCTTTCTTACATTGGATTCATCTCGAAAGGTCTAATTTTTACTCGCTCATATATTCACCCAGCTTATACTGATAGAATAACTATGTAGCTTGTGTCTTTCCTATCTTCGGTTAGATTTCCTCTGTGTTGTTTACTTGTCTCACTCGCTTTACGCGTTTTAATTGTCCTAATAACTTATTTTAGTTATTATTGCGCCAACGTGAGGTATATGATTTTTAATGCAATGAAATACCTATGACCGTTGGTAAATCTCTGACGAGGGACTCATATTATAACATGTTATCCATGTGCAACCATGCAGTATTCTTCTCCCCGTTTTTTCACATATATTTACCTAAACTCCGATTCTGTTTTTCTCTCTCTCTCTCTTACTGCTCCCTCGTTCTCTCTGTTTCTCTTACTTTCTTTCGTCCCCTCTGTTATGTCAGTTAACCCTTTCTCTATACTTACCTCTTCCTCACACTTCCACTCACTCACTCACTGTTTCTCCCCTTCTCACTTCCCCCCGTTCGCGATGTTAACGATTTTCCTTCTTTCTTACATTGGATTCATCCCGAAAGGTCTATTTTCTACTCGCTCATATATTCACCCAGCTTATACTGATAGAATAACTATGTAGCTTGTGTCTTTCCTATCCTCGGTTAGCTTTCCTCTGTGTTGTTTACTTGTCTCACTCGCTTTACGCGTTTTAATTGTCCTAATAACTTATTTTAGTTATTATTGCGCCAACGTGAGGTATATGAATTTTAATGCAATGAAATACCTATGACCGTTGGTAAATCACTGATGAGGGACTCATTTTATAACATGTTATCCATGTGCAACCATGCAGTATTCTTCTCCCCATTTTTTCATATATATATATATATATAAATACTACTACACCAAATGACCAGCCCTGTCCACTGTCCATTTGGTCAAGTAGAGATTAAAATTGGCACTCCCAAAAATTCTTATTTAGACAAAATGAACCATTTACTCATGGTATTCTCATTAGAAACCCATTATATACTTGTTTAGCAGTAAATTGATTTACCATCTGTCATAAACTATCCTCTCTTTTTCTTCCTCTATTATTAATATAAATACTTCAATTTTTCTGATTTTATCCAATTTATCCAAAATCTCTGAAGAAGTGACAACTGATTATACATTTGCTATCGAATACTTGCTAACATTATATGATTACGCAAGCAGCGATACATAGGTATCCCGTCTGTTACAGAAACATATGTCAATACCTAATAAATTCCTTTTTAAAAAAAGCACTTTCATTTCATATTCATCCTTTCTACATTTTCTCCGGAATATAATTTATACTCGTTGAGCAAACCTGCACGTACGCTGTTCATCTCTAACGTAACGATATATTATCACTACATTATTGATAACCTGAAATTTTATATATATATATATATATATATATATATATATATATATATATATATATATATGTAGAGAATTAGTATATTTACCAACATTTGCGTACAGATGTACACTAATACTAGCAAATACATAAGTTATGTCATAGTACCTAGGTGATTCAATGCAGGAGGATGCAGAAAATGTTAGTAAGTTAATTTTCAATTTTTAAAATTTTCTTATTTTACGTCTTTCATATATATATATATGTATATATATATATATATATATGTGTATGTGTGTGTGTGTGCGTGTGTGTGTGTGTGTGTGTGTGTGTGTGTGTGTGTGTGTGTGTGTGTGTGTGTGTGTGTGTGTGTGTGTGTGTGTGTGTGTGTGTGTGTGTGTGTGTTGACAGCTGGAATATAGCTTAAGAGAAATATGACAATAATGATAGACACCCAATATTTTGAACTGGTTTACAGAATTCTCGGCCTTTGTCACTCTAATTAGAGATTTAAAGAATTAGCTTTTAAAGAATTTCCCTTTTCTTTAAATCCATCAACCATGACCGACCCACAACCACCTAATAGACACCTGAAATATAGGCATTGTTAGCCTAAGAGAAACTTAAAAATAAGGAGTGGCTCCCCAATCTGAACCTGTTTATAGAATCCTTTCTGCCTTTGTCTTTCTAAATATAACTATAGACTTAAATAATTAGCTTTTAATGAATTCCCTTTTCTTTCAACCAATGACCTCCACCCATCCCACTCCCCGCCCTCTCCTACCAGCTGAAAAGATATAACTACCAATACATTTATTTTTGGATTCCTGATGATTTCTAAAGAATGAAACATTTCTAATCCTGTAGAATCTCATCTATATTAAAACTTATATATATTATATATATATATATATATGTACATATATATACAAAGTAAATTTTATATATATTTATACATATATATATAAAGTAAATGTTATAGCTAATATAGTAGTGTATGTGAGAATGTGTATATAAAAAGTGCTACACAATATTTAGTCATATTTGTATCTCCTTATACATACTTTAAGGTTTGAAGAAGAATCTCTTTTGTTGTATTAATGTATCCCATGATACGATAACGTTCTTATGAAAAAGACTAAGTATATTTTAATTACTGCTATACGTTCGAGTGTGAAGCCTTTTACTATTTATGTTCTGCGATATTTGAAATCATTCTAAGTTTCCTTTTATATCCAGAGTATAAATTGCATTATGCTTCTCCAAGAATCACATAGAGTGCTATTATTCCTTTATATTTATTGAGTTATTTGAGATGGTATAATTATATAACTGACTGGAGGAAAGCGAACACATTTATCTTAATGACGTTTTATAATGTACTGTGTTTTAATTGAAAAATAATAATTTGAAGAAAACTCAGATTTATAACATGATTTTTTAAATGGTATTTACTGATATTACATTTCCGTGAAGTACACTAAATTACAAAATTATGATATTCCTATTAGAGTTGCATGAAACAATTTAAGTGTAATCTAATGCAATCCAATATATTTAATATATATAATATGTTTGACTAAATTATTTGACTTCTAAATAGAGCTTCTAATGATTTGCGCATTTCTGAATATTTATGATATATCAAAATGATATCTTATTTCTATTGGTTTGAATTCCGACAAGATTTTACCATAGTCTAGAAGGGCATTTCGTTTGTGAAAAACCGTCTTTCTTGTAGAGTTGCTGCTTTTCATGTCCCAATCTCATATGTAACAAATATGATCGACTTCAAAAAAGGTTCTGCCCGAGAATGGCTCTCATCTAAAGACTAAAACCAATTAAAGAGTAAACACAATATGAATAGAAGCGTACATATCCTCTACTGACCTTGTTAATTAGAACGCTCTTATTATTAAAAATATATTACTAGGAACCAAAACAAAAGGTAATATATAAGGACATTTTCGGTGTAAAACCATTTGATTATTTGATTTAGTATTGACACAAGTTCGGTCATCGTAATATGATGTTATTTGAAGTCCCAATCCTGAATGATGAATCTAATCAGTGAATATTTCATTGTAAATTAAACTAACTCTCTGTAGCTTCTGATAATTAATCATTCTGATCCTCAATTACACAACGACACACTTGCAACATGACTAATTGTAAAACATACAAAATTCAAATGGAATTTCAGAGATTAAAATTGCGGAATTTATTTTCTTCATGATATGGCATTTCTCAATTAACGCTCAATGCATACCAAATCCCATTCTAGTTTGCAGACAAAACAAACTCTGCTATCGTGTCTGGCACACTAATTAAATGTGGTTACTGATGTCTTATTCAATCTGAACATTTTCATTTCTACGTTCTTGACAGTCACGCAATAATTTATTCATAAAATAAAAAGAAATGCATTTATTTGTGGCAAAATATACATAATCCAGTTTTTATATTGACAGAACAATTAACAGCTTATCTTCATATTCATCTGCTTCTAAATATTATATTACAGAACACGAGTTCAATGTTTACCCCAGTCTTATTGTATCGTGGGTCTGATTTCTGGAGCGGGTGGTGTATTTTCTTCGTGAGCAAGATAATTTATTTTACGTTCTTATATCAGCCAGGTTTTGCAATGAGATGATTGTATCCGAACCAAAATGGCCAATGAAATTATTGCTCATTGTTCCAATCTGACAATCGGTTCATTTCGCAAAATGAACTCACATCAGGATCAACTCACAATCGGAAAATTGAGGCAACTATAGTGAATAGTACCCCCACAACCTATTTTATAAAATAAAAGAGCAGAGAAATAATGCGTATGATTTTATGAAAGGTAAGTTAGGTGTACAGCTGCTTGTAATTTAGCCACAATACTAGCATTTTTACGGGAAGAAAAATAGATCCCAGAACGATGAAAGACAGTGTTGGTCTCCGTGTGGTTGTCCGATGTTTTAACGGTTCTGCAAATTCACTGGCAACGTTAAGTTTAAAATGTTATAAGGTAGCACAAAATAAAACTATTAAAAATGTATATAAATACTTAAAACTAAATTAAGAGCAAGATAGGAAATTTACAATTTTTACGATTTTTAACGAATAATGTTGTCATTATTCTAGTTTACATTCATTTAAGAATATTCTGTCAGGTCTCCTCCAGCCAAGCCTAAATGTAAGGTTTATAAAAGGGATAAATGTGTCTAGGTACGACGATCAGAGAATTTCCAGATAAGATGTTTTTTTTAACGTTCTTACCTTATCTGATTTATGTAACCCCCACCTTCCCCATATATAAACCACAACTAAATGTAAATATTCAAACATTCACCAGCGAGAACCATGAAGTTGCAACTCATGTTCGTCATTTAATACATTCAAAATAGAGTAAAAATATTATTATTATTTACTGAAAACATTTACTTTTAAACTTCCTTAATACATAAATGTGAAGACCAGAGCATAGGCGTTAGACTGTTAGATAAAATGCATTGGTATTTGATTTGACTCTATACAATGAGATCGAATCTCGCCGAGGAGAAGTTTACTTTTATTACTTTCGGGATCGATAAGTAAATATTTTAGATCCATGGTGGTGTATTTTTGGACTTGTTAAAGAGCCGAACGTGATGATCTGCAGCGTTTAATGTGATTCTGTGAGTTCGGAATTGAAATACAACCTCATTCTGCTATATGTTATAACTGACAGGTTGAATTAGCCAGGGAATAGCCAATAGAAACATTGCTTCCTTGGTCAGATCTGACGATCACTTGTTCTCCTTATATATTCGATTATAGACATTTAAGATTTGTAATTTATTTCAATCAAATTCCTACCACTATAAATCATATTTTAAAGTAAAGATGAGGTATACCGATTATGTCCACAGTGAACGGTTATTGAAATAACCCTTAGATATTCGGCCCAGCTGCAGAATAAATGAGTTTCCCCAATGAAGACTCAGTCGTGGAAGAGCAGCAAGGGGATAACTGAGATGCAATGGATTAGAAGGAGGTCTGATTGTCTTAACAATTTATGCAATACAAGATGATGTCATCCTTGCGAAACAAATGTCTATCGTCTTCTACATAAACCTGTCCAAGGCGAGAAATTCTGCTCCGAATTGACGTGCATCAATATAAAGTGTGGTTTCAGAAATCATCTCCATGGGAGCAAGGAATTTGCACATAACGCGTGAATAAATGTCAAGAACATTTCTTCATAATTCCATGGATACAATAGACATTCAACCCCTTCAGAAGAGAGCATAATCCCATTGAATTTAATACATATGTATTCTGCCAATGATAGACTTCATCCATTGTTATGTTTCATAGTAGGAATGTTCAAATTGATTGTATTTCTTCTTGGCTGACATGAACAGGAAGAATATATTGCTTGCATGTGTGACGTATGAAACGTAGCAGCAAATCTATTATCGTTGTGAGATTAACGTGATTTGAAATTATGCAATTTTATTTCTATAATCACATAATCATACACACACTCGGATGTTCCTAACTTGCTATTAAATATGAGTTGACTAAACAATTCCTCTCTTAATGCTAACTAATGCACTGTGCAGTGGGTTGCCTGCAGGCAATGGCTGAACCATTTATATAGAGTTCCTTTTGATGGTGGTGTTTATTATTGTAGTTGTTGTTGTTGTTTTGGGTATGGTTGTTTTTGTTCTTGTTACCATTGCTGTTAGATACGATGGTGGTGCTTGCATGTTTTCTTCTGTTTAGGTTATTCTAGCTTTTATGTTATTGGGGGTGACAGTGTTGTTATCATTTTCTACTGAGTCTCTTCTCTTTCTTCTTACACTTCCTCACTCGTCACCCCCATCATTATTTCATTTTGTTATTTTATTACTATTCTTTTTTATTATCATATCTTTTCTGTTCAGTATAGATAACAAAAGACGTATAGTTTAATTATGCCGAGTTCTAATGAGATAATTATTATTAAAACAGATATGAATTGAAAATAAGTTGATAAGAGAGAAAAAAACTGACTGCTTCTGGGCAGAAATAAATTATGATGTATGATAATATTGAATAAACCAAAATGGCGATTTACCACAATTTCACAGTGGAGGTGGATATACTATATTGCAGTATCTACTCCTAAACAATAAACAGACAACAACTACTCCAACAAAAACATCAACAAAAATGACTATAACGACCAACAAAACAACAGCAACAACAAAGTCATCAAGGACGACGATGTCAAGGTTAAATGTAAGAAGAGGTATACAAGAATAGTTGTGACACCATCATAAACAATGACAATCACAAATACTGCTGCAACAAAGACAACAAAGGAAGCTGCAGCAACAACGGCAGATGCAGCAACTATAATAACAACTTTTAAAATTTCAAAATAAAGCTGATTCCGAACCATACGATAGGGTTGTAATTTAATTTCCTTTGAAACGTCTGAAATATTTGTTTTTATATTTGGCACAAGGCCAGTTATTTGAGGGGAAGGGGTACGTCGACTAAATTGACCCCAATGCGCTGCTAGTACTTTATATTATAGACTCGGTAATTATGAAAGTCAAAGATAACCATGGTGGTATTTGAACTCGGAACGTAAAATACCATAACTACATGCCACAAACATGTTGTTGGACGCTCTAACAACTCTGCAAATCCACTGCACAATAACTTCCGAAATATTGACAGAATAAACCTTTGGTTGAAAATGTTATAGAAAATTGTTCCAAGCTGATTGATATTTGCATAGTTTTATTTAGAAATCGTTTCTAAATTTTACATGTTTAGATATATTTTATACATTGCAATTACTCACTCAAATATAGGCTTTGTACCTGATGTTGAAAAGTTTATACATAACGACACCTATGGTAATGTACTGAAATGATATTATATATACCCATAAATATTTCCATATTTACTAGTTAATTAAAATCTTAACAGAATATATTTAAAAAATATAACAGTAATGATTTATTGTTTGGTGTTCATCGACGATTCAAGTATCTTTATTATCATCTTTCATCATTTTTATACACAGATGGAAATATATTTTAAATAATTGCCCCCCAAAAACATACCATCCGTCGCTACCGTTGCCTGCATTCACTGTCATGGAAATAAATAATATAGAATCTTATTATAATTCATATATATCTAAAGAAAACCATAAACAATATTTTAGTTTGGACGTAATCAACCCGTTTCTTTATAGAATATGTCTAATATATTTTCTTTTGAAGCATGTTTTTATCTAATCAATTATTCACATATCCCTCATCATGAAACCTTATTCAGTCATCTGACATATTTATTAGTTCAGGTTATATGGTTAAAATACATTTAAATATTCATGAAGCCTGTTCAAGAAGAAAACGTATCTACAACGTATGGTTTCTATTTAAAGTGTACTTCATTTTGTTTTGAAATGTCCGCTGTTATATCCACTGGAGCAAACCAATGACGCCAATGGAGTCGTTCAAATGATTCGTGGTAACTCAAGTTTCAAACCATTTTGTTATATTTCTATGCAGCCTATCATAAAGCTGTTGTTGTTACTATCAAATTTTCGGAAATCTCGTTAGATTTATTCTATTGCTCTCTTCATGTTACTTAGATAATCGAAATTATAATTACATGTGCAGGAAGGGTCAACATATATTAGCCAATATATAATAGACACTATTGCACTGTGTTTATTATACGAGTGATCAACAAACCGCAATTTATCGATATACAAATCAATGCTTTTACTCTTACTTTTTGTCTCAGTAAAACCACGTAATCTGGTGGTTAGCTGAACACACGATTATAAGGTTGAGGATTCTATACCGGGACGGGTCGGGTGTTATGTTTCTCATCAAAATACTTCCAGTTGCTTCTTCTGTCAGGAGATGCGACCGTTCGATATTATCAACAGTAGATGGCCTAATGGAAACATTGTTTCCAATAATTAAATAAAATAAGAATGTTTTATACGTAATTACCTAAAGTTGACATACGTTACGTGGTTGTTAGTAACTGTTATTGAAAATATATTTGAATTATTTATTTTGTACTTATAGATAGTTACTGCTTATCTGTATGCAAACAATATATTTTAGAATGCAAAATGTGATCTTACCCACGTGTTTCATATGTAAATGAATTTATAACTTTATTGAAGTTACATTTCCATTACATACACAACTCACCATCATTCATTCTATAATCTCAATTAAAAAAAGTACATATAATTGATAAGAGATTCACTAATAGTCAATCTGTCTAGTTGAGAATGTAAAGAGTGTACTGATACTATTTCATTTTTTTTATTTTAATGAAAAGCTTGTAACAGTTTCAGAAAAAAATACAAAACATGTTGACGGAATCCTCTTATTAATATTATTTCTAATATGTAAACTACTACTGATTACAGCTAAAATAAATCCGATTAAATTTGATTACTTTCAATGTCAATCTTTGAAGGTTAGGGTCTATTCAATTGTATCTATTCCTGAATATTTAATCGCTTAATGTTATTGTACAAACAACTGTGTATGGCATAATGACACTCTCTATGCTTTGAATTTAAACTATTTAGACATGAAACTAAATAATATAGTGCGTATTTGTACTATTTGCTTCAGTCATTTCTTTAACTTTTGATTGAAGATATCTCAAAATATCTTTAGAGATACAAATTGAAAACAGTCTTGTATTAATATCACTTAATATAAGATCAACTTTAACGAGTGTTTAATTTAATTTCGAATATAAAATTGCATAGAAAAACATACAGATATATTTCATATTTTTTTATTTATTTATGAAAAAATACTTCAATATGAATGTCACGAAACGTTGGCAGTATAATAATCTCAATCAATAAATAATTTAATGAAATCAAGAGGTCTTTTTGCTGAAACAGATCAAACAGTAGCGAGTTACAAAGAAGAACACATTAAATTTTAATTAAAATTTTAATAATTGTTAATTTGATATGACTCAAGGCACATCTCCATTAATTCTGAGCGAGGGTAAAATGAAAAACTATAGAAATCACAAATAATTATCAATATTCTCTCTTTCACGTAGTAATTTCCATTCACATCTATGGCTGCGTAAAATATTTGATGCCTCATAACTATTTCTCATTTCAATTTAGACAGCAAAATATTGCAATTAAGAGGATGGTATATGGTAAATTTCAGGTAATACTTACACCAATGGCATGTATATATAATGTCGTTTATTGAACTTTAAAGGTGTCGGTGGTTGTTGCCCCTGTCCCCTAAGAAACATAAGCACCGTCTGAGGTAATTTTCCTTGACCATGATATGAGTATATATATATATATATAAATATATATAAACAAAGAAAGTGTGGCAAGAAATCAGGTGGGCCATAGCGCACCAGAGTACTCAATACTTAGGGTAGTAGAGTGGGTAATAGGGAAAGAGTTAGGAACCCGACGGCTGAGCCCATGCCGTTTCGACAGCTAGATCCGAACTCGGATCTAGCTGTCGAAACGGCAAAGTTTGTTTACCCTTATGTGGAAGTTATGTATTTCTATTGTCTCTTCCGTATATATATATAGATGGATTGGCAGTATCGGTAGAGGTTCGGACGCCATGCTTTGCAGCAGAGAGTTACGGCCCTTTATGATCTAAGTTCAAATCCCGCTGAGGTTAACTTTGCCTTTCATCCTTACGGAGTCGATAAAATAAAGTACCAGTAATGCACTGGGTAATTAGTGGTCTTGTGCCAAAAGTAGAAACAATTATATATATATTAAATCTACTTTGCTTGGAACCATTCGTTCTTACATTTTCATTGGGTGAATGGATATTCAACCGTAATCAAGTCGAGGTGCGTTTCTACAGCATTGTATATATATATGGGAAAGTAGTCAGGACCCCGACGGCTGAGCTCCGGCCTTTTCGACAGCTAGATCCGACGTCGGATCTAGCTGTCGAAACGGCATGTGTCCGGGGTCCTGACTCTTTTCCTATTGCCCACTCTACTACCCTAAGTATCGAGTACTCTGGTGCGCTATGGTCCACCTGGTTTCTAACCACACTTTGTTTGTTTACATATATATATATATACATATACTCATATCATGGTCAAGGAAAATTACCTCATGTTTCTAAATTACCTCATGTTTCTATGTTTCTAAATAACATTAAATGACAAGATGTTTATAGTTATCTCTCTAGAACAGATTTATATTGTAACGTGCTACGTTGTAGGTTAGAATAACAATATTAATTGACTGCATAATATTTAGAAGTATGAACTAATGAATTTTTTATCTCTGAATTATATCTGCTGGGTATTTCACCGGAAGTAATTATTAAATAGTTTTAAACTGAAAAGAGAAAATGAGTAAAAAGGAACACAACACTGGCTGCAGAATATCCGCAAGGCAATATTCTCATATAATGTTATCATGATATAAATTAAATAAAGTATTAATAAAAATGCGATAAACTGTCCAAAATTAGTTCGTGCTGAATATGATAGTTTTATATTCGTTCTTGTATACTTTGCGTCCCGATTTCAATCCTGCTCAGGTAGACCTTATTATTTTTCACCCTCCAATAGATCACATATTAATGTGATCTATTGGAGGGTGAAAAATATGAGACTTGTTTTTGTTTAATCGAATAAAACCCATAAATAATTGACCTATCACTGACATCCTTGCAGATTTAGCCCTTGATTCCCTTTAATAAATTCACCCTGGCATTTGAACATACTTATTGGAGACAGACCCCTTATAAACATTCGAAATAGGACTTCTGTCTGAGTATAAGTCAATAGCTTGTGTAGGATATTATGAAAAACATACATGAGAAAATGTCCGGTTGTATTTAAATTTATCTCTTTCAGTATATCTCTTTCCAACCCCCTCTTCATCACTTTCTTTCTCGCTCTTCCATACACTGAATGTTGGTTTCTCTGCATTAGTATAGCATCAGAGAGTATATTATTTGGCATAGAATTATGGCTCTTTACATTCTGAGTTCAAATCCGTCCGTGGTTAGCTTTGCCTTTCATCGTTACGGAGTCAATAAGTAACTCCAATGCAATGAAATCGATTTAATCGACTTTCCCTTACCCCACTTGTTTACTTGATTGTTTTCTGGAATTCCTTTGATTTTTATTTCCGTTCAAAGGGGTGACATTTCTTGCTACCACAAATCTTGAATTATTGTTTAATTCCTTCTTTCTCTTCAACTGGTCTTAAAAGCCCTGCTTTCATATTCTGTCACACGGGATCGTCTTTGGTTTCGCACTGGAGTACACATATTTATGGTATACTCAACATACTTTGAGTACATGGCGGTTACAAAAAGATTCAGCAGAACCTTCTAGCTGCTTTCCATTTTTTCTTTATGTGTTTACACTTATTTTGCACTCCGTTAGCCTTTACCTATCTGAATTTATTTTATTTTATTTTATCTTTTAATTTATATGTTTATATTCACTTATCTCAGTCTATCATTTTTCTCGTTTCTCAACTGTAAGAAATACTATATACCTCCTCTAATCTGCCATGGCTTACTAGCTCTATAAACACGTTTGAATTGATTAAATAAATACATAAATACTCAACAATTGATGTGTTAAATCTCTATTTGGACGTTCAGCTGTTCGAGTCTTACAGCGGATTTCTCATCGTCAGAACTAACGAAAAATCCGTAGGTGTAGAAGAAAATATATTTTTGAATAACAAACAGGTTGGTATTAGAAGTGAAGTCGTCCAAACGCAAAATACCATAATGATAGTTTATTACTGCTATAATAATTGAATAAACCCAGTAAAATGATTTACATTGGAACAACTTCACTTCCTTTTTTATGTTTAATTTCTAGAAATTGTCGTTAATAACCCGAAACATTTATAATCTTATATCGCTTAAGTTGTTTCCTGAAATTTAAAACACGCATGCATACACACACCCACACAGACACACTCCCACACACACACACACACAGTGTCTAGATTCCACTTTCTAGTATTTGTACATCGGTTGTGGGCATAGAAATATACTAATGCTTTTACACTTGGTAGATTATACATCATAGATTCATTTTGTCAAAGATAAAATATTCAAGATTTGTTCACGCGTCAGACATGAAACACATTGCTAGTGTTTTTTTGTTTGTTTTTTTTCCCCTCCTGATACATTATGTGTATTCTTTACTTTACATTATAATGTAAATTATCTTTCAAAGAGAAATATTCATACGGTGATATTCTAAAAAAATATAATTATTAATTCTGAATAATTATTTCTATATAATATGACCCATTAGCGTATGACGTGCTTAGTTGTGATTGTAGAAAGCTTTACTTTACAATTACGTTAATTTAATGTATCAACTACTTTCAATATATTTCATAAACAAGAAATCTATTGCTATTGTTCTTCATGGGAAAACAATTTAGAAATCCTTTTCAACACGAAATTTGTTTCTATAAAGATTAGTTTATCGTTTCTTTATTATTAACAATAGTTTAAGAAAATAGGAAAACAGAGTGGTCTACTCTAGTTTCCAGGCAATTAATTTCGATATCAATTTTTAAAGAATAGTCGTATCATCGTCGTATCATCCGGAGCCTGCTTTCATAATTAATTGTCCTCAGAAGTGACATAACGAATATTTTAGATTATAAATTTCGATGAAGGCATAGTGGAATACTCAGGAAGTTAACTTTACAAATATGGGGTCATTGGTTCGACCATACGGCTTGGTATCTTAGTGAAGATGTATTTTACCATAATCCCTGCTTGACCCAAAGCTTATGCGTGGGTAGACAGAAAAATGTGTTTAAACCATTCGTCTAGTTTTTTCAGAGTGGGAGTTTTGTCAATCATTATTTGCAATAAATCTCTCTGAAAGGTAAAATAAGGCCACTCATGCTCATATTCATTGAATACTCTGTCACTTAAACATTAATCTAAAACTCAAACATCTATCGTCAAAACCAACGGTGATCCAGTTAATTTTTTTATTTTAAAGTTAAGTTTAATGTTTATTATAGAACAAATCCATGGATAGTGTGACAGAAAAGAGAGTAATATCTTACATAAAGCGGCAGAGTTGTTAGAACGTCGGATACAGTACTGTGATGTATGTTTTCCGGCTCTCTGAGTTAAATTTCTACCGAGGTCAACTTTGCCTCCTTTTACATTTTCGAGGTCGATAAAAAACGTACCAGTCCCTTTCTGAGGTCGATTCTTCCATTATATCTCTTTCTCGCTTCCTCTCTTTCACTTTCTCTCCTTTCCGTTCTCTGGAAGAAATCTGCTGTACACAGACCTGTAGAAGGATGGGCTCCGCCAGGTTTAAAATACCCAAGTAACGCCGTATGCTAATACAGCACGACTACGGCTTCATCCGTAGTTTCGGGACCATACATACCATATCTCCGACGATACTCCCGAGTTGTTCTTAACTGTCTGAAGATAGCTTCTCAAGCATTGGGAGTTTACATTTGACTATATAGCAAAGTAAGAAGCCTAACTCCAAACTAAGACTGTAAAATGCAGTCATCGTTGAGAGTGAAGCCAGGATTCTTAGGAAGAATGAAAATAAACCACACTCTTCGTAGTATAGGAGGGTAAACCCAACAAATAACAGAATGGATGATATACTAAAAGACGAGATGGAGCGAATACCAAGATACTTGAATATAAATAATATTTAGATTACATAAAACCTGAGCGTATTTATTCTAGTTTTATGGTAAAATAATTGTTTCTACTTTAGGCCAGCAATTACCCAGTACATTACTGGTACTTTATTTTATCGACCCCGTAAGGATGAAAGGCAAAGTTAACCTCGGCGGGATTTGAACTCAGACTGTAATAATATTGCATGGAAGTAGATTGAGTAAAAAAGAGGGAAGACAGTTGTTCGTAACTTACACAAAAACACATGCATACATATCCATGTGTATTCAAATATAAGTTAATATAAACATACAGCCATGTACTTACAAGCAGATATATACTCGCATTTGAATTGGTCTAAACATGTTTCGATCTGAAAATTCTCATTACCAAGACCAAATACATATTTACAGCATTATCAGATATATCTAATGACGTTGGATAAGCAGAATTGTTAATGCTTCTGACAAAATACCTAGTGTTAATTGTATCTGGCATTTATGTTCTGAATTCAAAACATGCAGAGGTAAAATTTGACTTTCATTCATCTGGGGGTCGGTACAATAAAGCATCAATCATGTACTGATGTCGATTTAATCGACTGTCTCCTGAAATAATACATCAAGGGGGCTTGCAGGTCGGAGAAGCATAACGAACAAACGTGGACGGTACCGGGCTGACATTCTTACATTATCTGCTTCGTGTTTTAATGGTTGGTCAGTACATAATCAAAGACACGCATACACACCTACATACATTAATGCATGTACATATACACCTAAATATTTTAATAACATTTACATAATACATTTTAATACATTTACATAATAACAACCTTGAGGTCTACACAATACTTCATCGTCACACATTGCAGAATATATACATTCAACCACAGACCAATTATTGTTGATTGTTCATTGTTATTTTTGTAATGTAAAGCATAACATAAGTCCTATAGTTTAACATAAATATCAGTGAAATATTTTCAATTTAGTTATGTTAGCATGAATCAATATCTGAATATACTTCTTAAGAAGATACATTTTTATCCTTTAATCTTTTGCACTAAAATACCTTCAAGATGGTTTCATTATAATTAATTATTTTAATCGAAATATTTAAGCTGGAAAAACTTTTTCTTTTTATTCATATATCAAAAGTATTCGATGTTATCTCTTAAAAGTAAAAACAAAGATAAAAATCAATACATATTTTGCCCGGAAGCACTAGCAAGTTTGCTGATAGCATTGGTAAAATAATAATGCGTCGAATAGACAGATACATTAGAACTTTTGAAAGAAGGCTCTACAGTAGTCGTTCCGGCTCTCTACGGTATGAGATCAAACCCCGTCGAGGTCAACTTCGCCTTTCATCTTTTGGAGGTGAATAAAATACCAATGAATTACGGAGATCTTTGATCCTCACCACACACTTCTCTTTTTTCCGGAAATAATAGGTTTTTAAATTTCCAAGATAATATTTTGAATCATACTGGAAAATAGTAAATGTACCCCGCTTTACGTTCCCAAGTCTCCTCAGACAACACGTCTCTAACGTAGGCACAAGGTCAGAAATTTCGCGAGATCAGAAATGTCGATTATGTTGGCCTCCAATACTTGACTGCCACCTCATTGTATGGACTTGAAACGATGAAAGGCAAAGCTGACTTTTGTGGGATCAGAACTTAGAAAGTCACAATGAAATTCCACAATAGATTTCTTCTAGTGAACTAACAAATCTGAAAACACCGCCCTTAATCTCTTCAGATAATTCTTTCTGATTCAGGTATAAGACCAAACATTTTGGGGAAAGGGGAAGTCGATTGATCCAGCGCATTGCGTTACAGTTACTTTATTTTATCGATTCCATAAAGATGAAAGACAAAGCTAACTTCGGCGAGATTTGAATTCAGAAAATGAAGGGACGTAACTATATATGATCAATTATATCCGACGCTCTACCGATACTGCCAATCCATTGTTCTAGTTTCCACGGATAATAATTTCTAATTTAGGCACAATGCCAATAACCTTTGAGGAGAGACCGGGTAAAGTTAATTAAATCAACGCCCATACTTCATTTGCACGATATTTTATCGTTACCGAATAGATAAAAGGCAAATTTGATTTCGGTGTAATTTGAACTCAGAATGCATACAGCCTTAATAAATACCACATGGCATTTTATCCGATGCTCTGACGATTTTGTGTATCAATCACCCTTAGTTTTCTTAGATATTGAAACGGATATGAAGAAGAAGAAGTCGGTGGAGGGGCTGTACTTCACACATATATTAACTATATGCTTCAACGAGATTTTAAGCAGCGCTATTTATCACAGCATCTTTAAATGATATTGTTAGACTTATACCAACCTCAAGAGTCGGTAAATATTCTTACGTATAAACTGAAAGAAAGTAAGTTAATTGACGAAACTATGTGAGTTGTTATTCAGGGAAAATATTTTTATTCGGGAACATGCATTATAATCGTCCCTAAGAACAGTGTTGTTATCCGATTACTTCAACAAAGTGGGCGCGATTAAAACACCGAAAGAACCAGAGGGTTCTTACAAAAGAGATATAGTGGCCAGTAAAAGAACAGGAACGGTTTCTCAGGCAGCCATCCACTGATTTTCTGTAACTCACAAGAATTTGATTGACGGGTGACCTTACGCAATGACACGCACCTGAAATCAGGGGGTTTTGAACATAACTGCGCAATGATAATCATCTACTATATAAAATTACATGGCTAGTCTTTTATTTTGTGTGCTTACATATATCGCACATATTCACATTGATTAATATCCATTAAATTTTAATATAGGTTTATGTCTACAGGTATCTCATTGTATATCTAAACAATGAATTTACATGTTAACGTCTCATTTCTAGTAGTTGTTAGATATATGTAACATGTTATTTTTGTAGGTGAATCCAGTCTTCAAATGTCCATTCGTCTCTTCATCTGTATTTTATCTTTGAAAGTTTTAATGCCATTATTCCCAGATTTCGACATTGATATATATTTTAACGTTAACAGGTAGACATCTAACAGTAGTGTTAATATATTTTTCATACAAGTGCGTTTAAAAAGAGGTTTCAATAGATCTATGCGTATCTCAGCTGCTATAACTAATAAATCAAGCAGTTGGAGTATCAAACAGATTACAGTAAATTTAATAACGCAACGACATGTGTATACAGGGAAATCAGTTTAGTTCAATGGTAGTAAATTAATGGAAGGTATGACAAGTTTACATAAATAGAGACTAATGATTGGATGATTTAATTAATTTCCAGCTTTCTGACAAAACATAAAAATTATTTTGTCTGGTTGCGCGAATACATTTACACAATATAGCTCCAATGGATGTGGAGTTATATAATTTAACTTTGCATGTGGAATCAAATAGTGAGGCAACCATTCATAACTTTTGCGGATATTATCTTTGGCATATATTCAGTTTCGTTAGCTTGTAAATATAAACAATATACAATAAACTAAAGATAAAGTTGAGACACTGTTGAGATACTTTTTGTATTAACCCATAGTTGACAATCTGAAATAACAGACTATGTTTGCATATTTGTTAAATATGTTAAATTGACAATTGTTCAATATATGCAATAATAATATATATACATTTTCATCACATCCGTGCCCGACGTGACTCCTGTCAGAAATGTTCAGCTAATTTTGTTCACAAAATTTTTGATATTTCAATTTTTTATGTATTCCCAGAATAGGTACGTGCATGATTTGAAACATAATAGGAAAGATTTTGTAGAGAAACGACATAATAATTGTAATAGTTGAGCGTGTCTGTCAAGTGATTTAAGTTGAAATTGTCTGTTGAAACTAAAGCCATTCCACCGTGGTAGATTTTTTTCCAGCATTTCAAAAACAAAGTCCCATGCAAAAAAAACTATTAAATTCTCATTATATTTATAATTTCATTTATCCCTTGTCACAGTGACCAGGCTGCAAATATTTCGACAAAACGTTGACACTTAATATATGATAGATGAAATGTGTGTATGAGTATTTCACACTTTTAATGGCTGAATTAAATCATGAATGATGGCATTACAATAAATGTAAGTCTGATGCAAGCCTATCAATCAGAGCTCATTATATGATTTTTCTGTTTTCTAATCTCATTTGCATGGGTTATAATAGATAATTCTTTTATATTCATTTGGATTGTGAGGTTGCTTGAAGTCGGGTCAATATACGCGGCTGATGAGCTGGCTATTTGTTCAGTTACACTGAAAGTTCGTATGTATATAGATTAAAATATATGTATGTCTAAGTAGGTTCCGCAGAAAGATAATCATTATAATGTGAAGCCATGTGGCTTAGTTCTTATGGTGCTCAGCTCAGGAATTCGATGTTTTGAGATCGATTCCCTGTAGTGCGTTGTTCCTTTCAGCAATGCACTTAATTTCACGAAGTTTCCACTATTCTGGCTACAATGAGCTGTACCTATAAATCAAAGGACCAGCTCCGCTAGAAACTGTAACACGCAGACTCTCAGAAATAGGTTACGTGCACGCTTCTCTATCTAATGCTCAGCCATTTGCAGGTTACTTTCACGAACGGGTGATTCCGTCGTTTGTACAACTTGGACATTCAAAGTTGCAGAAATCCAACGCATGTTCATTGAAACGTTTGATTGAATTTCTTATAATTCTTTTATGGAAATTCTGAAATAGTTTCCTTTTATGCATCGGGAAATTGAAGTACGATATATCGATATACTGCCATTTTATCAATATTCAGTGTAGTTCAGTTGAGATAGTCCCAATCTCACCTCATCTATCTGTTTGGTATCGATAGGTGTCTCATAAGAACCATCATTTCAAGCACAACAGCCATTCGAATATCCCCTTGACAATATTTCAATAACCGACATATTATCAAAGACAAGATCAATTCAGTCATTCTTAAAGCATTCATATATCTTTGATATGAAAGTGATAACCATGTCTATGGTCATTGCATGCTAGCGTCGATCGCAACGATAAGGGAATAATATTTGATATAAAACTATTTTACAGTATGAATGAACATCTTAAAGATACAGTTGTCATTAGTTACTTCTGACGTTATCAACTCAATCTTATATCATTCGACATTTGCAATGTCTATACTTTGATAATTAAATATAAATTGCGCCTTATAGTCGTAATTTATAATTATTCAAGTAATCTATTCCTAAATCGATTTTTCTAGAATTATTATTAATGTGTCTTTATCATTTCTGAAGGAAGCATGAAACTTTTAAAGCTAAATATTTCATCTCTTTCCTGTCAAATCTATCAGTAAGGTAGTACTGTTAGTTTGTAGAACGTTGTGCTTCTTAGACGTAACTTAAACTGGGAAATAAACATTGTTTCCACTATTAACCGTAACGTGAATTTAATTATTTTTCCAATATATTACTCTCATTTGAAACGTATATAAAATGTATAACAGAAGTAACCTGCCTTGAGTTTAGAATACGCACACACATGCACATTTACAAATACACACACGCACACACACACACATACATATACACACACATACACACACACACACACACACATATATGTATATAGATATATACATATAAGTAATTGAAGAAATTAAAAAAAAAATGTTCCTATTCTTTCAATTTATTTAGCGTAAATTGCATGTTAACGATTACAGTAAAATAACTGCTAAACTCAACATGTTTTCATATTAATCTTAGGAATTAAATAGTTTACTGGGACCCCCCCCCCCCCCCCCCCCGAGTCAATACATGCACTGGAAGATACCATAATCAAATTATTTGTTAAAATTTCCAATTTCCGATTCAGGATATTTGAATTATTATATATCGATCCATACAAATATAAACGGATTCTAAATGCTAATTTTAATTTCGTATAATTTTCTTGAAGTAGGCGGCGAATTGCCAGAATCGTTAGAACGTCCGCTAGGGCACTTAGCAACATTCATTCTGACTTGCTGCGTTCTTAGTTCCACTAACACCGAAATCACTTCGTCTTTCGTCCTGTTGAGATTGATAAAGTATCATTCCAGTACTGATATCCAGTCTTCCTCTATACCTCATTCACATTCTGTCTCTCAATCTCACTCTCTCTAACTCTGGAAGAAATAGGTTGTGTTCAGAACTGAAGTGTGGTGGGCTCCGTCAGATCTACATGTGCAAGACTCGTTTTATATAATTGTTCGCTTACAATTCCTTATGGATAGGATGCTTGACGTATAATTGTAATGTCATCTGTTCGATTCCAGGACAGCTTGCTCATTCAAATAATGTGCAAGTAACTGAGTATTCCACATATAAGTGTATCCTTAATGTAATCTTCAAGGAGATTCAACGTGAAGTCGATTGTCACAAACTAGTCCTTTGAATTACAAGTACAGTCCCCGCTACAGCCTTGAAACAATTTCCCTCAACCCAATTTCATTCCAAAGACATCGGTGGACCTGTCGCCAGATCTGTCAACTCTGCCCGTCGGATGGGGAGATCTCCCATCCACTTTGGAGTAGGTGTGAGATGTCTTCCCTTGTGAAAATGACTATAACAGTCAGTACGTAAAATCGCCCCATTTTGCCTCATTTCTCCCCGTTTTGGGGCCCCTTTTTTCATGGTACGCCCGGTTTGGACTTTTAGATTTTGGCAGGTCTGTGAAGCTACGGTAAATGACACTTACATAAGATCCTATACAGTGGAATCGAACCTGGGACTTAATGGTTTCGAAGCAAACCCCTTTAACATAGGGACAAGCTTCGTCCACATCCATATATATACACCAGTATATATAACAAAAGGAGGGAAATGGCAGACTTGTTAGAACATAGGATTGCATGTTTCAAGGCTCTGACTCTTGCGCAAGGTGTTAATATTAGTTCAAATTATACTGATGGTCAGAATGTATTACCTGCCATCGAGAGAATAACTGATTATAAAACTGTAATGACTAGCGGAATATTGCGGCTGTCTGCTACTAAAATGTAACAGTTATCATGGATGGTGAGTGAACGTTAATACAAGCTTGACATATAAAAGATTTCTTGTGTCTAATTCTATTTATCATTTACTATCTCTATGTTATATATCCATAGTGTCAAATTTTATTAAACCTTAATGAAATACATTTGCATTTTATATATATCATTTAATTATTACTTGCCGTAATATTACTTTAGAAATACTATTATAGATATAAATATTAATATAAATCATTAATAAATTATACGAACTGAGTTCAAATCCCGCCGAGGTTAATTTTGCCTTTCATCCTTACGGGGTCGATAAAATAAAGAACCAGTAATACACTGGGATAATTGCTGGCCTGGTACCAAAAGTAGAAACAATTAATAAATTATACGAACATTTACTTTAAAATAACGTTATTGGTGCATATACCTTTTTTTTAATGGAATTGAAATATATAGAATAAATGTAGGAAAATGTTTCTACATTTGGCACAAGGCAAGCAATTACCCAGTGTATCACTGGTACTTTATTTTATCGACCCAGTAAGGATGAAAGACAAAGTTAACCTCGGTGGGATTTGAACTCAGAATGGCAAGGGCCGTAACTCTATGCGTCAAAGGATGGCGTCCGACCCTCTACCGATACTGCCAATCCACCGCCTAATAAATGTAATAATATTTGTAAAATTATTATTTTCTATATGCCTACAAACTCACACACACACACAAATATATATATATATATATATATATATATATATATATATATATATATATATATATATATATATATATATATATATATATATATATATATATATATATATATATATATATATATATATATATATATATATATATATATATATATATATATATATACATTATCTGTAAGTCGTTTGGAAGCCTCGACAATGCAGATGTCTAAGTCTCCGGGTAACAAGATCCGGTGGTGGAGAGAGAGATGTAAGTGGGTGTACGTTGAGATGCATGGCGTGTAGAAGACTGTAGCGTGTAGAAGAATGTAGGAAAGAACGTAAAGGATAAAAATAAAAATAATAACACGAGATAGAGTTACATTGTCCCTATATATTTCGGATTCACATCCATCAACTGGGGTTTTTTCCGGGGGGGGGGGGGGTTGTCTGTCGGAAAGGTGCGAAACGTGTCCACCGCTGTTCGTTGCTTTGAATATCTGAGGTATTCAGCAGAGCGCGCGTGCGCGTGAAATGCGGTCGGTCAGGCAGAGGTCGGCGGCCGAAATAGTTCTTTCAATTGTGGGAGTGGGGTGGCTCTAGCTATTAGTCGATAGTATTCTCTGCCTGCTTGGTGAATGTTACTGTGTGTGTGTGTGTGCGTGTGTTGCTGACTCGCTTGTGTGTGTGTATGTGCGTGTGTTGCTGCATCGTTTGTTTACTCAAACCAATAACCTCATTTCGCTTCTCTCCGATTGCTTGTTTAATTGTGGCTCTAGGCGTTTGATCCAAAGTGCTTCCTTGATATGTAATGTGCCGACATTTCTTTCTGTCGCTAGAATTGTGACAATGGGCCTTCCGTCTTTGTTTCCGCATTTGGCTGTGTTTCCGGAAAACGAGGCCCTGGTGTTAGTGTGCTCCTTAATCCGGATGTGCATCGGCCGGATGATGCTACCAGTATAGTATTGGTTGCACTTGTTACATTCTATCTTATACACGACGTATGTGCGTAGGCCACAGCTCGCGTAGCGCATCGGGCAGTCTCTGAGGGAGCACGCGTCAGTTGATATATAACTATATATATATATATATATATATATATATATATATATATATATATGAATATATATATATATACATATATATAACTATATATATATATATATACATATATATAACTATATATATATACATATAACTATATATATATAGTTATATATTACTACATATATATATATATAGTTATAATCTATATATAACTATATATATATATATATATATATATATATAGATATATATATATAGATATAGATATATATAGATACAATCTATATATAACTATATAGTTATAATGTATATATAACTATATATATATATATATATATATATATATATATATATATATATATATATATATATAAATATATATATATATAGATTATAAATATATATATAAATATATATATATATATAGAGAGAGAGAGAGAGAGAACGAGAGGAAGAGAGAGAGAGAGAGAGAGATTATATATATATAAATATAAGTATGTATGTATACGTACATACATACATATATGTATACAGACGCACAGCAGTATGTATATATATACATACATGCACACATATATATATGCACGTATACATACATACATACATACTTACTTTTAAGTAAGTGCCGTCCTAAGACTGAGAAATGAAATTTCGTTTCATTCTATTCTATATATAAATATATATATATATAGATAGATTATAACTATATATCTATATAGTTATAATCTATATATAACTCTATATATATATATATATATATATATATATATATATATATATATATATATAGTTATAATCTATATATATATATATATATATAGGAAAAAGTATGACCCCGACGGCAGAGCTCAAGCCGTTTCGACGGCTTTTTGGGGACTAAATAAGAACTAAAATTCTAATTTAGTCCAGAAATAGCCGTCGAAACGGCTTGAGCTCTGCCATCGGGGTCATACTTTTTCCTATTTCCCACTCGACTACCCTAAGTATTGAGTACTCTGGTGCGTTATGGTCCATCTGTTTCCTTACTACAATTCCTTTGTTATAATTATATATATATATATAAATATAAATTAATAAAAACAATGAATACAAACAAAGAAAAAGTTCCTTATATTAAAAAAATTCATCATTTTACGATCGTTTCTAGGATATATATGTGCGTTGGTATGTATATCCTATAGATCTATGTAAAAATATTACAAACTATCAGAGGAAATATACATACCTTCACATATATATGCTGTCTTCAGAAATGATGAGATTTGTTTATTGAAAAAAACCAACAAAGATTTATTATAATAGGTCTGTTTGGGAACAGGTTTTGAATTGACCAATAGAAAAGTAGTAAGAGGTCAAGTTGATAGAATAGTAGAAGTAGAAATTTAATTTAGGGTTAGAGGAGTGCAGACTTATGTTTTGAATGGAAAGAATACTTTGAATGAAAAGACTACTTTGGGGATGAAAAGAGGTCAAGCCGGTGAAGGGTATACGCAAATTTGATGTTATTAAAGAATAATGATAAAAACGAAGGAAAGTAAAATATTAGTGTAAGGGTATTAGTGAGAAATACCAATCTTATTAAACCACAAGGAATCTAGATCTATAACAAGAAATTAAATTAATTGATAGGTATACTTATAGGGATCAATTTATATTAATTCATATGGATGTGATAAATAAGAATTAGATGTTATTAAAGAATGTTATTAAAAACGAAGGAAAATAAAATTTTGGGATAAGGGTAGTAGTGAGAAATACCAATCTTATATAAACTACAAGGAATATAGTTATAATCTCTCTCTCTATATATATATATACGAGGGGGTATCAAAAAGTTCGCGGAATTTTATCGTAGTAAGAAAAAAAAAGGTTAAAACAATATTAAACATGTCAGAACATTGTCATGGGGTGTTTACCTTGCTATTAGTCACTTGCAGTCAGTTATGCGTGTACTATTGTACAGTACTGACACTCTTTAAAAAACCTCTTTTTGGAACAATGGAAAATAGTTATTTTGAGATAAGATCGAATATCAAGTTTCTGGTGAAACTCAAATGGAAAGGGATACAGATTTTGGAGGCTTTAGTTAAAGTTTACGGTATTACTGCTTCAAAGAAAACTGCTGTCTACAAGTGGATTCAGCGATTCATGCAAGGGAGAAACGACCTTGAAAACGACCATCGCAGTGGAAGACTAGGAACATCAAATAATGATCAAAACGTTGAGGCTGCTCAAACTTTAATTGAAGAAGATGGAAGAATAACAGTTAATCAGTTAGCTAAGTCATTTCATATGGTTCGGCAAATTCAATTCTGCACGATAATTTGGGACTAAGCAAGCTTTCAGTGCGATGGGTCCCAAAAGCGTTGCGCCCTGATCAGCTGATTCTTCGAAGTGATCTCTCTTTGGCGATATTAAACAAAATTGAAGTTGATGAAGAGCATTTACTGATCAGAATCATCACTGGGAATGAAACCTGGATCTACCAGTATGATCCTGAACAGAAGTCAAAACAGTGGCTTCCATGTGGATCATCGGGGCCAATCAAGTTCAAATCTCAAAAGTCGGATCAAAAAGTGATGGCCTCCATTTTCTGGGATTCAGATGGGGTGATACTAATAGATTATCTTGAAGGTCAAAGAACTGTGACAGGAGCTTACTATGCAAATGTTTTAAGGAAGCTGAAAGAGGTATTAGTCAAGAAACGAAAAGGGAAACTTCATGGTGAGATCTTGCTTCACCATGACAATGCACCAGCGAAATCTGCGCGGGTTGCAAAAGAAGTTCTTCGAGAATTTTGATGGGAAGTGCTTCCTCACTCGCATTATAGTCCAGATTTAGCCCCATCAGACTTTTTCCTCTTTCCAAAACTCAAAGAAACGCTAAAGGGAACCCGTTTTAGTGGTGTTGAAGAAGCTAAAAACACTGCCAACACATGGCTTCGAACAAGGCCTTCAGCTTTCTTTAGAGACGGCTTACGAAGCTAGAAGCATCACCTTGTGAAGTGTATTGACCTGGATGGCAACTATGTAGAAAAATAAATTGAAGATAAATCATATTTTTTTGAAAAATAGAATATTTTCTGAAAAATTCCGCGAACGTTTTGATCCCACCTCGTATATATATATATATATATATATATATATATATATATATATATATATATATATATATATATATATATATATATATATATATATATATATATATATATATATATATATATATAGTATATATAGATTATAACTATATATATATATATAGTTATAATCTATATATAACTAGATATACACATTTTAGTACAGCATTAACGAAGCTTTAGGCTGCTGCGGCTAAGCAAACGAATGCATATTCGGAATGCAGCTTAGCACTCGATGGGGAATAATACCCCAGAGTTATAACAATACGTTTAGACAGCTTTGCAAATCAAATATAGCGACCAGCAGTCCAGCCGCATTGCCATAGCAACGAAAAAAAACTGAAGTCAGGGAAAGATTTTATCTGACCTGGACCATCAAGTGTACATCGAATGCAACACTTAACGCATATCGAATAGCATACAATATATATCACATATAACATACAACATCCACGCTAGGTTTCTGTAAATCCGAGATCGACTAATTCCGCTTGCAGGGGTCTGCAAGTTAATGGCCTTTTATCGTTGGAAAGGTTCTAACTGCCAATAAAATCACCCACGCCAGTTTAGATTCACTTCAGTTAAATTTTAGTTAAGAAACTAATCCATTCATCGGTTAGTTTAGTAACCGTGTGGTGTATTTGTTAAATTATCATAGCTCTTTCATTCGGTTCTTCTTAATATACATTATTTTCTCCCTCCCCTACCACCACAACCATAATTTCCATTTTTATAGAAATATCCATTTACAACTGCTGTAGTTATAGTAAAGCTTTCCCGGAAACGTTTCTCTGTCTCATTTTTCACCAACTATGTACCAGTAGCGTCTCCATGCCCCTGAGTATTATTTAAAGGTAAATATAGGCATGCAACCCTTTCTGTAAGCATATTTGTAATTAATTATTTGTGTCTCTTTATTTCAAATAGGCATTTATCATAGATATAGCTAATTTATAATTATTTGTAGAAACAATTTTAAAGGTACCAGAGGAGTGAAACTTACCTTGTGAGATTCACCGTTGACCCCTTAATATTACCCCTTAATATCCTGCACTCCATGAAACCAAATTAGCGAGACATTATTAAAAGGTAAAACAAAAACAAAAACTATGACTGCATCACGTACGAACTATAAGTCATTCTTTTAATTCATTTTACATTTTCAAGTAGTAAATATTCTAAGAAAATGTGTATGCATTAATAAACCACATTAGACACAAATTAAAATAAACAGTTCAATTATCAAACGTCTTTTTTAGATATTTTCTGCTAAATCATTAAAAGATGTTTAGAGTTAATATTATTCCGCATTCTCTCTATCATTCTCCTTCGCACACATGCATATGTATGATTTACCTCTCTTTGTGTGTATACGTATGTGTTTTTGATTGCAAGCAAATTTCAATGTGTATAATTGTATTTCTCTGTTGACTTTATTATTTGGCAACACACAGTAAATTGGCGTGAAAAGGCCTCGAGTTATCGTTTAGATAATATTAATTCGTGTCATTTCGGATTTTCCGTTCACCTCACATAACAACGATGATGCTTAAAAATAAACATTTAATATTCGTTGCAATTTTCGAAATAATGAAATTTTAGTGTAGAATTTTCTGGTTTGAATTATGTTAGATATAGGCTGAGGCAACGAATTAAAAGAGCAGTTATCACGTCAGATTGACTGATTGGTAGGATTAACTTCAGCTCTTACACCTTTGATTTCAAATCCTGGCGCGGTCATCCTTGCTTTTCATTATTCTGGTGTCTATAAAATAAAGAACTAGTCGGTTACTGAGGTCACATTCCAGAATTATTAGGATTTACACAAGTCTCCTCTCCTTTGTGCTTTTACATATACAGTGATTCCTCCTTGCTTCTTATAATTGCTTTGAGATCTGCTCATGATGGCAATATGCTACTTCTCGTATATATATATATATATATATAAAAGGGGAAGCTTAGTAAAATCGAAGCAAAGTCGACCTACAATAAGGAATGAGTAGCAAAGCACTCAATCCTTAGAGTAATAACATACGTTTAAATAGCTTGACAAATTGAAAATTGTGGTAAGCAAAACCCATCCATAAAATACCAAAGTAACGAAAGAACTAATCAGGTTAAAAACAGACCTGGACAGATCGGACGATACTTTGCAATACGTCCGATATGTTTCTATGAATCCGAAATCATCTCTCCAATTTACGTAACACGTAAGCTTGTGATATTGCATGATCGAACCAGGGATTCATTTAATCAACAGGCATTCCGTTCTATTGCTTCAAACTGAAATATATATATATATATATATATATAAATGAAAATAGAGAAATTAATGTGAGCAAGAAGCCAACAGTATTTCATAATATATAAGTGACTATAACGTCAAGATGGAAAATATTTAACGTAAGATATGGGAAAATAATTCAAACTCAATTCAAAAATGTCAAGACAGATATTTTATCCACAAATTTTGTGAAAACCAGGGAAAAAACCAATAGAGTCTTAACACAGAATAAAATTAAGGTTAAATACTTATCCTTCAATTTGGAAAAACAACAAATGCTCTATATAGTCTTAAAAAGACTATTTCACGAAACTTTTCAGGGGGGTTAGTCATGGTTGGAGTGGTTCATCAGTAGAGATCAAACACGATAACCAAAAATCCTGCTAAAATATGCCAGAAAGGGAATTTAAAAGCAGGCTAGTACACCTCGTGTGGAATTATGAAAATAAACACACATGGAGAACAAGGCTAATGACGTCAGAATGAGACAAATGTCTGTTTACAAGAAACAGCAGTCAAAACATTCCGAAAAAAACTCAACAAAAGGTATGGAGTTCAGCATATAGAAATATTATCGCGGTTTTTATTTTTAAAAATACCGGGATTAGTAAAATAATTTTCACCACACTAGGAAAAATTCCGAGTATAAATAAATATATATATATATATATATATATATATATATATATATATATATAATATTATAAAGCTGAGTGTCGTGTGTATGTATTATGTATGTATCCTACACACCTCCCTATAGTTTCTTAGCTTTACTCTCTCCGTCGCTCTTCCCTCTCTTTATAATAGATAATTCCCTCTATCTATAATTTAACTGCTTTACTCTCTCTCTGTCGCTTTTCACTCTCAAATATTATAAAGCTGAGCGTCGTCTCTCTCTCTCTCTTTCACCCGCTCTATAATTTAACTGCTTTATTCTCTGTCTCTCTTCACTCTCTATATGACAACACTCTTTTACTTTCCGTTGAGATGAGCGTCGTATGTAAATTCGGTCAACACATGTATCGTACACACCTCCCTATAATTTCTTAGCTTTACTCTCTCCGTCGCTCTTCCCTCTCTCTATAATAGATCATTCCCCCTCTCTATAATTCAACTGATTTACTCTCTCTGTCGCTCTTCACTCTCTAATATTATAAAGCTGAGCGTCGTCTCTCTCTCTCTCTCCCTCTTTCACCCTCTCTATAATTTAACTGCTTTACTCTCTGTCTCTCTTCACTCTCTCTATATTACAATACTCTTTTATTTTCCGTATCTACCTTCAATATATCAATATATACCCAGGTTCTGCTGCACGTCGGGCTGAGGGGGCCAAACTCCTCAAATACCGATCGGTCTCCGACAGGTTTGTGGTCGTACCCCTGGCAGTGTAGACTGCTGGTGTCCTCAGCCCCAGGGCTACCTCCTTACTCACCACCATAGGCGCTGAGCTGGTCAGCCGCAGGTGTGAGCCCCGCCAGTTGGTGTGATTTTCCAGCGCTTCTCCTTTGCCGTCCTCCGGGGAAACGCCTTTTCCATTCTGTCCACCGGGGCTGTGTGTGGGCCCCTCACATACCGTTGTAGTTGTTGTATACAGATTTTAACTCATCAATCCCATTATTTATATCATATATCAACATAGAGATGTATGTTTATTATATAGCGTCGTATGTATGTTTATTTCAAAAGGATAACCTCCTTCAAATTCGGTCAACACTCAAGCAGGTAATACATACATCAAAAGGCAACCCTCTTAAAGAGACAGAGAGTGAAAGAGACAGATTAGGAAAACTACACAGACACACATACACACACACACACACACATTTAAAGAGAGAGAGAGGAGAGAGAAAGAGAGAATGATTGTCTGAGAGAGCCACCACAAACAATAGTGGCGCCATGACAGTTCCCTGTATATTTATATATATGTATACATATATATATATAACAAATTTAATATAGGAATGGCTACAACAGGACTAGAATGGTTTCATTCGAAGGAAATCATCAGGAAAGCCCAGGCTTTCAATAAAACAGTTCTAGTCCTGTAGAAGCCACTTCTATATTAAATTTGTTGTATACAATCTACTAATCTATTGGGTACCTTACTTACTGCGGTTATCCCCGATTGAACCTGGGTCGCACGTACACACACACACACACATATATATATACATATATATTTATATATATATATATATATACGACGGGCTTTAGCATGTGGATCTCAACCATTTTTCCCTCAGAAGGGTTTGGTTGGTCCAAAGCTAAATTGGATGTAACACAAATTACTGGGAAGCAAATGTCTTTACGAAACAAACAGCCATAAAACCGTGTGAGATAGCACACATTATAACACAGCTTAATATGATATATTTCAAAGATAACTAGCAAAACATTAACTCCACTAAAGTGATAGCTGCGCTCAAATGTAACTTCATAAATATTATCTGTCATGGTAATTTTTCAAAAGTGTCTATTTTTGCTCCTTCCTATGGGCTATCATAGAAAACCAAAACATTTTAAATCAAATTGAATTATATGTGTAATTAAATTTTCAGATCTAACAGCAACACAACTTGGCGATGCATGCTGATACCATCTCTTAGACTTTAATTGTAGATATCTTTCTGGTGGAAGCAAGCACTAAAATCTCGTTAATGTTCTGTAGATTCTGTATATTTTGTGTTGGGCAAGTACTGGTTAGACTATCTGATGCGTCATCTGTCGGATTCAACGATGATCATACATTTTCTTCAAGTCTCTTACTTATATCATAGATCTCATTTTTTATCGACCTGGAAGGACGCATGCGAGAAACACGAAAACACAAACATAAACGCAGACATGGACACACACACACACACACACAAACACACACACACACACACACACACACACACACACACACACACACACACACACACACATATATATATATATATATATATATATATATATATTATATAAATATACGTACAGATACAATATATATATATATATATTATAAATATACGTATAGATATAATATATATATACATATATATATATTATATAAATACACGTATAGATATAGTATATATATATATTATATATATATATATATAAGTATATATATATATATTATATATATATATAATTATACATATAGATATAAGTACATATATATTATATATATATATATATATATATATATATATATATATATATATATATATATATATAAGTATACATATATATATAATATATATATATACAGTATATTATATATATATAAGTATACATATAGATATTATATCTATACATAATATTTATATATATATTATATTTATAAGTATACATATAGATATGATATATATATATATAGTAATAATAATAATAATAATTGTGAAGACTAAAATCCAAAGTGGGCTGAATAAGATTAAATATTTATCACATATATAAGAACACTAGAGCAAATATTTATTAAAATAACAGATTAAAGCTTAAGCAAAGAATCGCTACTTTCACCATTATCGTCTTCCTGTTTTCCTTCGGTTGCAACGTTTTTCGAAATATTTTTGCCTTTGTCACCTTCATTTCAGCCTTAAAGAATTAGCTTCTAAAGAATTTCTCTTTTCTTTAAACCATTGAACCCCACCCATCCTGTACGCACCTGTCCTACAGGAATTGTTAGTCTAAGTGATACACAACGATAGGTATTCCAATTTTGAACTTGCTTACTGTATTCTTTCTGCCTTTGTTAATGTTATAGCTTTAAAGTATTAGCTTTTAATAAACTCCCTTTTCTTTAATCACTTCAACCAATGACTTACACCCATCCCCATCCCCATTCTCTCCTACCACCAGATAAGGAAAGATATAAATACTACCATTTTACTTGTACAGCCAGCTTCCTGATGATTTCTCACGAATGAAACAGTTCTAGTCCTGTAGAAGCTCCACTATATTAAAACTTTATATATATATATATATATATATAAGTATGCATATAGATATCTACTACGGACTCCTATATTCAAATTTACTTACAGAGCATTGGTCTCCACAAAACTATATTAAAGAACATTTGCCTAATGTGTCGCACAGTGATGCTGAACCCAAACCCAAGTAGTTTCAAATCAAACTTCTTAACCACACAGCCAGGCCTGCACCTAAATATGATTTTATTATTTACGGATACTTCGTTAATATGTAAATTTAGTTGAAATTCATCCGGCTTTTACTGGAATATCGCTGCTATAACACTCTAGTTATAAATATGTCCTATATATGTTTGAATGTAATAGAAATATCCAAAAAAGTAAATTTATCCTGACAGTGGTATGTTTCCTGAAAGACAGACATTTTCCTGCTTACCTCTCTAGAGATAGGTTCTATTTTCAGGTAAAACAGTTTTAGAACATTGATTAATATGAAAGTGTTATCTTCTTCCAAGTGACTGCATCGTTTATATGGCCTGTTCCTTA
>OZ024741.1:124385282-124392782 GCA_964016885.1 Eledone cirrhosa
ATATCTAGTCCCTCTCGTCTGATAGCTCTGCTACATACGCATCCTTGCATCATCTCGTGAGGAGCAAATATACACAACATTCTCCAGCATGGATGTCAGTATAAAGTTCAGCATGGAACACCCCGATGACCGCGGATCCCTATCCCTACTGGACTTCCAACTCAGGGTAACAGAGGAAGCAACATCCACACCTGCTTCTATAAAAAAGCCGCCAGCAAGGACCTGTTCGTACATTTCAGATCGGCCCTCCCAACCGGCGCTAAGTTCGGATACATAAGGAACGAACTAACACGTATCCGGAACAAATGCACACACGCTAATGACCGAGACACACACACCACACATTTCCTGGAAGTACTCAAACTGAACGGATACACGACATCCACCACAAACCGTGCCAGAAAGAACAGAGGACACCACACCCGAGGCACTAACACTTGCTTCCTGAAGCTCCCACACTTCAGTGAAGAAACAACAGCCATCCGCAGAGCTATCAGACGAGAGGGACTAGATATCCAACTGGCCCACTCAGGTCCTTCTCTACGCGGACAGCTAACCAAAAGACACTCCACCAGACATGACAACTGCTGCAGACTAGCCAACTGCCCCATCAACGACACAGACCTATGCCACCAGGCTTACGTCGTATACAGACTAGAGTGTGACAAATGCAACAACTTCTACGTAGGTAGCACCACCAGACCACTCCACATAAGAATAAAAGAACACCTCAATACTAACGCTTCCTCATTTAAGAAACACCTAGTTAAATCCCAAAACACCGACAAAACCATAACAGTTAGGATAGAAACTAAGGAAAGAAACCTCGGCAATCTTAGAATTAAGGAAGCACTAATTATAGACAAAACACAACCACCAATCAATAATAGACTAGAACTCAACACCCAATTTATAACTTGATAGAGCTTCTAGCCCCATATTTACACACACACACACACACACACACACACACACACACACACACACACACACACACACACACACACACACACACACACACACGCGCGCGCACACACGCACGTACACACATACACACACAAAACCAGTTCTAACTCGAGATAACATCTATCCCCCACATTTACGTACAGACATATCTTCTTACACTCACACACACATACTAACATACTTACACCTTCATGCATTCTCCAACACACTTTAAACAGGCATTATACAAAAAAACAACAAAAAAAAACCTTTTAAAGGGAGACTACTCTTTATCCACCTAATCTTAACTCTTTTACATTAGAGATAGAACAGATACTCTATACCATTTCCTGTCAGCATGACTTGGCAAGCTATTTAGAACACTGGCTTAACAGCTTTACTTCCCTCTGAAGAAGAGATATTATCTCGAAGATTAAGGACATTTAAATAAATCTAAGGTAAAAGACTAATTGTCAACAACATCTTTTGCATTTGCATTCTTTATTCTATGTCCATACCTGCATTGTTTTGGCTTTATTATACATATACAAACGTTTATACACAATGGTTCAAGTGAACTATAACCTCCTCCTATATATATATATATATATATATAAATTCAAGTTTACGATTCTGGGTGTCCGCCTAAAACTAGCAAACCACCGGACCAACTCCTCAAAATTACATGTACATATTCAATATACACTTGGACAGGTAACGGTCGAAAAAGTTGTACTTTGCAAAGCAAGGAATTCATTTAAATTCAATTTATCTTATTTTCTAATGAATATGAAAAGAAATCATCCATTTTGTTTTTTTATGTTCTCCAGATAAGAAAGTGAGGGATGGGAAATAGAAAGAGAGAGAGAGTAATGGATGAGAGAGAAAGACGATGAAAGAGAGAGAGGGAAAGTAACCAGCGTTCTTAACTTTTATTTATTTATTATTTTTACACACTTTTTAACTTTCCCGCTTCCTTAACGTTATTTATCTTTTCTTTATTTTTTATCTCTATTCCGTAGAGAGAGGGGGGATGTGAGAGAGAAATAAAAAGAGAGAGAGTAATGGGATGGGAGAGAGAGAGGGGGGGGGGAAGTGGTTAGCGTTCATTAAGTTTTATTTATTTATTATTTTTACACACTTCTTAACTCTCCCAATGTTATTTATCTTTTATTTATTTTTTGTTTGCTATTGTGTAAGGATGAGAGAGAGAAAGAAAGAGGGGAGATGAGAAAGAGAAAGGGAGTGAGGCAGATGGGGAGAAAAAGACAGTAAGAAAAAAAAGTTTGGAGAGAGAAAAAAAAGTAAAGAGGCAGGAGAGAGGGATTCTTTAACTAACGTGTGTCCGCGTTTATATGTATATTTACACACAAATGTGTGTGTGTTAAGGGAGGAAGGGAGGGAGGGGACGTTCGTTAGCAGACGATATATGTTACCATCAAAGCTTATTTTCTACATATGTCTAAAGAAATCACAGCAGCTTTTATAGTAGTTGTATATATGTATGTATTTAACAGACGAAAAAAAAAAGGTATTTTTAAAAGATATTATTTGAATATATTATTTTTCGCTGTTATTTGAATTAACACAGACAATATTTTTTTTGTAGTGTTTGTCGTTTTTGGGGATACAATCTGAAATCCCAATATTTTCTACATAGGTCTAAAATTAATTACACCTAATATACATTCATATAAAGAGATCATTTAAAACAACTTCACTGAGTGAACAATACATTCTATAGTTGTTTCTATTTCGGAAAGAGTGTGGTGTGTAATAATTGTTTCGACGTTTGGCACAAGGCCAGCAATTATTCCAGTGCATTACTGGTACTTTATTTTATCGTGTGGTGTGTAATAATATCACTTCAAATGCCTAGAAAACGTTCCAGATCATTATATGGAAGGTCATCTTCAGAGGCTAAGAGAAAGTAAACACAGCGATCTGAAGAAAGTGAAGTTCGGCATGCCCGTCTAGCTGCTAACAGAGCCCAAACAGCTTTAGCACGAGCAAACCGTTTGGATGAAAGGGAACGAAGGACTGTTGCTACACGAGAACAACAAATTAAGGAACAGCAGCAAATCAGACGAAATGCTAATCAAGCACATCGTTCTACTGCCCGACAGGAGAACAAGCCACAAGTAAAATGAACTGGCTGATGGGTGCTTTTTCTTATGACCCCCAAAAGGACTACAGCAGTAATCCACAAATCAACATTGGCAAAATGAACAAATGCTGTCAGTATTGTGGTTCCAAGAAGTGTGCAGCAAAAATACCAAGTTTATGCTGCTCAAAAGGCAAAGTGAGCCTTAAAACAATACAAGAACCTCCTGAATTTCTGAGGAATCTGCTCCTTCAGCATACACCAGAAGCATGACACTTCAATAAATACATCATAAAATATAATTCTGCCTTTCAAATGACATCTTTTGGGGCTGACAGGAATGTGACTGACTTTAGATTCTGTACAAATAAAATTCAGGGACAGTGTTACCACTTAATGGGTGGCCTTCTGCCACTTTCACAGGAGCCTAACAGATTTGTGCAGGTTAAATTCATGGGTGGAATGAAACACAGGCACAACAAAGATGTACCAATGTCCATGGTGGATTGCAGTTCTACATAGTCATAAAGTTACAAGAAATGCTTCACCAACATCACATGTACGCCATGTATTTAAATATGCACTGGAGCATATGAACAACACCAGAGATCGTAAAATAATCATTAGGGCAGAGAAACGCCCAGCTTCAGAACATGAACGCAGATTCAATGCACCTCTCACTGATGAAATTGCATTCATAATGGTTGATGAACAGCATGAACGGCGTGACATAGTTTTGCAAAAACGAAGTGGACATTTGGAGCGAATTTGTGAAACTCAGAGCCTATGATTCACTCCAATTAACCGCTCATCTTTTGGAATGGTCAAGATGAATATCATTTTCAGCTATGGTAGATCAGCCCAGGAACAGGACAAGAGACTGGCCGATCAATCAGCTGCAAATAATTCTATGCTTATCATTTCATGGTTCGTGACCACTTCAAACAAATTCTGCGATTCAAAGAAGTAACCAGCTAGTTCATGGTGGACATGTATGACAAAATTGAAACAGAAAGATTGGGTTTTCTGCGAAGGAATCAAACTAAGTTGAGGGCAGATAACTACATCCACCTTAGAGATGCCATCAATTCTGATGTTGACCCAAGAAATATTGGCCATCACGCTTCACGGGAGGACCACGTTACATGCATGAATACATGCATGAACTTACGCAAGATGCAATGGCCTATGTCAGAAAATTTGGTCGGCCAGATATCTTCATTACATTTACATGCAATTCAAACTGGTCAGAAATATCAAATGAATTATTTCAAAATCAAAAACCAAAGGATCGACATGTCCTTATTGCTCGGGTTTTACATGAAAAGCCAAAAAAAAAAACTCATCTGGCTCCTAAAAGAAGGAAGACCACTATTGAGTGACAGAAGAGAGGTCTTCCTCACTCTCACACACTAATCTGGTGCAAGGAGAAGGTAATACTAGATGATGTTGATAAGATCATTTCAGAAGAGTTGCCTGATAAAGGTGGTGATCCAGAGCTCTTCGAAACCATCAAGTCCAAACTCATTCATGGTACATGCGGAGTCATCAATCCAGCCTCTCCCTGCATGAAAGATCAAAAATGCAGCAAACATTATCCTAGAGCTTTTATTCGGGAAACTCGGACTGACAATAATGGATACCCCCTTTATCGTAGGCGTAGACCAGAACATGGAGGCAATACTGCAAGCTTAATAGTTCGAAGAGCGGAGCTGACCATAAACAATCAGTGGGTCGTCCCACACAACAAATTGTTGTGTAAACTTTTAAAAGCTCATATCATATGTTGAGTATTGCAGCTCCGTGAAGGCAATCCTATATGTCATAAAATATATCAACAAGGGCAGTGACATGGCTACGTTTATAACTGACAAAGAACTCAATGATGGTGGGCTGGATGATACATCTCCAGCAATGAAGCTATCTGGCGAATCTTTGGATTTGATATCCACCAATGCCATCCAAAAGTGGTCAACCTCTCAGTCCATCTGGAAAATGGACAGAGAGTCTACTTCACTGAGATCACTCTTCATCAGTTGGCACAAGTATCACATGACACTACACTAACTGCTTTTTTTAAACTCTGCCAGAATGATGAATTTGCTCGATCCCTCCTATATGCTGAAGTCCCAACATACTATACCTGGACCAATGCAAGACCTGCAATCGAAGAAAGCAGGGTCATTTAGTGGAAGGTCATGAAGTCAAGTCAAGTGATGCTATTGGCGTGTTTACAATGTTCATCCCAACAACAGAGAATGTTTTTGTTTACGGCTACTTCTGCATACTGTTCGAGGACCAACGTCATTTGAGGATCTTAGGTGCTTCAGAGGAAGGGAGTGCGCAACATACCAAGAAGCATGTAAACAGCATGGACTCATGCATGACAATGGACACTGGAGGAAGGGCCTAGAAGAAGCAGCAATCACTCAAGTAGCCAGTCAAATAAGACAATTATTTGCTATTATGCTCACATCATGTAGAATTGATGAAGGCCATCTACTCTGGCAGGAGTACAAAAAAAATATGTCGGACGACTATCTACACCTAGCCCGAAGACATCATGGCAATATGTATATGGAATATACCGCCAGAATTTACAATCAAGCTCTCTGTGACCTGTCCCATTGAATTCAGGCAATGAATAGCACATTAGGTAACTGCTGGATGCCAGAGCCAGATGGAGAAATGGAGGTAGCACAAGACATTTTTCAGGAGACAAACTACGATATTCAAGCATTGCGTAAGTTTGTGGATGAAAATGAACCTCGATTGATGGATGACCAGAAATACGTCTACCACAACATCATCGAAAACATTCAAAATGACAGGGGAGGACTTTTCTTCATCGATGCTCCGGGTGGCACAGGAAAGACATTCCTAATAAACCTCCTGCTTACAAAAGTTCGCCAAAAGCAACATATTGCCTTTGCTGTGGCTTCAAGTGGCATTGCAGCAACACTTCTGGATGGAGGAAGAACTGCACACTCCATGTTTAAGCTGCCCATAGATCTCACACGGTATGAACAATCTTTTTGCAACATCAAGATCTCACCCAAGGGAAAGCTTCTGCAAACATGCAAGATGATAATTTGGGATGAAGCTACTATGAGCCATAAAGGAGAAATTGAAGCTTTGGACCGGACGATAATGGATCTGAGAGAAAGTAGTTGGATAATGGGAGGAGTGACAATGGTTCTTGCTGGTGATTTCAGATAAACTCTGCCTGTAATTCTTCGAGGGACTCGAGCTGATCAGGTCAATGCCTGTCTGAAAACATCCTATCTCTGGCCCCACTTTCAGCTGCTGAGCCTTACAACCAACATGCGAGTGCACTTAACTGGTGACGAAGGTGTCAGTGTGTTTGCCATAAAACTACTTAAATTGGGAAATGGACTTCTTGAAAAGGACTCCAATGACCATATTCAGTTGTCATTTGGCCATATCCTTGACACAGAACAAGAACTGATTGCCAGGGTGTTTCCAAAGATTCAGACCAGGCAATGTTATCCGAAATGGCTCCTCTGTGAACGAGCAATCTTAGCACCTAAAAATGTTGCTGTGAAAGAAATCAACAGAAGGCTGCTGGAGATGTTACCAGGAGAGAAAATATGCTACAAATCAGTTGACACAATCACTTCTCAAGACCAGGTTGTAAACTATCCAACTGAATTTTTGAACAGTCTTGAACAAGCGGGAATTCCTCCACACAACCCCTGATACTGAAGCTTGGAGCATCGGTTATGCTACTTCGCAATCTGGATCCTCCAAAACTTTATAATGGCACAAGACTCATCATCAAAAATATGATGTCCAATGTTCTAGAAGTTGCAATCATGTCAGGAAAATTTGCTGATGACAACTGTTTCATTCCCAGAATACCTCTGAAGCCAACTGATTTTCCATTTGAATTTCAAAGAGTTCAATTTCCGATCAGGCTCAGTTTTGCCATGACGATTGATAAATCCCAAGAGCAATCATTGAAAGTCGTTGGGTTGAATCTGGCAGATCCTGTCTTTTCGCATGGTCAAACCTATGTTGGCACAACAAATGTTGGGAACCATGATTGTCTTTTCATTGTGGCACCACAGGGCAAAACCAAGAATGTTGTTTATCCAGAGGCTTTGGAATGAGCAATGTCGTAATTCCTTATTCAATGACAATACACACAGATCCTAATTCCTCAGTCATGTAGTTTACAAGGAATTCTGAAGCGGCAAATTTACTGCATGGTGTTACTTTGGAAGAATATGCAGGCATTCCCGAGCACTTCTGCTATATAAAGTAGTATAAGTGAGGACTTTGTTGGGTAGAAATAGCAGCCAAATCTCCTTCAAATCCCACCTTACTTTCTCAGGTATGTATATATGTATGAAGCAAAACGGAATGGTTCTATGTGATAACTCGATCTACTAGAAATATTAGCAAAGTCCATTTCAAATTACAAACAA
>OZ024741.1:124410282-124465282 GCA_964016885.1 Eledone cirrhosa
CTCACCCCAGAAATAATTCTATAGGCTTCTGACTGAGGAATGCTCTCAGAACTGACCAATGGGAAGTTTGACACTTTCTTTGTTATTTTGTTCCTTTAACACCTTGTCCCTTCTACCATTTTATCAATTTTTTAAGCTAACTCCAACAATAACAACACTTAGAATGAGGAATGTTCTAATAACTTACCAATGAGAGGAGAAGAGGACCTTTGACACTGAAATTCGTTTGTTTGAATTTATATGACTCCAGTTCCTCATTGAAATAACAACCCAACAAGGAACTGGGCATATCAGAGTATTGACAATATTATACACTAAACAACATATGTACTTGTCTATACCATACTAATTCAAACTGCCTGAAGAGGTCACAGCCAAAGATGGCTGTCACTGAAATATATATAGCAGTAATAAACGAAGCTAAATTTTAATCATTTGACTTTTATTTAACTTTATTTTATATATTTATATATATATATATATCATATATATATATATATATATATATATATATATATATATATATATATATATATATATATATATATATATATATATATACATGATATATATATATGTATATATATATATATATACATGATATATATATGTATATATATATATATATATATATATATATATATATATATATACATGATATATATCTATATCTATATATATATATATATATATATATATATATATATATATATAACGAAGGAAATGTGGTAAGGAACCAGGTGGACCATAACGCACCAAAGTACTCAATACTTGAGGTAGTAGATTGGGTAATAGGAACCAGTAAGACCCCGACAGCTGAGCTCAAGCCGTTTCGACGGCTAATTCTGGACTGCTAATACATGATATATATATGTATATATATATATATATATATATATATATATATATATATATATATATATATATATATAAATATATATATATATAGGAGGAAGTTATAGTTCACTTGAAGCATTCTTTAATGAGGTATAAACGTTTGTATATGTATAATAAGCCAAAACAATGCAGGTATGGACATAGAATAAAGAATGCAAATGCAAAAGATATTGTTGACAATTAGTCTTTTACCTTAGATTTATTTAAATGTACTTAATTTTAGAGATAATATCTCTTCTTCGGAGGGAAGTAAAGCGGTTAAACCAGTGTTCTAAATAGCTTGCCAAGACAGGAAATGGTATAGAGTATCTGTTCTACCTCTAATGTCAAAGAGTTAAGGTTAGGTGGATAAAGAGTAGTCTCGCTTTAAAATATTTTTTTTGTACATGCCTGTTTAAGTGTGAGAGAATGTGGGAGGTGTAGGTATGTGTGTGTGTGAGAGTGTGAGAAGATATGTCTATACGTATATATGGGGGATAGATGTTATCTCTTGTTAGAACTGGTCTTTGTGTGTGTATGTGTGTGTGTGAGAGAGAATAAGTGGAGGTGTAAGCGTGTGTGGGGGGTCGTGTGTGGGGGGGGGGGGCGAGGGGGTGTAAATATGGGGCTAGATGCTATATCAAGTCATACGTAGACTACACCAACTCAAGCCAGAACAACTTACACTAAATAGATACGCCTTTAGCCTCGACGCTGTCTCCCTCTACATTACAGTCCCCGCTCATCCAGCTGTCAACTTATTGACGGAATGCGTGGTCGCAGAGGACATTCACGGATACGGCCTCCTTCCGACGGACATACACCAGTTTTTGTCCTTCACAGTGGACAACACGTACTTCACCTTCCACCACCACACATTCAGACAGACAACAGTATTACCCATGGGATCCAGCCTATCGGGCCTGCTGGCCATCACCTATATGAACCAGCTAGAATGCCGAGCCCTCAACATCTACCATTCCTATACCTTCTTCACCCTATATGTAGATGACATACTCATCCTTACATCATGCCGTGAGGAGGCGGATAAAATATACACAACATTCTCCAGCATGGATGCCAGTATAAAGTTCAGCATGGAACACCCCGATGACCGCGGATCCCTATCCCTACTGGACTTCCAACTCAGGGTAACAGAGGAAGGCAATATCCACACTTGCTTCTATAAAAAAGCCGCCAGCAGGGACCTGTTCGTACATTTCAGATCGGCCCTCCCAGCCAGCGCTAAGTTCGGATACATAAGGAACGAACTAACACGTATCCGGAACAAATGGACACACGCTAGAGACCGAGACACACACACCACACATTTCCTGGAAGTACTCAAACTGAACGGATACACGACATCCACCACAAACCGTGCCAGAAAGAACAGAGGACACTAAACCCGAGGCACTAACACTTGCTTCCTGAAGCTCCCACACTTCAGAGACGAAACAACAACAGCCATCTGCAGAACTATCAGACGAGAGGGACTAGATATCCAACTGGCCCACTCAGGTCCTTCTCTGCGCGGACAGCTAAGCAAAAGACACTCCACCAGACATGACATCTGCTGCAGCTAGCCAACTGCCCCATCAACGACACAGACCTATGCTACCAGGCTTACGTCGTATACAGACTAGAGTGCGACAATTGCAGCAACTTCTACGTAGGTAGCACCACCAGACCACTCCACATAAGAATACAAGAAGACCTCAATACAAACTTTTCCTCATTTAAGAAACACCTAGTTAAATGCAAAAACACCGAAAAAACCATCACAGTTAGGATAGAAACTAAGGAAAGAAACCTCGGCAATCTTAGAATTAAGGAAGCACTAATTATAGACAAAACACAACCACTAATCAATAATAGACTAGAACTCAACACCCAATTTATAACTTGATATAGCATCTAGCCTCATATTTACACCCCCTCCCACACACGCGCACACACACACGCACACACACACACACTCCCTCCACTTATTCTCTCTCCCACACACACATACACACACAAAGACCAGTTCTAGCACGAGATAACATCTATCCCCCACATATACGTATAGACATATCTTCTCACACTCACACACAAACACACACACACATACTTACACCTCACACATTCTCCCACACACTTAAACAGGCATGTACAAAAAAAAACCCTTTTAAAGGGAGACTACTCTTTATCCACCTAACATTAACTCTTTGACATTAGAGATAGAACAGATACTCTATACTATTTCCTGTCAGCATGACTTGGCAAGCTATTTAGAGCACTGGTTTAACCGCTTTACTTCCCTCCGAAAAAAATATATTATCTCTAAAATTAAGGACATTTATATAAATCTAAGGTAAAAGACTAATTGTCAACAATATCTTGTGCATCATATATATATATATATATATAAACGGAAAAAATGAAACGAAAAAAAAAAACATACTTATATTTATATATATATATATATATATATATATATATATATATATATATATACATACATGATATATATATATATATATATATATATATATATATATATCAATTGAGCTGTTATACATATTTCAATGACGATTGTTATCGTGATTTCTTCAGACAGCAAAAATTGATTAAAAGGTAACATTTCCGAGGCAATCTTCGGTGGGAGGGAGCGGACTAAAAAGAGTGTGTTTTGCTTGGAGCGCCCGCTGGCTTCTAATTTTCAGAACATCCCGACAGCCCTGCTAAGTCACAGGGGTGTGGGTGGCTGACCACTCGACAAAAACCCAGAATACCACCAACATTATGTGTTCTCTCTATTTACCAGTCCCCCACCTCGGCCGGCAACTCTTACGGGAGTCAGAACAAGTTAATATCCAGCTGTGGAACAAATCCCCAATAAGAATATACACTTTGCCAGTTAGATTTTTTTTCTTAGCATAATGACTGTTGTATAGCTTTCCGGACTTAACGTGTGAATTCTAGAATTTGCGGGTTACTTTCTATAATTTATATTAACCATAGGAATTGATGGTCTGTATATTATCCCGCCATAAACGGGCAGCGGATACGAACGCACTAAAACTTACAGGACATCAAAGCTAGCAGTAAATAAATTTCGGCTGGTCTGAAATCCAACTGACCGTATAGAGACCGTATACAGTGGTCGGCCCAATATATAACTGACCAGGAATACTTTTTGTGAAAATTAGTCATATGGAAATATTGTCATCTTGTCTGACGGTTTGAACTTTACAACACCACCTGCCTCTCTGAGGTCAAATACCAACCCCACTTAAGCAGGTAATCAAGAGTGTTAAGAGGGTTGATCTGGTAATGAATTCTTTATATGATTGTTATAGCCTGTGTGTGGAGAAATAATATAAGTATTAAAAATAATGTAAGCATTAAAAATATTGGAAATGCGTAGCGAAGCGATGATATGGATTTCATGCACTGCGACATTTTCATAGTCTGGGGAGCGTACTTTTCAGATTATATTGCCCTCACATAATCCACGACGATTCGATATTGGGCGTTTGACAATCCAGTTAGAGAATCGTAGTCTGATGTTCTTTAGCTCAATACAGGAAGATGTTACGTTGTATATATATATATATATTAGAAAGTTAGGTTTTTTTTACAAAATGAAAAAAAAACGAGGTGTCCTACACGAGTGAAAGTATAAGGAAAAACGATGAAATCGATAATACAACTGGAATCTTTTATTTTTAAACATATATTTATTTGGTTCCTTTACCAGTTTCGCAGTTCTTCAGCTTTTCAAAAGTAGAATTGAGATGGAGGGTTTGTGGCCAATTTGCCGGGTTTCTTGGAGAGGCATCAACAAACAAGAACCAGGCAGACTACCAACACTGCCAATATCAAAGACTAAATATAGGTATATAGGAATAAATATATATATTATATATAACGCAGGAGGTCTTGTAAGGAACCAGTTGTACCATAACGCACCAGAGTACTCAATTCTTAGGGTAGAAGAGTGGGTAATAGGAAAATGTTTGACCCCGACGGCAGAGCTCAAGCCGTTTCGACGGCTATTTCTGGACTCCAGAAATAGCCGTATATATATATTATATATTATACATATATATATATATATATATATATATATATTATATTAATTAAAATAACAGATTAAAGTTTAAGCAAAGAATTGCTGCTTTCACCCTTAACGGGATCTTCTGAGACTAATAAAGTCCTCTGCGCTGCTGAGGTCCTGGAAATACTCTACGCCAAAGACCACAACTTAAACAAAAAGTCTGAGGCAATTTCGGCTTGTAAACATAAATTGCACAAAACTTTCCTGTATTACAGCCCCACATTATACTCTAACGGATGGTACGAACTATACGCGGATATTTTACGTCTTGATGTGGTAGCTAAGTATATGTTATGTTTATACCATTACTTATTTGTATAGGTAAGTATATATTACCTGTATGATTTGTGAAGGTACGTATACTTCCTCGTACCTATATTTGATTGTATATGTTATGGCGTATATATTATATATTCTGGTACATATGCTTTTGGTTATGTGTATACGTGAGTTTTGCGTTTGTGTGAGTATGCGGGTTCGTACGTATGTACGGTGTGTGTATATGTGTACTTCGTGTTTTGGTTGACGTTCGTCTCCGAACATATGTGTATTTACATGTAGGCATGTGTGTGCTTTTGTTATATACGTATTTATTTACTTATATACGTTTATTTAATTATATGTATACACGCACGCACACACACACACACACACACACACACACACACACACACACACACACACACACACAAATATATATATATGTGTGTGTGTGTGTGTGTGTGTGTGTGTGTGTGTGTGTGTGTTTGTGTGTGTGTGTGTGTGTGTGTGTGTGTGTCTGTGTGTGTCTGTGTGTGTCTGTGTGTGTGTGTGCGTGTATAATCATATCTCATTTTGTTTGACCCCTTTAGCTTTTTCGCTTTTTTGGCTATGGTGGCTATGTCTTCACCACCGTCTCAGCGTGTATGACCATTTTACATTATGTGTAGAGCTCTGCTATTCCCTCCATATGCATGGAGCGCTTGTCTGCTTATTATTGAAGTTGCGTTTCGCTAATTTCTACCCGCCGAAATACGATTCTCGCTAAATTCTCCCCCTCTCTCTCTCTCTTTTTCTCTCTCTCTCTCTCTCTCTCTCTCTCTCTCTCTCTATATATATATATATATATATATATATATATATATATATATATATATATATATATATATATATTTATATATATATATATATACATTTATATATATATATAATTGTATGTGTATTTGGTGTATACATTCATATGCGTGCGGGTCAGGCGTTGCGTGGGTTCTGTATGTGCGTGGGGGTTTTTTTGGGGGGAGGGGGGTTTGTGTACGTGCGTGTATTTGTATACATATGGCGAGTGTTTTCGCGTGTGCTTGTGTATGTACGTATATGGATGCGTGTATGTATTTATTTAATTTCAATTACCTCTGTATTTTATTTACTTTATTCTTAACTCTGAAGCCGAGAATCATTCGGTTTCCTAGTTAGAATTTTACTCTACCACTTCAGTTAAACCATTTACGTGGTTTTGTCTTTGCGTGCAATTGTTCTCCCGCTCCACTTATGACGTATTATACTTGTTTTTTCCGTTCATTGCCAGAGAACGTCTCTATGAACCACCTACGACTTCATTTATACCATAAACGTGGTTTTGCCTTTGCGTGTAATTGTTTTTCACCACTCCAAATAATGATGTATTATATTCGTTTTTTCCCGTTCTTTGCCAGCGAACGTTTCCACGAACCAAAGTATCGTCTTCCTGTCTTCTTCCGGTTGCAACGTTTTTGAAATTTTCACTTCTGCGTTCACAGATTGACTTTGTTAGTTTCAGAAGATCCCGTAAAAGTGGAAAGCAGCGATTCTTTGTTTAAACTTTAATCTGTTATTTTAATAAATATTTGCTCAACGGTTCTTATATATTTTATATATATTTATCCTTATCGAGCCCTCTTTGGATTTTAGTCTTCAAATTTATTATTATTACTATTTGGCTCCCTCGGTTGAGCACTCTATTGACTTATATTCATCATGAAGAAACAACATCTGAATATTTCTACAAAGAACATACCCGTATCAAGCAGGAAAACATACCTAAAACTCCTGATACAGAAAACAGACGCGTTCATTAAATGGTTGCGTTGGCGTGCCTTTTATTTCGATAATCAGGGAAAAGCAGACGATAAACAGGATAAATTTGGGTTTAAAACCTATAATCCGAGTAACCCAGCATTGCTACCCTTCGAAAATGATGTCTTGGAACTCATACGGAGTATCAAATTTTGGAATAGAAGCAATTCCTTCAAGCAGGACCTGAAGAATAGAATTCGTTCTATTAAGGATTCTAATGCCGTGCACGTCCATTCCGACAAAACTGGCAATCTATATCAAGTGGAGCGCAGTACTTACCATCAACTGCTACATAATGCTGTAACTAAGGATTACCGTAAAACTAATCGGAGCGTCATTAATGAAATCAACGATGCTGGGTTTAAAATCACCTCTGATCTCAACATCCTGGACCGGCTGTACCTCTGGACCCTATTTCTCCCCACTTTACCCTGATGGATCACAAATCCAATTTTCCGAACAACCCTTCTATTCGGCTTATTAACCCTACGAAGTCCGATTTAGGTAGACTTAGTAAAAGGATTCTTGATAGAATTATACCTGAAAATAGAAGTGTGGCCTCTCGCACTGTGGAACAATTCTGTCGCGGTGATTGATTGGTTCAACGGCATATGCAACAAGGAACATTGCCGTTTTATCCAATTCGACATCAGTAATTACTACTCCTCCATCATTTTACCACTTCTCCTTAGAGCTATGAATTTCGCTAAAACACTCACATTGCTTAAGGATTTCGAAGTTGATGTCATCCTCAATGCCCGTAAGTCGGTGATTAATTTCGACGACTCTATTTGGATTAAAAAATCTAATAGTACCCCATTCGACGTGAGTATGGGCGCCAGCGTTCTGCGGAGGTTACTGATCTTATCGGCCCTTTCCTGCTTTTCTCTATCAAGGACGAATTCCCCAACGTGGGCGGTGGTTTGTACCGTGATGATGGTCTTTTGACCATGACTAAGTGCGGCCCACGTGCTTGCGACAGGTTCAGAAAAGAACTCACAGCCTTCTTTAAAGGCTTCAACCTCTCCATACAGATTGAGGCCAACCTCTCTGTCGTTAATTACCTCGATGTTACCCTCAATTTATCGAATGGCTTGCATTACCAGTATAGAAAGATGAATGATACGCTTAATTACATAAATAAGCATTCTAACCATCCTGCCAGCATAACTAAGAACCTGATAAGAAACGTTTCTTTGGGGCTTTCCCCTCTATCTACTCACGAGCATATTTTCAACGACCATTCCACATATTACAATGAAGCTCTTGCTCGGAGTGGATTTGTCGATAAGGTAGCATATACAGAGTACGAGAATAGACCTAGAAGAAATATATCCCGAAGCATTATATGGTATAACCCACCATATAATATGGAGGTGGCCACACCATTAGCTAAGATCTTTCTCTCCCTTATTATGAAGCATTTTACCCCTACACATAAATTTAGTAACATTTTTAATAGAAATACTATTAAAATGTCTTACTCTACGACTCCTAACCTTGCACATAACATCACAGCTTCAAATTTAGCTAAACTACCTAGCCGTAGGAACACGTGCAACCCTGTAGTTAGTACTAACTGAAATTGTAGGAATCGGGTTTACTGCCCCCTATCCGGGAAATGCCTCTCTAGTAACATTGTCTACAAATGTATGGTTCAAACACCCACGTCCCGTAGGGCCTACATAGGGTTAACCGTCAATAGATTCAAGCAGCGTCTTTACATGCATACACATTCTTTTCGTTACCCTTTAAGAAGGAATATGACGTCACTTTCAGCTTATAACTGGGGTCTAAAAGACAACCATACCCAATATAAGTTGCACTGGGAGATCCTAGCTGGGGCTAGATCGTATAACGGAAATAAAATACCAAGTGACCTCTGCGCCACTGAGGCCCTGGAAATACTCTACGCCAAAGACCACAACTTAAACAAAAAGTCTGAGGCAATTTCGGCTTGTAAACATAAATTGCACAAAACTTTCCTGTATTACAGCCCAACATAATATCCTACCGGATAGTACGAACTATACGCGGATATTTTACGTCTTGGTGTGGTAGCTAAGAATATGTTATGTTTATACCATTACTTATTTGTATAGGTAAGTATATATTACCTGTATGTTTTGTGAAGGTACGTATACTTCCTCGTACGTATATTTGATTGTATATGTTATGGCGTATATATTATATATTCTGGTACATATGCTTTTGGTTATGTGTATACGTGAGTTTTGCGTATGTGTGAGTATGCGGGTTCGTACGTATGTAGGGTGTGTGTATATGTGTACTTCGTGTTTTGGTTGACGTTCGTCTCCGAACATATGTGTATTTACATGTAGGTATGTGTGTGCGCTTGTTATATACGTATTTATTTATTTATATATGTTTATTTAATTATATGTATACACGCACACACATATATATATTTTTTTTATAGATATATTTATGTGTATTTGGTGTATACATTCGTATGCGTGCGGGTACAGGCGTTGCGTGGAGTCTGTATGTGCGTGCGGTTTTTTTTTTGGTTTTTTGTACGTGCGTGTATTTGTATACCTATGGCTATTAATTTCGCGTATGCTTCTGTATGTACTTATATGGATGCGTGTATGTATTTATTTAATTTCAATTACCTCTGTATTTTATTTACTTTATTCTTAACTCTGAAGCCGAGAATCATTCGGTTTCCTAGTTAGAATTTTAGTCTACGACGTCAGTTATACCATTTACGTGGTTTTGTCTTTGCGTGCAATTGTTCTCCCGCTCCACATATGACGTATATCTTCGTTTTTTCCGTTCATTTCCAGAGTACGTCTCTATGAACCACCTAATAGTATATTAGTCTACGAATTCGTTTATTCCATAAACGTGGTTTTGTCTTTGCATGTAATTGTTTTTCACCGCTCTAAATAATGACGTATTATATTCGTTTTTTCCCGTTCTTTGCCAGGGAACCAAAGTATCGTCTTGCTGTCTTCCTCCAGGTGCAACGTTTTTTTGAAATATTCACTTCTGCGTTCACAGATTGACTTTGTTAGTTTCAGAAGACCCTGTTAAGGGTGAAAGCAGCGATTATTTGCTTAAACTTTAATCTGTTATTTTTATATATATATATACATATATAAAAGAAATAGGATTTCGCTTCAAGCATAGCTTTATATAATTTGTATAAATATTTCATATCTCCAAAGAAATACAGTTTTAGGAAGCTTAGCTATGCAAACACCGGGGAGACAACCATCTAAGCATTTCAGGCTTAAATGAACTTCGTCAGGACGGTCCCTACCACCGCTTGCGACTGCTGGACTAGAAGACAGCTGAGAATATATACTTTTCTCGTCTGTGTAAATGAGGCGATTAATCTCATTTGCATACGAAGCTGCATAAGTTGGCTCAACTTCTAACAAAAAATAAATAGGATTTCGCTTCAACCATAGCGTTATACAATATGTGTTAATATTTTGTATCTCCAAAGAAATACAGTTTTATATATATATATATATATATATATATATATAAATTATATATATATATATATATATATATATATATATATATATATATATATATATATATATGATATATAATATAAGATTAAAATATGGTTAAAAGAGTTCCAAGTATTCTATTATGCGCATTTCAAAAACAAATATCATCATGGGATGATATTTGCGTTCTCATCAGATAAAATAGGGAGACATGATATGAATCTTAAAAAACACTTGCGAGCAGTGAAGTGTTAACTCAACATATGAAAAATAAAGTAAGATGGATATATGAGATTGGGGAAAAGAAGGGGAGGGGTAGGAGTATAAGAAGGAAGGATGAGAGAGGAGGTGAAATGAGTGATAGAGAGAGAGAGAAATAGCCTTTAAAACAGAGAAAACATTGTCTCACAGAGAGAAATTAAAAAACTGTTGAAAGATAATAGATAATTTAAAAAGATTTTGAAATTAAAAGTTAATGGGGTTTATGAATGGTGATGTTTATGTTTAAAGAAAAAGGAATTAAGAATAGTATTTATTTAAGGTTTATTGAAGGGTTTAATAATATGTGCGAAAAAAGAATTTATTAATATGTATTATTAAAATTATAATATTAAGGATATAATGTGAGTGATGGAGAGATTAAATAAATTATGAATTTAGAGGAATTAGTTAGGGTTTAAGTTTGTTTTAATGTATTGTAATATGTAAAAGTAGATAATAGGTTTAATACGAGTACGGAAGGAGAGAAGAAAGAAGAAAGTTTAAGGGAGAAAAAATATATAACGTAAAAAAATATATATGTTTACCAAATTTACTAATGGTAATATTAGTATATATTTAAAAAAATATAGTTTGTATGGCCAAGAATATAAGGAAAAATGAAAAATGCTATAGTGAGTAGTAATATGAATTAAGAAGTAATTGAGAAGTAAAAGTTACAGATTAAAGATTAGAAATTAAAAAAGAAAAAAGGAAGAAATGAAAAAGGATAAAAAGAAAAAGGATAGGGGATCACTAACGACAGAATGAGTAAATGTTATAATATAATACTGAAATAAGTTAGAAAAATGGGTATATTTGTAAAAGATATAAAAGCGTTTGAGAAAAGAAGATTTTAAAACTAAGGTATTACGTATTGAGATATTAGCTGTATACTTTATGGAAAGTTCTATGGGATTTATAGAAGCAGAGAGTTGATTTAACACTTCACTGCTCGCAAGTGTTTTTTTAAGTTTCATATCATGTCTCCCTATTTTATCTGATGAGAACGCAAATATCATCCCATGATGATATTTGTTTTTGAAATGCGCATAATAAAATACTTGGAACTCTTTTAACCATCTTTTGATCTTATATTATTTTTATACTCCAGTCCTATAAACTGTGGAGTGCTACTTATCCGATATTTGTATTGCTTTATTGTGCTACAATAAAACTCACCTCCTACATTAACTTGCTCCTTGATTGTTTGAGCGCTAACTCTTATATCGGATACCTTTGATGGTCTCTAATTTTTCTTCTATAACATGGATTATTACAACATAACGACTTCAATTAAAGACATTCCTATACCTGGTAAATCTGAGTTCACTAAACTTCTGACTGAAAAAATTGACTCTTTTGTGAGAAGTCGTAGATGGATCGCTTTTTTCCACGACCAGCGCTTAAAAGGAAATTTCTATACTAAGGAACATAAGAATTTTGATCATTTATTTATCTCTAGAATAAAAAATCTAGCGCAGTTTGAGGAAGAATTAACTAATATTATAAGAGGTCTTAAAGAGAAACCCTTATAGAGGACAGGAGCACCTTATAAATCTCAGGAATACGATTTCGAATCTTAATTCCTCTAAAAAGGTTTTAGTCCATTCCGACAAAACTAATAATTTATATGGTGTATCTAAAGATAAGTATAATAACCTTATCATTAAGTAACTAAGGAAGAATTATCGTAAAGCTAACCACGACAATTTGGAATCTATAAACCTGGAAGCTTCTAAGATTATGTCTAAACTTGGCATCGAGAAAAAGACCGAACCATTCTTCCCATGAACTCCGAGGATAAATCTCAAGGATCATAAAAGTAACTTTCGAACGGAACTGCCTGTTAGACTAATCACCCCCTCTAAATCAGATCTGGGGGTTGTTAGTAAATCCATCTTGGATAGAATTATCCCACAGGTTCGTTCTAATTGCTCTATTTCTAACTTAAATTTATGGATTGGTACATCTGAAGTAATTAACTGGTTCAATGACCTGAATAATAAAAACAAAAATATTGTATTCAGTTTGACATTGCCAGTTACTATTCTTCTATTTCGCCTTCACTCCTCAACAACGCTCTATCTTTCGCATTTAAATATTCTGACATTACCACAGATGAACTTTACATCATTCTCACCGCAATAAAAACTATCTTGGAATTCAACAACGAATATTGGACTAGAGCTGATACTTCCAACAATTTTGATATCACAAATGGTGCGTACGATTCATCGCAACTGACGGACTTGATTGGTATCTTTATTTTGAATTCTTTAAATCGGAAAGTTCCTCAACTTCGCGGTTGAATTTATCGTGACGATGCCCTTTTTACTGTCTTAATCTGTAACTTAGTTAACCTTAATATTATTAAGAACAATATACTTGATATATTTAAGCACCATAACCTTAAAATTTAATTTGATGACAACGTTAAACTAGCTAACTTCCTGGATATATCCCTTAATCTTGACACCGGCCTATATTACCCTTACCATAAAGACAATGAGAATCTAAATTATGTTAATTTAAATCTAACCACCCCACTAACGTTAAAAATGCTATAGTCAGTAATGTTGAAAAATGAATCTCAAATCTATCCACTAATATAGTTATCTTCAACGCTAATGCCAACTATTATAATAATGCGCTTTCCAAAGCCGGTTATCCTGATAAAATTAAATACAGTACAGAAACCAATCATCGAAGGATTATAGTAAAATAGTTAGTTATGAACATTCCAATAACTTAAATAAAAGACCTAGATACAAAAATATAATTTGGTATAATGCTCCTTTTTCTCTATCTATTACTAGTAATATTCCTAAACTATTTTTAGGGCCTTAGGTAAATGCTTCCCTCCCTCGCATATCTATAGTAAGATCTTTAACAAACATACATCAAATTCTCTTATTCCTCAGCTTCCAACATCTCTAACATTATCTCTAAACGCAATGATAAAATATTAAATAATAAATGATATCCATCCAACACTGAACGTCATAATAATAGCAATAGTAAACCCGACGTCAATGTTACTCTAGGCTAGATTCAGTAAATTTAAATACGACGTCAAACGTAACTTCGTTGAATGTTCATAACACCAATTTAAATCAGGAAACTATAGTTCCTATCGTAAATAACTTCTCCAATTCAATTCCTTATATAAATAATACCAGATCACTTGTTAATAACTCTGGTAATTTCTCTAATCGTAATGGTAATTGCCCTGTTAGAACTAAATGTCTTCTTAATAACCAATGTCTTGATAAAAACTTAGTGTATGAATGTAAGGTTATAACTGGTACTAATTCTTTTACCTATTTCGGTTCCACTTCCACTTCCTTTAAAGCAAGATTTTATAATCACAATTCGTGTTTTAAATACCAACTTAAAATAATAAGACAGCACTCTCGGAACTCATATGGTCCTTAAAAGACAAAAAATATTAACTATAAATCTCTTGGAGGAAGGTTTGCAACGCCTTTCCTTACCGGAATTCTTCCCTATCCAGAACATGTAATCTCTGCCTAGCCGAGAAATTTACCATTATATCTAATTATAATTCTATAATAAATAGACGTACGGATTTATTTTCGCTCTGCTTGTATAAATCCCATAGAACTTTCCATAAAGTATACAGCTAATATCTCAATACCTAATTAGTTTTAAAATCTTTTCTCAAACGCTTTTATATCTTTTACAAATATACCCATCTTTCTACCTTATTTCAGTATTATATTATAAAATTTACTCATTCTATGTCGTTAGTGATCCCCTATCTTTCTTCTTTTTATCCTTTTTCCTTTCTTCCTTTTTTCTTTTTTAATTTCTAATCTTTAATCTGTAACTTTTACTTCTCAATTATTTCTTAATTCATATTACTACTCACTATAGCATTTTTCATTTTTCCTTATATTCTTGGCCATACAAACTATATTTTTTTTAATATATAATAATATAACCATTAGTAAATTTTGTAAACATATATATTTTTTTACGTTATATATTTTTTCTCCCTTAAACTTTCTTCTTTCTTCTCTCATTCCGTACTCCTATTAAACCTATTATCTACTTTTACATATTACAATACATTAAAACAAACTTAAACCCTAACTAATTCCTCTAAATTCATAATTTATTTAATCGCTCCGTCACTCATATTATATCCTTAATATTTTAATTTTAATAATACATATTAATAAATTCTTTTTTTCGCACATATTAAACCCTTCAATAAACCTTAAATAAATACTATTCTTAATTCCTTTTTCTTTAATCATAAACATCACCATTCATAAACCTCATTAACTTTTAATTTCAAATCTTTTTAAATTATCTATTATCTTTCAACAGTTTTTTAATTTCTCTCTGTGAGACAATGTTTTCTCTGTTTTAAAGGCTATTTCTCTCTCTCTCACTCATTTCTCCTCCTCTCTCATCTTTCCTTCTTATACTCCTCGCCCGTCATCCCTTTCTTTCTTCCTCTTCCTTATCTTTTCCTACCCCCCTCCCTTATTCCCAATCTCATATATCTATCTTACTTTATTTTTCATATGTTGATTTAACACTTCACTGCTCGCAAGTTGTTTTTAAGCTTCATATCATGTCTCCCTATTTTATCTGATGAGAACGCAAATATCATCGCATGATGATATTTGTTTTTGAAATGCGCATAATAAAATACTTGGAACACGTTTAACCTTCTTTTGATCTTATATTATTTTTATACTCCAGCCCTATAAACTGTGGAGTGCTACTTATCCGATATTTGCATAGCTTTATTGTGCTACAATAAAACTCACCTCCTACATTATATTATATATATATATATATAAATTATATATATATTATATATATAATTATATATATATATACATATATATATATATATATATATATATATATATATATATATATATATATATATATATATATATATATATATATATATATATATATATATATATATATATGTATATATATATATATATATATATTGTTATACTTGGGGAGGGTCATATTTGTGTAATAATATTGCCAGAATTAATAACAGAACACATTCATCACTGTTTGGTTGATTTACGCTTCTTTGTCTTTTATATCGTTTAATTTAATTTATTCTGTCCTCAATGTTATCATTGACTGACCAACGGTCAAAAATACAGATATAATATAGACACAAACACATATATATAGTCTAACAAAGTTCTTTCGTTGCACATCTGCAACATCGTCAGTGGTGCTATTATGTTTCCTCCTGTTGTATTGTATGCCTACGCCATCTTTATTTAGTCTGTTTATTTATTTATTTATTTATTTTTCTGTCTGCTCTGCGCATACGTTTGCGTGTGTGTATAGTGTTTGATGTGTGTTCCTGTTTGGGTGACTGTGTATTAGTTATTGTATTCAATCTTAGTTTACTAGTGTGTGTTTATATGTGTTTGTTGTTATTGTGCTTGTGTATGTATTTATTTATTTATTTATACTTCTCTTAGGTCAGTATTGTTTGTTTGGGTGTTGTTATTCCATTCATTTTTTCTGTTTAGCCGTGGCCTTCTAAGTTCTATTTCGCTGGCTTCTCTGATTTGCTTATCTGCTGGGTCATTTCTATGTTTAGATATTATTTCAATTTCTATGTTGTCTATGTTACCGTCGTGTTGTTGTCTGGCATGTTCGTACTGAACCGTATTTTCGCACTTTTCGCCCCCCCCCCCCCCCCAGTGTTGGTCTATCGTTTCACCTTTGCTACGAGCTGTCTCACCTATGTAAGTTGTTGTCATGTTTCTGCAAGTACCCTCTGTACATCCTATGCTATAAACTACGTTTCTAGTTTTACAGTTTATCCGGGGTTTACTTTACATATAATACATTTCCTATTAGTACAGTGGGTTTTCTTAAAAGGGTAGGTTTTGCTGATCAGGGATTTTATGGTCGTTCCTGGCTTTTCTACCACCTTAATCTTTAAGTGGGTCTTTCTAAGGGCCTTTCTACACTGGTTAGCTAATTTTCCTCCAGGGGTAGCGTCCACAAACATGACACTCTGGTATCTCTGGTTGTCGTACCATGAGGTGGCTTTCCCTATCTTATGTCTAGTCCTATCTAAGCTATTTCATTGTTTGCGCTCCTGTATAATTGGCAAATTCATTTAAAGGCCAGTTATATGAGGGTCGTATACTTCTCTGTGGCTCCTTAGTATACTCTGATTCTGTCTCTTTGGTTGTAGCCAGAGAACTGCATGCGGTTGATGAAGTGTTGGATGTGTCTTTCCAATTTCTGTTGGGTCGCACATGCGGGACACTTTCTTCACCACTCGTACCAAGTCTGCGATCAGAATATTAAACTTGGCCCTACTGGACATTGCTGAGCTTTTGAGTATCAGGTATTTGGAGGCCATGGGTTTAGCGTAGTGTGAGTGGAGAATTTGGGCTCTCTCGTCTATAGTGTTAATCCAGAATTCCGTGTCTAATACAGGTAGTCTATTGTTGGGGTGTTTGAAAGGGTAGTCGATAGTTACAGTTATACTTTGGTGTATGGAATTAGCTATCTGCTGGATGCTTTCCATTATGCTACGTTCTAAATCAAACTTGTTAGTGCTCTCTTGTGGGGATGTCCTTGTTACTATATTGATGTCGTCTACGTAACGAGAGTACATGAGATCTATGGAGCTCTCATCAAGGAGATCTTTGAGTCTCCTTTCCCACCATACCATAAAAAGGTTGGCAACGTCACCAGCTATGCGGACGCCAATGGCTGCTCCCTCATTTTGGATGTAGATCTTGTTGAATTTGAATATGTGGCCCTTTATGGTAGTTTTGATACTAACTCCTATTGTATGTGCGACCATTTTTCTTACCTGATCATTGTTTTTGGGGGGTCCGTATAGCTTTCGTCCACCCAATCCACCTTCCCATAGGAATCTTTTTTTGCCATTGAGGTTATGGTGGGGGGTCTACCTCTTATGGGTCTACTGGGGCAGAAACGTCTAAGGTCATGGCTGTCTAGGTAGTCAGTGTCATAGGTAAGTCTAAGTAGGAGGCCCAGTTTGTATGTGTCGACGTCTCAGAACTCCACCTCACTCTCAATGATCATCTCCACATATTTTTCCACAGAAAAATCAATGTTAATGGATGGGTACAGTGATACCACATCAATACTGCTTATTATGCAGTTGGATAGGTTTTTGTTTTTGTTGCACTAACTGATTCTGCTGAGGAGGTCCTCAGTGATACTCAATTTATTGTGTGTTACAATTGTTTCGCCGGCAGACAGCTCGTGACACGATCATGGTATGGATCTGTCTGATTTTGGGACTGCAGGTTCGTCGGACACTTCGGAACAAATATTCTCACTGGGGTTTTAGCTTAAAAAAACATCTTCCTCGCTTTCCTGCTGTTGGGTGTTATTTTTTCTACGTCATCCTGAATTCTGGCTAATGTTTGCTGCCATACTGCCCATCAGCTACTCTCCGTCTGACACACTCCAATGAATTCATGCTGGGTTTGGTATTTCACAAGTCACTCACACACTCATATACACACATATACACATACACATATATATATATATACACATACACACACACACGCCCATATACATACATGCATGTATATATATGTACACACACACATACATACACACACATGTACATATACACACCCATATACATATACACACACGTGCTCTCACATACACACACTCAGATCCCCCTATGTATATGTCTGTAGGTGTTTGTGTATATGAATAGATGTACGCGTACGCATTTGTGTGTCCATCTATGCGTGTGCGTGAGTGTGTGTGCGTGTATGTACGTGTGCGTGCGTGTGGGAGGTATGTTTATATATATATATATGTATATATATATATATACATATATATTATATATATATATATATATATATATATATATACATAAATATATTATATATATATATATATATATATATATATATATATATATATATATACATATATATATATATATATATTATATATATATACTATATATATATATTATATATATATTATATATATATATATGTATATATATACATATATATATATATATATATATATATATATATATATATATATATATATATATATATATATATATATAAGTGACGTAAAATAAGAAAATTATAAAATTAACTTACTTACTAAAATATCACTTCCAAGTGGAAATTATAAAATTAACTTACTTACTAAAATATCACTTCCACTGGAAGTGATATTTTAGTAAGTAAGTTAATTTTATAATTTTCTTATTTTACGTCTCTTATATTATTGTTCTGCAACCCCATGCATTGAACCACACTGTTATTAAGACAAAACCTATATATTTGCTAGCATTGATATGCATCTGTATGTATATATATGTTACTAGATATGAATTCTTTATATATATATATATATATATATATAAAAGCAAGTCGGTCTGTGTGTGTGTGTGTCTGTCTGGTTGTGTACAAATACTAGGCTTCTTTTAACTTTTGAAGTACTAGGCCGATTTCAACCAAATTTGGCACACGTATTGCTTATATGCCAGTGCAGGCTTTGGAAAAAAACGATATTGGGGCCAAAAAATCGATTTTGTGTGTGTATCTGGCTGTGTACAAATACTAGGCTCCTTTTAACTTTTGAAGTACTAGGCCGATTTGGCACGTACTATTGAGGCGACCTCTCATCGGCTCGCCAATTAGCTAACATAAGCTGACATGCACTCAGAAATTGCTAGCTAAGCCATACACAACCTTGAACAATTTGCCCGATTGAAGGTCGCGATTTCTAATTGGACTACGCAACTAACATTAGTCAACATAACTGAACATATACCGTGCATATTCCTGTGAGAAATACGTTTGATAGCACGACGTTCAATCATGTCACTGTACACCTATTTTGTTAAACTTTTTTTACAATTACATTTCAATTCTTTGCTCAACCTTTGGCTCTCTTTATACAGACAAACAGGCTGTCATTCATTTCCCGAGCAACGCTGGGTGCATCTGCTGGTATTATATATATATATATATATATTATATATATATAATATATATACATATATATATATATTATATAGGAAAAAGTATGACCCCGACGGCAGAGCTCAAGCCGTCTCGACGGCTATTTCTGGACTAAATTGGAATGTTTAGCCTGGTGAATAAATAGCCAAACTTTTCAAGGGGGTACTTCCTTATATGGGAAAATTGTAGTTGTCAAAATGATTGGTTAAAATTTGTTGTAAACACAAATAAGTCTATCATGGCATTTGACCTACAATCTCACTTGGAGCTTACTGTCCAGAGCTAACTCTTACACGGGAGGACGCCGTCCGAGTAACTTATACTCGGAGGAAACATTACAAATGCTGTTTTCGAAGGACCAACTCCTAAACAAGAAAGATGAATTGGTAACCGCATGCAAACACAGATTGCGTAGGACTTACCTCGCCTTCAAACCCTATAACGACCCGGGAGGGTAGACAGGTGCACCCCCACCCCTACACTTGCCGAAGAAATTAGGGGAAACCCCAGCTTACATAGGTAAATGTATCTCATTTCTTTTCCTCTTTGTCTCCATCTTCCCCCTGTCTCATCCTATCACTTCCTTCCACCTCCTATTTTCTTCCTCGTCTGCTTTCCCCTTTCGCCTACCCCGATGCAGCCCATTGGGCCTTGTAGCATCAGTTCCCCCACCCCTATTATTTTAAGATAGAATTGGCCGAATACGCTTTAGTAACTATTTATAGCAGATGTGTTAAAAACCCCTTAAGTTTGTATCTGTTTTAAGTTTTTTCTATTCTCAACTTATTAACCTGTAGATAGCATTGTAAGATAGCATCGTGATTTATTTATTCGTTTCTCACTATCTAATTTTATATATTTTTTTTATTTTTTTTATTTCTTTCTAGTATCTTTTATTGTCTCCTACTCTCTTTCGATTTACCTATTCTGTAACCTCCCTCCCCCACTTCATACACTATCCTTAGAATCTGATGTATACATATCACTTTCAACGCTTGACAGCTCCACTCACTCCCCTATTGTTCTACAGGTAAGTTCAACCACCCCTACCTCCCACCAAATGCCATGATAGACTTATTTGTGTTTACAACAAATTGTAACCAAACATCTTGACAACTACAATCTTCCCATATAAGGAAGTACCCCTTTGAAAAGTTCGGCTATTTATTCACCAGGCTAAAAAGTATAATTTAGTCCAGAAATAGCCGTCGAAACGGCTTGAGCTCTGCCGTCAGGGTCATACTTTTTCCTATTTCCCACTCTACTACCCTAAGTATTGAGTACTCTGGTGCGTTATGGTCCATTTGGTTCCTTACTACAATTCCTTTGTTATATATATTATATATATATTAGAAAGTGAGGGTCTTTTTAGAAATTGAAAAATAACCGAGGTGTCCTACACGAGTGAAAGAATAAAGAAAAAGAGATGAAATCGAAAATGCAACTGGAGTCTTATTTTTTAAAAAGATATATATATTTATTTGGTTCCTTTACCGGTTTCGCAGTTCTTCTGCTTTTCAAAAGGTGAGTTGAGATGGCGGGTCTATGGTTTTTCTCACATCAGATGTGAGAAAAACCGCAGATCCTCCATCTCAACTCACCTTTTGAAAAGCAGAAGAACTGCGAAACCGGTAAAGGAACCAAATAAATATATATATTTTTTTTAAAAATAAGACTCCAGTTGCATTTTCAATTTCATCTCTTTTTCTTCATATATATATATATAATATATATATATATATAATATTAAGGATACTATTTATGGTTATGTATATACTAAAACTTATTATAGTTATATATATTTTAAACCCTAAACATCGTTAATTATGTGAAGGAAGTATAAACTATATATTACGTTTCTTGAATGTGAAAATGGTTGTGGATACAAAAACCATAACTTTCTTTTGCTTCTCCTTTATACTACTTTTCTGCACGCATACTTCTGTATCATATACAAAAAATACCTTACCACTACAACCTCCATAATACACTTACTTACCCGCTTTAAGTGCTTCTATTACATGTAACACCCTGCCGCACAATAATCATATATAAATGAGACACACGTGCATGCCCCACGTGTAACTAACGCATAAAATAACTAAAATAACTACTACATCTGACTAACAAACTATCCTCTTGCATTATCTATGTTAACTGCCGATTGTATTTTGATTTTGCTTTGATTTTGTTTTAATGTGATTTTGATTTTGTATTTGAATTGCTATACAGAAATATAATATAATATATGTCACTCCACAGTACGTCAATATATACATATGTATCTGTATGTCTCTAGATTTGGAAAGGAGGTCAATCATGTGTACAAACATTGAAAACTGCTCCGAAGACTCGAAGCCTAGGTTTGGATGAAACAATTGTAAGTGAATAAATGCTTTGAACACAGCTTTGATTCTTGTGAATTATATATACATATATATATATATATACATATATATATATATATATATATATATATATATATATATATATATATATATATATATATATATATATATATATATATATATATATATATATATATATATATATATTATATATATATATATATATTATATATATATATTATATATATATATATATATATATATATATATATATATATATATATATATATATATATATATATATATATATATATATATATATATATATATATTATATATATATATATATATTATATATATATATATTATATATATATATATATATATATATATATATATATATATATATATATATATATATATATATATACATATATATATATATACACACACACACACACATATATCTATATATATCTATATATATATATCTATAGTAATAATAATAAAATTGAAGACTAAAATCCAGAGAGGGCTCGATAAGGAAAATATATATCAAATATATAAGAACCGAAGAGCAAATATTTATTAAAATAACAGATTAAAGTTTAAGCAAAGAATCGCTGCTTTCACCCTTAACGGGATCTTCTGAAACTAACAAAGTCAATCTGTAAACGCAGAACTGGATATTTCAAAAAACGTTGCAACCGGAGGAAGACAGGAAGACGATACTTTGGTTCATGCTGACGTTCGCTGGCAAAGAACGGGAAAAAACGAATAATACGTCATTAATAGGAGCGGTGAAAAACAATTACGTGCAAGGACAGAACCACGTTTATGGTATAAAAGAGGTCGTAGACTAATGTTCTCTAAGTGGTGCATAGAGACGTTCTCTGGCAATGAACGAAAAAACGCGGGCGGTGGTTTGTACCGTGACGATGGCCTTTTGACCATGACTAAGTGCGGACCTCGTGCTTGCGACAGATTCAGAAAAGAACTCACAGCCTTCTTTAAAGGCTTCAACCTCACTATACAGGTTGGGGCCAATCTCTCGGTCGTTAATTACCTCGACGTTACCCTCAATTTATTGAATGGGTTGCATTACCCGTATAGAAAGCCGAATGATACGCTTAATTACATAAGTAAGCATTCCAACCATCCTGCCAGCATAACCAAGAACCTGGTAAAAAACGTTTCGTTGAGGCTTTCCCGTCTTTCCACCAACGAGCGCATTTTCAACGACCATTCCACTTATTACAATGAAGCATTTGCTCGAAGTGGATTTGTCGATAAGGTAGCATATACAGAGTACGAGAATAGACCTAGAAGAAATAGATCCCGTCGCATTTGTTGGTTTAACCCACCATATAATATGGAGGTGGCCACACCATTAGCTAAGATCTTTCTTTCCCTTATTACGAAGCATTTTCCCCCTACACATAAAGATAGTAAAATTTTTAATAGAAGCACTATTAAAATTTCTTACTCAACGACTCCTAACCTTGCACATAACATCACAGCTTCAAATTTAGCTAAAATACCTAGCCGTAGGAACACGTGCAACCCTGTAGTTAGTACTAACTGTAATTGTAGGAATCGGGCTGATTGTCCCCTATCCGGGAAATGCCTCTCTAGTAACATTGTCTACAAATGTAAGGTTGTAACACCCACGTCCCGTAGGGCCTACATAGGGTTAACCGCCAATAGTTTCAAGCAGCGTCTTTACATGCATACCCATTCTTTTCGTTACCCTCTAAGAAGGAATATGACGTCACTTTCAGCTTATATCTGGAGTCTAAAAGACAACCACACCCAATATAAGTTACACTGGGAGATCCTAGCTAGGGCTAGATCGTATAACGGAAATAAAAGACCATGTGACCTCTGCGCCGCTGAGGCCCTGGAAATACTCTACGCCACAGACCACATCTTAAACAAAAAATCTGAGGCAATTTCGGCTTGTAAACATAAATTGCACAAAACTTTCCTGTATTACAGCCCTACGTTATACCCTAACGGATAGCACGATCTATACGTGGATATTTACGTCTTGATGTGGGAGCTAAGTATATGTTTTGTTTATTCCTTTACTTTTTGCATAGGTAAGTATATATTACCCGTATGTTTTGTGCAGGTATGTATACCTTCTCGTACGTATATTTGACTGTTTTGCCGTATAATTTTTACATATTCTGGTATTTAGGGCTTGGTTATGTGTGTATGGGAGTTTTGCGTCTGCGTGAGTATGCAGGTTCGTACGTATGGTAGGTGTGTGTATATGTGTACTTCTTGTTTTAGTTGACTTACGTCTCCGAACCTTCATGTATTTATTTGTAGGTATGTGTGTGCGCTTGTTATATACGTATTTATTTACTTATATACGTTTATATAATTATTTATTTATTTGTACACAAGCATACACACATGCACATATTTATATGTGCGTGATTTTGTATACCTATGGTAAGGTTTTGCGTATGCTTGTGTATGTACGTATCTGTTTGCGTGTATGTATTTATTTGTTCCTATTACTTTTGTATTGTATTTATTTACTTTGTTCTTAACTCTGTAGCGGAGATTCATTCGGTCTCCTAGTTAGAATTTTAGTCTACGACTTCTGCTATACCATTTACGTGGTTTTGTCTTTGCACGCTATTGTTCTCCACGGTCCACATATGACTTATTATCTTCGTTTTTTCGTTCATTGCCAGAGAATGTCTCTATGCACCACTTAGAGAACATTAGTCTACGACCTCTTTTATACCATAAACGTGGTTCTGTCCTTGCACGTAATTGTTTTTCACCGCTCCTATTAATGACGTATTATTCGTTTTTTCCCGTTCTTTGCCAGCGAACGTCAGCATGAACCAAAGTATCGTCTTCCTGTCTTCCTCCGGTTGCAACGTTTTTTGAAATATCCAGTTCTGCGTTTACAGATTGACTTTGTTAGTTTCAGAAGATCCCGTTAAGGGTGAAAGCAGCGATTCTTTGCTTAAATTTTAATCTGTTATTTTAATAAATATAAATATCTATATATATATATATATATATATACATATACACACACACACATATATATATTTATATATATATATATATACACTCACACACACTCACATATATATATATATATATATATTTTATAGAAGGAGCTTCTACAGGACTAGTACTGTTTCATTCAGATGAAATCTTCAGAGCTTCCTGAAGATTTCATCTGAATGAAACAGTACTAGTCCTGTAGAAGCTCCTTCTATAAAATAAAAAAAATTTACTCTGCCATGTATTGAGTACCTTACTTACTCTGGTTATCCCCGACTCAACCCGGGACCTACGTATATATATATATATATATATATATATATATATATATATATATATATATATATATATATATATATATATATATATATATATATATGTATATATATATATACATATATATATATACACACATATATATATATATATATATATATATATATATATATATATATATATATATATATATATATATATAATATATATATATATATGTATAACTGTCAAAACTCTATTAATTTAAGAACAGAATTATTTTCTAGTTGCAGATATCGCCAAAATTCCACTTTCAGAAGTATTTTTAATCCATGATATTCATTACACTTGACTGTATCTTATCCACCTTTAAACTGATACTATTATTTACTGAGTATTTCTTTAAAAATTAAACATTTTTTTAAATGATCTTCTTTCTTAAATTTAGTATTTTTACCATTTGATATTCTTTTCATGATGATACACTTCTTAATTTATTTTTTAGATGTAGATTGATAATCTTTAATTGACATTTACGATAGTTCTTCGAAATGCATAATACTTTTTTCCTCTTTTTGATCTTCAAACTTTTTACACATCTTTCGACTTAAGTAATATGTAATTGAAATTCTCATCCTTGAAAAAATAATCTCACACAAAATAATATATAATTTTCTCTACATACTTTCTGAGTAAATCATTCATCAAATTTAATGGTTAGCAAATAAGATTGGAGTTAACTTTTCCTTTACAATTGAGCAAACATAGATATGATAAGTTGTATGATAAACTATATACCTTCGCTAAATTAACAATATTCTGAAAACATTTTCAATGTTGGAACAAAATATTTGAATCTACAAATTGTTCTCCTCTTACAACTTGAACTACGTCTTCCTCTTAAACTGTTTTATGGAAAATGTAAATTCAACATCCTTCATAACTCATGATAAATGTAAACAACTAATAATTGTGATTTACTTCTATAAAATCACCAATAATACTTATATTTGCACAATTTTTAATCTATATAAATATTTATATACTTACAACCTGTTGCAATATAATAAGATAAAATGTACTTACAACCATCATTCTTCATATAATCTAATTGATTATATATAGAATATTATAACTCATAATATAGCTAAATCATTTTTTTTTATTCTGGAATCACGTTCCATCATTTCTACAAACTTTTAATTCATTTTAAATTCACGTAAATACAAGCTCTTCTTTCTACACATATATACATATATACATATATCCTAATAATTATTTAATTCTACCTAGCGTCTAAAATTAACATTTTTTTTCAGCCCTATACCTCAACCTCATTTGCATACTCATTTTCATAATTTGGATTATATGACTTTTCATCTCTTTCCCGTCTTTCCTTTACTATCCAGGAAAAACTTGAACGGTTAAGTTCTTCTTCCTGGTTATATTTATACAACAAACTTTGTATTTTTTCTGATGACGGCGTACCAAAGTTTTAGTACTCTTGAAATATATATAATAGAATAAATATGGTTTCATAAATATAGTTTCCATTTATTTAATATCATTGTTTATATACATACATATATATATATATATACATATATATATATGTATATGTATATATATTTTATATATATATATGTATATATATATATATATATATATATATATGTATATATATATATATATATACATATATATATATATATATATATATATATATATATATATATATATATATATATATATATATATATATATATATATAATATATAATATATAATATATATATACATATATATATAATACATATATATATATATATATATGTAATATAGTAATAATAATAAATTTGAAGACTAAAATCCAAAGAGGGCTCGATAAGGAAAAATATATATCAAATATATAAGAACCGTAGAGCAAAATATATATATATATATATATATATATATATATATATATTTATATATTTATTAAAATAACAGATTAAAGTTTAAGCAAAGAATCGCTACTTTCACCCTTAACGGGGTCTTCTGAAACTCAGAAGATCCCGTTAAAGGTGAAAGCAGCGATTCTTTGCTTAAACTTTAATTAGTTATTTTAATAAATATTTGCTCTACGGTTCTTATATATTTGATATATTTATATATAGAATTTAGTCTTCAAATTTATTATTATTACTATATATATATATATATATATATATATATATATATATATATATATATATATATATATATATATACATATATTTATATATATATATATATATATATATATATATATATATATATATATATATATATATATATATATATATATATATATATATATATATATACATATATTTATATATATATATATATATATATATATATATATATATATATATATATATATATATATATATATATACATATATATATATATTTATATATATATATATATATATATATATATATATACATATATATATATATATATATATATATATATATATATATATATATATATATATATATATACATATATATACATATATATATATATATATATATATATATAAATATATAAGAGAGTATTGAAGTTTGCTTGAAGCACTGTGGAATAAAAAGGTATATTTCTTTAGGGCGTTTTGGAAGCCTCAACAATGCAGATGGGTAAATCTCCGAGTAACAAGATCCGGTGGTGGAGAGAGAGATGTAAGTGAATATAAGTAGAGATGTGTAGCGTGTAGAAGAATGTAGGAAAGAGCGTAAAGAATAAAAATAATAACACAAGATAGAGTTACCTTCGGAGAGATTTAATTGTCCCTATATATTTCGGATTCACATCCATCAACTGGGGGGGGGGGTCCGAGGGAGGGGGTTATCTGGCGGAAAGGTGCGAAATATATAATACATATATATAAATATTAAATATATATATATATATATATATAGTAATAATAATAATAATAATAATTCCCCCATTACCTTCTGTTAACTTAAGAAAGATATAAATAGATTGACTTAGTGACCCGGCCAAACGGCAACAACTATGGCACTGCTGGCTCCCCCCTTCCCCACCAACTATAGAAAAAGCCCCAGCACCACCGCCAACAACAATAACAGGCAACTTCAGCGAAAAGTATATATTATTAATAATTTCATTCTTAAGCCACGCAATGCTCACATTAAGGAACCACTCAACATAATAACAATTTAAAAAAAACATCAAAAAAGAAAACCCCGTGACCAAGAAATGCCGGAATGGCGGCCGGCGGGGAATAGCCGTGTCTCTAGGGGAGGACGACACCTCTAGTCTTGGTTGACACTCATCCTAGAAGTGGTAACACGAAATGATTACCCCTTGGCGGATAAGGATAAAACGCGACAAAATAAAGTAAATGTCTAATGATAAAATCTCATACCGGATCGGCCGTCACCCGGGTAAAAAAGGGCCGCGTCCCTCAGAGAGGAACCAGACTGGGGTCGAAAAATCAGCTAATGGTTCAAACCTTCCCATCACTTCGGAGCTGGAGACCTCCCATAACCAGAATACTCCTACTGTTGGCCCTCCATGCTCACCACCAAGAAATCCAAAGAAAAAAAGAGAAAAATGGTCAAGGGAAGATAATAAAAAAGTCCTTGAGGCTTTCTACACTGCCATGTACTACCCATCAAATACATCGAATACAGAACAGACATATATCAATTGGAAAAAGAAACATCCCGAAAACAGAGGCTATATTGACAGTAACAAACTAGCCAATATACGAAGAAATATTGTAAAAAAAAAGTTACTAACTGATATAGAAATTGATCAGATCAAGCTATTAGCACAAAATCAGCGAAGGGAAAATGAAACATGTGTCAGTAAAAACGAGGTAAATTGTAACACTTCGAATCCCAGGGTTGGGGCGGAATCACTGACAACAGAACAAATTAAAGAAAGATCGAAACATGGAGGGAGTGCATGCTCAAGATGAAACTCAAAATGAAAACAATGAGATCGTAAATGATAAAGAAATGAATGAGAATGAACTTGCCAACTTGAAGGATGAAATTATGATCGAATGGGTGAAAATGAAAGAATCTGTCACCCTCCCTAAGATCCAGAACTCCAAACAAAACCAAAAGATAATACACAAGACTAACATAATTCTCAAAAACATTATCATCACAAACAAACTAAAGATTACTGATTTAAATCATCTCTATTATGCATCGGCTAAAGTCACCACTCACTTATGTGGAGTGAAAATGAAAAAACAAAGGAATTCCCACAAGAAATCTACTTGGCAAGAGAACATCAATCGCCAAATAAACCTTCTCCGATCTGACATAGAAATTTTAACAAACTATAAAGTAGGTGAACATGTTAAACAAACTAAACTTAGAAAATTGAAAAGAAAGTACAGTATAAAATCAACAAGTGACATAGACATGCTGATAGAAATAATCAAGCAAAAAGTGTCGGCCAAAGCTGCTCGTATAAGGCGCTTTGAAAAACGATCTAGATTCTATAAGGACAATAATATGTTGAAAAACAACCAAAGAAACTTCTACAGAAAAATTGGTAAGTCAACAATAACTGCAAAATCAATACCACCCAAGGAGTAAGTGCAAGAATTCTGGGAAAAGATCTGGGCCGAAGAAAAAGTTCATAATATATATGCCCCATGGATAGACAGACAAATGAAAGATACAGCTCACCTTGAGGAACAAATATGGGAAAATATAACAGTTGAACAGTTGCGTTTGGCTCTTAGAAAAACCAGCAAATGGAAATCCCCAGGAAAAGACAAAATACAAAATTTTTGGATAAATGCCTTCACAGAGTCTCATGAGCTGTTAGCCCAACTTTACAATGAAATAGTTAAGGAGCCAGAAAAGATACCATCATGGCTAGTTAACGGCATTACATTCCTGCTTCCGAAGAATGATAAGACAAACAATCCCCAAAATTACAGACCGATAACTAGCTTGACCACATTGTATAAAATTTTAACATCAGTTCTAACTGAATATACATATGACTACCTGATAACAAATGACCTATTTCCCATTGAGCAGAATGGGTGTAAACGAGGCTCATATGGCTGTAAGGATCAGCTTTTGGTTAACAAAATGATACTGGAAGATTGTCATAATAGACACAAAAATCTATCAATTGCTTGGATAGATTATAAAAAAGCATTCGATAGTTTGCCACACAGTTGGATTGAAAAATGTTTGGAGATTTTCAATATATCTCCCGTTGTCAGGAGGTTTTGTCATTCAGTATGAAGACATGGAAAACGACACTCCTTTTGAATAGTGAAACAAAATCACTGGAAGCTGGAGAAGTTAATATTAATTGTGGAATTTTTCAGGGTGACTCTTTATCACCGCTTTTATTCTGCATCGCAATAATACCATTAAGTAAAATGCTCAATGAAACAAAACATGGATATAAAGTCTATGACAAAACCATTAATCACCTGTTCTACATGGATGACCTGAAACTATTTGCAAAAAATGATGAACAATTGCAATGGAGTGATGACATTAAAATGGAGTTTGGACTAGATAAATGCGCCAAAGCAACGTTCACCAGAGGAAAGCTGATGAAGAGTTCAGACATTAATCTTGATCGGGGGAACGTGATAAGAGAACTTGATCAAGAAAAAACTTACAAATATCTAGGTGTTTGTGAAGGAAACGGAATCAAGCACTCGACAATGAGGGAAAGGATAAGGAAGGAATGTTAACGCAGAGTAAGAGCAATCTTAAGAACGGAATTGAATCCAAGGAATAGGATCGATGCCATAAACACGCTTGCCATACCAGTAGTAACCTACAGTTACAATGTCATCAACTGGTCAAGCCCAGAGATCCGTAGGCTCGATACAAAAATTCGAAAATTCTTAACCATGCACAGAATACATCACCCTAAGGCAGATATAGATAGAATATATCTCCCTAGGAAAGATGGAGGACGTGGGTTAATCCAGTTAGACATTGCGTTGAAAACTGCAACAATTGGATTATCTACATATCTAAGGGAATCACATGATTGGATGATCAAACTCGTTTTGAAACACGAAAGCATCAAAAGATCATATTCCATTACAAGAGATGCACAAAGATACAGTAATGGAATACAAATTTCAGAAGTCCCATTTACTGCTGAAATGGAAAACACAGAAAAAGCAAAGCAGGTAAAAGTAACTGCAAAGAAAGAACTGCTACAGAAACTGGCTAAGAAATGGCAAGAAAAGCCTCTGTATGGAAAATACCCAGAGCGAGCTAACAATCCTGATGTTGACAAAACTTTAACCCATCAGTGGTTGGCATCCTCTGGACTGAAATCGGAGACTGAAGGACTGATTATATCAGCACAAGATCAGTGTCTGCCAACAAAAAATTACCAAGCCAACATAATAAAAAATGGGTGCAGCCCATTATGCCGTGTATGCAAAAAACAACCAGAGACCATTGACCATATAATTTCAATGTGCAGTCCTATAGCTCCAACCGGATACCTAAACAGGCATGACAGAGCTGCACAATACATACATTGGATAATCTGTAAGCATTTTGACCTGCCCCATCAAAAGAATTGGTGGGAGCATCAACCACCTCCCATACATGAAAAAGATCACATCTCAATCTTGTGGAACTTTAGCATCCAAACAGACCGAAAAATAGATGCAAATAGACCTGATATAATACTGAAGGACTTTAAAAAAAGGGTATGCCTGCTAATTGATATGTCTGTTCCAATAGACAAGAATCATTCTATAAGAACATTTGAAAAATTGAGCAAGTATAAGGACCTGGAGATAGAAATTGGAAAAATGTAGAAATTGAGAAATAAAACAATACCAGTGGTTGTAGGCGCTCTAGGAATTATACCTAAGGGGTCTAATGATTACTTATCGCAAATCCCAGGAAACCCGCGTATAGGAGAAATACAAAAGATAGTACTAATGGGAACTGCCCATATACTAAGGAAGATTCTGTCAATATAAGTACAGCACAAGTCAAAACACCTAAAGATGCATGTGTGAGTATGTATGTTCTTTCTTGAACATGGCGGACCTTGTTGTCTCTTGAGGTCACTGGTTGTGACTTGGTGATAACTCGTTTGAACATAAAGCAAGATAAATGCAGCTGTAATAATAATAATAATAATAATAATAATAATAATAATAATAATAATGATTTCTTTATTAACCACAAGGGTTTACATAAAGTAGACATTAAGGACAGTGCAGGACAATACAGGACGGTACAAATGGGCATTTCTGCGTGTAAAAAACAAAAACAGAGGTTGTAACAAAAAATAACAATGAAAAATTCCCCAATAGGGGGGAGACTTCGGAGGGACATTTGTGGAGAAACCCCAGTAAAAGGCCACGATGACCCTGACCACCAAGGCAGGGTGCCCTCTCCCAGTTTACTACCTTTAATTTACAGATATATACTCAGAGTAGGCCCATTCACTCGGGCCATTCTTGCTTCTCTCACCCATCTTTCAACAAAATGCTGGGAAGAGAGCACTTCCCTCTCTACTCTGATTTTCCTTTTCAAATGAAATTTGAAAAAGTCAATCAGAGCATCACCGAAGAGGTAAGTGCTCGTCTTCAGCCCTTTCAAACGTGTCCACCATACTATCTCTTTCGCCATGGCCACCAGACAGATAAAAACTGCCTGCCCTTCCCGGCTAAAGGAGGAGGGCGGGGCAATCCTCACGATGGACTCAGATGATAGCCGGATCCGTCCTAGACGCGACAGCAGGTGTTCGACATAAACCCACAAGTCAGCAATTTTCGGATACTGGACGAGTGCGTGCAGGACGGTTTCGTCGCCCTGCGCGCATCTCGGACATGCCCGGCTGACGGCACGTCCATGCCTGTAGAGTTTATCCCGAACTGGCAAAGCTTCCCGGTAGCACTGCCAGGCCAGGGATTTCTGGAAGTTGTCCATAGGACCCGGCTCGAAAGTTCTTCCGAAGAGATTGGCTAGTTGATTTTCGTCGACGCCTAGAGTTTCCCCAAGTACGTCGTCGCTCTTCCCCTCCACTAATCCTCTATAGAACGCCAAGGTGGAGTTTCCACCGATCACATTGCCCGACTGGTCGAGGGCTGTGAGCGCCTGACGACATTCCAGTCTCCAAGCGCTCCCTCTCGGTCTTCGCTTGACCCAGGGCTGCAGCTCCGTCAAGGAGACGAGCTGGGAAAAGACGTGTCTAGCAAACGGTGACCACACCTGATCACCGTCGAGGAAGAGGTGGAGATGTCGTAGCCTGAGCGCGTGTCTGCGCATCATCAGCCACGGCATGCCCAGCCCTCCAAGTAGCGGGTGTTGACAGCAGATGGACCGCCTGACCATCGGAGCGCGTCCCTTCCACAAAAAGCGAAAGAGCAAACGCTCCAGCGCAGTCAGGCGGGGCTTAGGACAAGGTACGACGGTCAGGCGGTAGTAGATGACGGACGCGATGTACGCGTTAGCCACCTCCGCTCGACCTTTCAGGGATAGCTTCCTCTCGGCCCATTTCTGGGTGAAGAGAAGCCACCCTGCTCGTCACCTCGTCCCAGTTTTTGTCCGTCTGGAGGTCCGGACCGAACCAGACCTGTAGCAATTGAATCGGTCCGTCCGTCCAGCGCCCGACGACGCTGTTAGACGGCATGGACCTGCCTCTCCAAGTGCCGAGCTGCAGGCCCACTGACTTTTCCTGGTTGATCATTGCTCCTGTCACCGCTTCGTATTCTCTTAGTGTAGTGCCGATCGCCTCGATGTGTTTGGCGTTCGACACCACTACGGTGACATCGTCCGCATATGCTGACACGGATCTTCCGCATCCTAGTTCGCGCGGGACCCCCCTCAACGTCTCCAGTTTGTGCAGTAATGGCTCGAGAGTCAATACGTACAAGAGGGACGAGAGGGGACATCCTTGGCGGACCGAACGCATGTTGAACGGTTCCGAAAGGTGACCGTTCACTCTCACCACAGAGCAGATGTCGCTGTGCATGGCAGCGAACCAGCCTCTGAAGACGGGCCCAAAGCCAGCCGCCCTCAAGACTGCCGCTAGGTAACGATGGTCGACCCTATCGAAGGCTTTCGACTGATTTAAATTTATCAAAGACCCACCCGTGCCAGGTTCCCTAGCTACCCTCTCTACGATGTATCGCATGAGTCGGAGGTTGTCGTGGATGGATCTGTCGGGAATGGCGCACGTATGCGCCTCTCCCACCAGACCACCAACGACAAGCGCCAACCTCTTTGCTAGTACCTTGGCCAAAATCTTGAACTCTGTGTTTAGCAGAGTTATGGGCCTAAAATTATCTATGTTATCCCCCTTGTTCGGATCCTTTCTCAGCAGCGCCACCGCTCCTCGGCTCACAGAGCTGCGAATTCTCCCGTTCTGTTGCCAGTTGCAGTAGACGTCCGCTAAGAGGCCTCCGAACAAGTCTGGCATTTGTACGTAAAGTTCATACGGCAGGCCATCCAAATCAGGCGATTTACCCCTTGTGCAGCTTGTCATTGCCTCCCGTACTTCAGCGGCTGTTATCGGCTTTTCGCAACACTCCGTCTCAGTGGCCGAGAGCCGCAGCAGTCCGTCGAGGTAGACACTAAAGTCCATCCCTCGATCCGGCCAGCCACTGCCCCCGAACAGTTGAGCGAAGTGTCGCTGAAAAGCTTCACACATTTTTCCGCGATCGAGTAGCATGCGCCCGTCGGGGTCCCCCAAAGACCGGATCGTGGCTTTGTTGCCTCGACGCGCCTCCGCCACTCGGGCCCATTGAACGGCTTTCGTCCCCTCGTGTCTGAGAGCACGCACCCTAGCTCTGACAACGCAGCCTTCGTGCTTTGCATTGGAGAATTGGTCAAGGGCCAATTTCGCCGCAAGTACGTCGGTCGCGATGCCTTTGCAAAGAGCCTCGTCTAATTTTCTAACTAATTCTCCCTCTGCTCTATTTTTCTCTATTGCTAAAGCCTTACTAAACCTAATGGACTCTATTCTAATTCCTCTTTTCAGAGCAAACCACCACTTATTGTTGACGATGGCCCCCCCCCCGTCAACGCCCGCTTAACTAGTTCGCTAATCAGGTCTCTGTAGGCCTTGCGCGCTGGTAAGGACGCGTTTAGCTTCAGTAGCCGGGTCCTCGTTTATGAAGCCTATCTAAGTCAAGTACACAGATCACGAATTTGTGGTCCGTGTAGCTGCCTATCTTGAATTGTGGAGAGCCTGCTAGACCTATCTATTTCTCTACAAAATACTCTATCTAGATATGATCTGGATGACCCTATGCGATTTGTCCAAGTCCACATTGGCACATTCGGGAAATCCAATCGGTACCTGTCAGACAGTTCAAAACACCTGAGCAGGCTGGTGAGGCTCTTGCACCCTCCTCTCCTATCCGCTAATCCGACACAGTCCCAGCGTGCATCTAAGATCCCGTTCCAGTCGCCCACTAACATTAAAGAGCGGGACGTTCCAAGAAAGGTCTCCAGACGCCGGAAGTAATCAGGCCGCCCTGCTCCTGTCGGGGCATAGACGGCCACTAACCTGAAAGCTTGCCCGTCTCCGCTGGACACGTCTAACACCACCAACTTACCTTCTGGATCCAGGAAGATGGCCCGTATGGCGAGATCCAAACGTCTCCGAAAAAGCACAGCAACTCCCCCCCCCCCCGCGATCCCGGACTGCTGGGAGATGCCTACACATCGTAGCCGCCGAAGATCGGTGCGAAGGCCCGTGCTTCGGAGATTCTGGTCTCGCTGATGGCCACTACATCTATGTTTAGTGACCTGAGGTCGTTGAGCAGGCGGCCCTGCTTCCAAGACAACCCCAAGCCACGCGCATTTATGCTGCCTATTCTGAGTGAGGTCATGTTGAAATGGAGTGGAAAAGATGGGAAAGACCACATACCTTACTTCTCGTAGAGGAAGGATGGTTTCTCCATCCTTTTCACTGCTTGTGGCCTCCTCCGGAAGGATGTCCTTATAAATCCTCCTGGAGAGTGTTTGTCGGAAGTCTCCGATGTCTTTGGGGAATTTTTGTTTTAGTGTCGTGTACGTTTTCTGTGTGATGCGAGTGATTTGTATGTGTGGAGGTGGTGTGAACTTTTGTGTTGTTGTGTAGTCTTTTTCTGTGATGCTGCTGTTGTGTTGGATGTAGTGTAATAATTGGTTGTTGTTCAAATTTAATGCTGTGTAGTGTGTATCGTTTTGGTTGTTTTGTTTTGTTTGCGTTTGTTGTGGGTTTGTTTCTGTTTCGCTTTTTGGTGACTTTTGTGGTGTTGGTGATGGTGGTGTTAGGGTTAATGATGGTGATGGTGTTGGTGTTTGTGGTGATGGGGTTGGTGATGTTAGTGTGGATGGTGGCATATCTGTCTTAACTTTCTTGTTCGATAATTTATTTGTTTCCCTCTGTATTTTGTTTTTTGAGGGGGAAGGAAGAGAATTTTTTCTTTTTTGGTTTCTTTTTTTTCTTTTTTTTCCTGATACCGTTTCCCACTCCTCGTCGTCACAATCTGTCTCCATTTGCGATAAGCCGGGGAGTGGAAAATCCTCCACAGGCGTTGGTTTTGGTTGTGGTGTGGTGGATGGTGTAGGCGCTGGTGCTATTTCTGGGGCGTTGAGTGGTGGTGGTGTTGGTTTTGCTACTGTTGCTGGGGTTGTTGCTGTTACAGTTGCTTCTGTTGTTGCTATTACAGTTGTTGCTGCTATTTCTGCTGCTGGTGGTGTTGATGGTTGAGTCATTTGGGTGGGTAATAGAGGTGGCCTCAACCTTTTAGCCTGAGGGCAGAAAGCCCTTAGGTGGGTTCCTTCACCACAAACAACACACCTAGGTCTTCTGCCCTCGACGATTACGGTGAGGTGGCTGCCGTCAGTGAGGTCTATTACCTCTGGGATCTCTTCAATGCTTTTATGGTCCGCTTGGATCAGGAGCTCCATCCCAGATCCGGACCAGTTCTCCTGCTTTTCTTTTGCTATTTCTATTATTTTGGTAGATGCCGACGAGGACGGCAGCCATTAGCCAGGGAATTTTGATGGCCGGTGGAACGTGGGTCGCCTTGATCTTCACAAGTCTCTGGCCACAATAGCTTGGGATGAGTGTGAAGTCGTCACTTCTTAATGGGGCCATGGAGTGTTCTCTGGCCTCCTGTGGTATTTCAAAGAACACGTCCACGGTTCCATACTTCTGCCCACGTCTGATGTGGGTTTTCTTTGCCCACACAAGTCCCAAAGCTTTTTGGATTTGGGACTCAGATGCCCGTTCCACTCGGCGCGATTTTATGTTTATTGTTCGATAAGACACGGTGCATAGGCGACGTTGCTCCATTGTATTAGGTGGGGGAGTGAGGCTGACCCTGTACCCATCTTTCTTTAACACCTGCAGTCATTGGGAATGGCGGGAAATGAACATCTGCCTGAGACAAATTTAAAATATTGCTACTGCTTACAATTCCAGTGTTGGCAAACGTAGCAATGTTTACAATGGTGGTGTCGGTGTGAGGTCTTGGATTGTGAGGAAGGAGTGAATCTGAGTCATCCATTATTTTTCAAAGAAAAAATTTTTTGTTTGATAATTATAAAAAGTTTAAATTTTGGGCTCAAGGCCCCAATATTTTTGAGTGTCCTTTTCAGAAATCAATGTATGTGCACTTATATATAGTTAACAATAAAAATTTTCCATAAATGGCAATTTTAAATAACTGAAAATAACAAACCTTTGCGGAGCTCACGATGATACGATTTACTACGTAGGTCGCAAATAATAATAATAATAATAATAATAATAATAGAGAGATTAGATTGGAAATGGAGGGTGGAGTATGCCAGGCAAACGGGCCAGTGGGAAATGAAGGTGAAGAGGTTGAGAGAACGGAGGAACCATCCGAAGCAGACAATGATCTGAATGCTGAAATAAATAATACCTGGAACAGAGATACGGCCATTGAGGAGATGAATGCTGACGGGCTAGGACAAGATTTGGTTGATATCCTAAACTTAGTGGTAGATAAATTGAACAATGATAGTGGGAAACTTATGAACCTAAGATTTGTAGACAGGAAAAAGATAAAAGAAACAACAGTTAAGGTAAACAAAGTCATCCCATATGTTGAGGCGAGGAGCCTTCACCAGTGCAACAATATCCTCAAAGCCACAGCAAATGCGGTGAGAAAATTACTTGGCATAAAAGCGAGAGGAAACAACAAACAAGAAAGATCAGAACCTTGGTGGAAGAAACGACTGAATGGTCAAATCAGGGAAATGAGAAATGACACAAAATAGACTGGAAATAAAGTACAAAACTAGGAGGAAAAAGATAAATATTATCATAGAGGAACTGAAGCAACGCATTGTAGCAAAGAGTGCAAAGATTAGGCGATACGAGAGCAGAGTCAGTCAGTATAGACAGAACCGCATGTTTGACAACAACCAGAAGATGCTGTTTGGACAGCTTGAAAGGAAAGAAAGAGGCAACGACTTGATCCCTGAGGCGGAACAAACTAAGACATTCTGGAGAGGAATATGGGAGCAGGATGTTAAACATAATAACCAGGCAGTGTGGATTGAGACAGTACAGTACAAAAGGAGATTAGTGAACAGGCACACCAACAAACTGATTTGAGTATCACAGTTGAAACTCTTAAGGGGAGGCCAAAAAACTAACCAACTGGAAATCACCAGGCCCAGATGGTGTGCAGAGGTATTGGATTAGAAATATAACATCCCTCCACCCGAAACTGACAACCATGTTCAATGACTGCTTGATGTCAGGTGAGGTACCAGAGTGGTTGACAATAGGTACCACAGTTCTGGTAATGAAAGACCGAATCAAGTGTAATGATGTTACCAACTATACACCTATCACATGTCTGTCCGTAATGTGGAAACTGTTGACAAGCATTATGTCTGAGGAAATCTACCATCACCTCCACACAAACAACTTGTTACCGGACGAACAGAAAGGATGCCGAAATAAGTCCCGTTGTACAAAGGACCAGTTACTTATTGATAAGATGGTAATGAGGAATTGCAAGAGGATGGATAGACTACAAAAAGGCATTTGACATGGTGCCTCATTCTTGGATCACCAAAATCCAAGAGATCTTCAAGGTGGCAGATAACATCAGACAGTTGTTGGGCAAAAGTATGAAGTCCTGGAAAACAGAGTTAACATCAGCTGGAGAATCCTTGGGAAGCGTGAAGATCAAGAGACGTATCTTCCAGGGAGATAGTCTGTCCCCTCTGTTGTTTGTCCTTGCCCTGATGCCCCTGACCATTATACTGCGAAAAGTGAGAGCAGGATACAAGTTGGGAAAGGGAGAGCTTTCCATCAATCACCTCCTCTTCATGGACGATCTTAAGCTCTTCGGGAAGAGTGAGAAGGAGTTGGATGTGCTTGTTGACACTGTCCGTATTTTCAGGAATGATATATGTATGCAATTTGGTATTAGTAAGTGTGGAGTCCTTGTGATGAAGAGGGGTAAATTGAGCAGAAGCAACGGAATCCAGGTACCAACAGGTGAGATGAATAAAGGAAATTGACACTGAAGAAGTATACAAGTATTTGGGTGTTCTGGAGGCTGATGATATCAAGAACAAAAAAATGAAGGAATTGATAAGATCTGAATACATTGGAAGAGTAAGGAGCGTATTAAAGTCACATCTGAACAGTAGGAATGCCATAAGTGCAATAAATTCCCGAGCTGTGTCTATTATTAGGTACAGTGCGGGAATTCTGAGATGGAATGTTGCTGAACAAAAAGAAATGGATAGGAAGACTAGGAAGCTATTGACTATATACAACATGTTCCACAAGAGGAGTGATGTCGATAGACTCTACTTAAGGATATCTGAAGGTGGAAGAGGTCTTATCAGCATAGAGGACTGTGTTCAGATGGAGAAAAACAACCTACACAAATACATGACTGATAGTAAGGAGCCAATGCTCAGAGTTGTACTGAAGGAGAGGACAATAGACTAGGGGATGTCCAAGGAGGAAATAATAACAAGGAGAAAGAGCAGCCTTCATGAAAAATCCCTTCATAGTACCTTCTTTGAGAAAACTGAATTCAGAGATCCACAGACATGGAACTGGTTGAAAAGAGACCTTAAAAAGGCTACAGAAGGAATGCTAATGGCTGCGCAAGAGCAGGCCCTCAAAACGAAGTGGTTGAAACACCATATTTACAAGGAGGAGGCTAGCCCACTGTGCAGGATCTGTGGAGAGTGAGAGAGGAAACTGTGGCTCACATTGTATCCGAGTGTAAACACGTAGCCCAGACTCACTATAAGGGCTGGAGACTTGATGTGATGGGCATGGTGATCCACTGGCACCTATGCAAAGTAAACAATTTACCACATTCTGAGAAGTGGTATGAGCATAAGCCAGAGTCGGTGATAGAAAACGTTCAGGTGAAGTTGCTGTGGGATTTTAGGAGACAGACGGACAAGAAACTGGAACACAATAGACCTGACCTGGTGGTTTTGGACAAGGAAAAAAGATCGTTCCTGATTGTGGATGTGGCCTGCCCATTCGACACGAGAGTGCAAGAGAAGGAGAGGGAGAAAATTAACCGATACCAGGACTTAAAGTGGGAGGTAAAAAGGATTTGTAACTGCCATGAAGTCAAAGTGGTCCCGATTGTCATAGGCGCACTAGGTACTATCTCAAAAGGTTTCCAGGGATGGTTAAAGAAAATTAGCCCCGCCACGGTTTTTGGAACGCTTCAAAAGGCATGCTTGCTGGGAACAGCAAGAACCATCCGATATGTCCTGAATATCTGAGGCTGCAGGTAGTGCCTTGATATTCATTTCAACAAACTTTCCAGTTAACTAACATCAATGGCTGAGACTCAAAGAACAATAATAATAATAATAGTAATAATAATAAATTTGAAGACTAAAATCCAAAGAAGGCTCGATAAGGATAAATATATATCAAATATATAAGAACCGGAGAGAAAATAGTTATTAAAATAACAGATTAAAGTTTAAGCAAACAATCGCTGCTTTCACACTTAACGAGATCTTCTGAAACTGAGTTTCAGAAGATCCCGTTAAGGGTGAAAGCAGCGATTCTTTGCTTAAACTTTAATCTGTTATTTTAATATATATATATATAATCAGGTTTAGCAAATAAGAAAAAGTTTCAAAATAAATTTAAAAAAATTAACTTTACTCACTATGGTTACCTTTACGGAATCGGTTTCGAGTCTCAAAATAAACGGACAGTCCTTATGTCATCCGTTGCAAAGATACACTCACGTCAGAAGGATCTTTTCACTCGCAGAATATAAAATTCTAGAGTTCAAATTACGAACTGGTGCTATTCAAAATTGTTCTCGAGATGAGAATAAATGAAGTCGAAGCAATTCCTTCAAGTGCCGTGTATAAAGATAGAAGCAAAGGCATGGAGGTCAGTCTATTCCCGCTATAACTAGCAGCAGTCAGAACGGCCAAATTTTTTTTCGACCAAGAGGAGAATAATAATAAAGTATATATCCCTACACGCACAAGACGCTTAGGGACACATGTATTGTCCAACCATATGCCAATGTGGATATATATAGATATATATGCATATATATATTTATATATATATATATATATATATGTAATGCATATATATATATATATAGTTAAAAGAATAGAGGTGTAACACACAAGTTATTATATATTGGTAAACGGAATAGAAAATGCTGACAAATTGTTCACAGTTGAAAAATGGTTTAATTAGGAATAAAAGAGTATTAGTGATTGTATGGGTTAGTATTCAGTTGTGGTTTTAAGTTTTTAAGTTTTTACCGGTTGCGCATTTCTAAATGCTTTTCAAAAATAATTTTGAGATAGAGTGTCCGTGCTGTTTGCCCTGATCTGATTAGTTTTGGGAATTCTACCTGTTTTTATGTTAAAAAAATGGCTCCAGCGTTATTTTTGTGTTGTAAAAATGCTTGTGGTCAAAACAATTTTGATTGGTCGGTAGAGGTCATGTGAATGTAAAAAGTTGATTTTGCGCCAAGACTGTTTTTATGTTAAAATGTTAGAAAAGTGGCTGCAGCAAAAATTATGGTCAAAACAATTTTGATTGGTCGGTAGAGGTCATGTGGATAAAAAATTGGTTTTGCGCCAAGATTGAGAAATGACTCTTTCACAACAAATGTGTGTGTGTGTGTGTGTGTGTGTGTGTGTAGTAGTAGTAGTAAGGTGTTCGATGCTGCGACAATAGCCACCAGCGATGTGTGTCAAATGGCTATTAAGATAAGTGTGTGTGTGTGTGTGTGTGTGTGTGTGTGCGTACATACACACAGCAGAGTCATTCGAAGGTCAAAAGATATTTTTCAGCTTTTGTCTTATACGGAGAAGTGCGTGTGTGTGTGTGTGTGTGTGTGTGTATAAGTCTCTTTGTATGTTGATGTACGCGTGTGTATGTGTTTGTGTATATATGTGTGTGTGTGTGTGTGTGCGTGTGTGGGTGGACCAGTATTTCCCCCCCCCCCTGGTAAAATGGTGTACATTATTCGATTTTTTCAGTAAAATCGGTTCTCTTAATAGAACATCAACAATCTTAACAATAAAAGGTGTGAAATGATATTCACTATATATATATATATACACACACACACACACACATATATATATATATTTTCACTACATATATATATATATATATATATATATATATATATATATATATGGTGGCTGCCAACTCGTTTTCGAGTACGGCCACCACTTTATATCCATGTAGGAGAACCCCTACCGATGCGCTGAACGAATGTGACTTTTTAGTCCAGCCAGCGACTTGAAAACTCTGGTACAAAGACTACACTTGTGACCATTATTGACACATAGTGCAGGGCCCATGGTACCATGTGATGACAAGTGCAGAGAGATCTCCAGATATAAAGAAATGCCTGTGCTGTGAAGCTTTTATAGTGAGCAAAGGCACTGCACAAAGCCAGCCCCACTCTCTTAACCAAGATGATATTTACCAAAAAGAAGAACAAGTCAACATCATTGGATACCATCAGGGTTGCAGGTGTTATATCAGAGTTTTCCTTCTCCTAGAATTCTGCCTTGACAAAGGCTAAGGGGTCATATGTATACATATATACATACATATATATGCACATATATTTTTTTGTATTGCACCATAGAGCATGTGTGTTTACGTGTGTCATTGTGTTTATATGTGGGTAGAGATGTGTGCTGATGTAGGTATGTATGTTGACGTGTGTATGTTGTGGGTTCGTCTTAGGGAGAAGTGTTTAGACGGGGTCCGTATTTGTTAATGAAGTAAGATTCCTTGCTGATGCGCTGGGTGTGGGTGGCATTATCTTTAAATTTGTAGAGGGGAAAGATTCTGAAGTTGGGATGATTTTGGGCGGCGCAGGTATCAATGTGTTCACTCAGTGGTATTTTCCTGTATTCCCGTATTTTACATTCACATGACCTCTACCGACCAATCAAAATTGTTTTGACCACAAGCATTTTTACAACACAAAAATAACGCTGGAGCCATTTTTTTAACATAAAAACAGGTAGAATTCCCAAAACTAATCAGATCAGAGCAAACAGCACGGACACTCTATCTCAAAATTATTTTTGAAAAGCATTTAGAAATGCGCAACCGGTAAAAACTTAAAAACTTAAAACCACAACTGAATACTAACCCATACAATCACTAATACTCTTTTATTCCTAATTAAACCATTTTTCAACTGTGAACAATTTGTCAGCATTTTCTATTCCGTTTACCAATATATATATATATATATATATATATATATATATATATATATATATATAATTTATATATAAAATATATATATATAATATATATATATACGGCTGTTTCTGGAGTCGGCACTTTAAGAATCAAGGAAGCATTTTGGATCAAACGCCTAGCACCACAAATAAATAACCGATCCGAGAGTAGCGAGACTAGATGGCTGGTGTAAACAAGCGAAACAACAACACACACACAGACAGTGGCATTCGAACGATTGTTATTGTATGTATAGCGCGCCCACCATCCACCGACCAACAAACAACAATCAAGCAGACTACCAACACTGCCAGTGTCAAAGACTGAATATAGGTAGTATAATGGATTGACAACAAAGCACCATCCTACTCCCATAGTAAAGAAGAACTACCTCGACATTTGCTTGACCGCAGCTATTCAGCGCGCAGGCGCGCTCTACAGAATATCTCAGTTGTACACAAATGGCGGACGACACAGCCCTGTACCGTTCCTCTCTGACTAAAAACATTCCGCCTCGGACAAACCCCCAGTTGTTGGATGCGAAATCCAAAATATAGGGACAATTAAATCACTTCCAAAGTAACTCTATCTCGTGTTATTATATTTACACCGAGGTTGACTTTGCCTTTCATCCTTACGGGGTCGATAAAATCAAGTACCAGTAATACACTGGTTAATTGCTGGCGTTGTGCCTAAAGTACAAACAGTTATTATATTTACACTGTTTCCTACGTCCCTTTACACACTATACGTCTCATTCTACATTTCCTCTTACATCTCTCTCATAACCACCTGATTCTGTTACCTGGAGACTCTCCAATCTGTGTCCAATTTTATATATATCGTGTATATATATATGTATATATATATATGTATATAATAAATATATATAATATATATATATATAATATATATATATATAATATATATATATATAATATTTATATATATATATATATATATATATATTGTATATATATTATATATATATATATATATATATATATATATATATATATATATATATATATATATATATATATATATATATATATATACATATATATATATATATATATATATATATATTAGAAAGTGAGGGGTTTTTTTTTCACCAGTATTATTACATCCACCAGTTGGTGAATTGGCAGTATCGGTAGAGGGTCGGACGCCATGCTTTCCAGCATAGTTACGTCCCTTTACGGTCTGAGTTCCAATCCCGTCGAGGTTAACTTTGCCTTTCATCCTTACGGGGTCCATAAAATAAAGTACCAGTAATTGGCCTTGTGCCAAAAAGTAGAAACAATTATTACATCCACCAGTAACCCCCACCCACCCACCTACTTTTCGATTCACTTACCTAATATCTTCACATTCCACATTTTACTTCCCCATTTTGTTTCACTACCTCATATCTCTGTCACTTGCGTTTTCCACTCAGATATATTCTGTTGTTTCGCAGCCAATTTTTATTTGAACTCATTTATTCATACGGCTGGTCTATAATCTGTATCTATGCGCGTGAGTGTGCACAAGTGAGTATACGTTCTGTATATGTATACGAACGCCTCTGTATGTGTGCGTGCGTACGCATATATATGTGTGTGTATGTGTGTTTTTATATCTATGTTTTATTATATCTATGTTATTTGCATACTTATTTTTACGTGTGTGTGTATGCGAGTGAATGTTTGTTTATGTGTATGTATATGTGTGTATGGGTGTGTAGGTATATGTGTATATATATATATAGTCGCGTACGTACGTGTGATTAGATATACATGTGGCGATATATATATATATGTGCTTCGTGTGTATATATGTACGCATGCAAGCGCTTTTGTCTGTACGTATTTGTATGTATAAATATTTTAAATCAAAGAGAAAGTAATCAATTAACACTTGAAAAAAGAAAACAAACATAGGTACGCACGTACACACATATATATATATATATATATATATATGTGTGTGTACGTGCGTACCTATGTTTGTTTTCTTTTTTCTAGTGTTAATTGACTACTTTCTCTTTGATTTAAATTTTTTTTTCATTCTCATATATTGTTTCATTTTTATACATATATCGAGAATGACACTTCTTTTTACTATTACACTCCTTCCCTCTTTATCTTCCGCATATAAGTGATCGCGCGTGTGTGTGTGTTTATACGCGTGCTTTCATACTCGTATGTGTATTTAATACCTGTATCTGGATGCGTGTTAACTATATTATCTTACAATTTCTTTTTCAACTCATATTATATACGTATTTGTGGTCACATATACACAAATATACTTGCCCTCATATAGGTACTTACGCAAACATATTCACCATACACATGCATTTGTACATACACACATATGTACATTTGTGAGTGTATATACATACATATACACATACCCTAACTATATTTCCTTATTTTTTTATATATCTCTTGCATTACTTTTATTTATATATTTTTTGCCCGTTAAACTCTTGCCTTTCTTGAGGAGACTTTTCAAATGTTTCACTATGTTTTAAATTGCCTTGTCCGATGAACGAATGAGGACGTTTTTCGTATTCGTCTTATTCGGGAAACCTCTGGTAATGAGGTAATATACTGTATTGTTTATTATACATTATATATATATATATATATTTATTTATTTAGGTTTGTTGGTTCACCACTGAATGGAACTGATTATTCCGTATGGTCAATCTCGATGTAATATTATGGAGGGTACTCAACGTAATGCAACTCATCCGTCTTCGTTTGTGTAGTTGGTGGTGCGAGTACGGAGTTAATTATTATAAAATAACAGGAGGCTGGACAGGTGTAAATCCTTGAAAGTTTTATTATACTATGAACATTTCAATGACCGGCTTCAGTGTGAATTCGGTGATATCATCAGGTATTCGAAATAAAACAAAGGAATATAACAGGTAAAATCCATGGGGCTGAAAATCAGAGACAATTGGACGCCGACCATTTAACAGCTTCTACCTCAGTCGGCATTCATATTCCACTCACAAGTAATTGGTGAAACCACTGTTATAGCAACATTGAAAAGCGGATTCCTTAATCACACACTCATTCCTGATGTAAATATGTAGATAAGTTGGTTTCCATGTTGATGAGCACATGTGTACTTTTCTGAGCCACATGTTTTTCACTACTGCACTTTCTTTTATCCGTACATTTTTTTATCAGCAAATAAATTTACTTTCCGTTATCGGTAAATAAATAAATGAACCAATAATGTTACTGAATGATTTCATTGTAAGAAAGAATATTGAATATCATATTAACTCATAAAGCCTTCCTATAAATTTACTTCAAAGTATGGAGTGGAAACATTTACTTAATGCAGTCACTAATCAATGAAACTAATGCAGTTACACGAATCTTTATATTATATTTAGTGTAATGATAATGATATGACAGACTGTTCATGAATTTTATTGATGACACCTACGCAGTATGACTGCGAAAGTTTAATAGAATTAATGTTACTGGTTAACGAATCAGAGATAAACAAGGTAGTTCTTGAAAGACATTTTTGTTGGTAAGCATGGCATCGTTTTAACAGATGTTATTGGCAATCATGTGTTTTCATGTTCGAACTCTCGTTTACGCAAAGGATGTCTTCACTTATTATTATCTAAGTTGCAAGTAATATATTGTTCTTAATATATATCGTTCGCAATCAGTTGCTTTCATGTTCGATGTCTGTTTTATCTAACAATTAACTCATATCACCGCCTGGTATTATTGACTAATCAAAGCCTTGCAAATGAGATTGGGTAGACAGACACCGCGAAGGAACATTACAAGTGGATTCACTTTCGTGTCACTTACTAGAAGTATTTTTCGGCACAGTTTAAAACTTTTATTTCCAAACCATATGAAACTGCCCCCAGACTGCGATGCTATCTAAAACCTTTCATCCTAATATGATGTACGAAACCCTATTCAAAATATCGGCCTACTACCGAGTCAGTTATATTACTAAATCCCACTAAATTTCTGAATATTTTCAAAATTAACTGAAAATATATAATGTTCTTTATTTAAAATGTGGTAACGAATGGGATAATTCATTTAATATTACTGGCCAATGATTCAGAAATAAAGAAATGGAGGAAACATGGTACATAGAAGACATTTTTCGTTGCCAGCAAGGCGTTGTCGTTAAGTTGTGTTCTTGGTAATTATGTGGTTTCAAGATCGATCTCCCTTTTACCTGACAAACATTTATTATTATATAGTTACGTCCCTTTACGGTCTGAGTTCAAATCCCACCGAGGTTAACTTTGCCTTTCAACCTTACAGGGCCGATAAAATAAAGTACCAGTAATGCACTGGCCTTGTGCCAAAAGTAGAAACAATTATTATGGCAGCTTCTTTTTTTCAAATGTAAATGTTTTTTCTGGGCCATCATCCTCTCTCTCTCTCTCTCCCACTCTCTCTCTCTCTCTCTCTCTCTCTCTCTCTCTCTCTCTCTCTCTCTCTCCCTCTCTCTCTCTCTCTCTCTCTCTCTCTCTCTCTCCCTCTCTCTCTCTCTCTCTACTCTCTCTCTCTTTCCCTTTTACGCATATATTCCTCAACGCTAGGTCCTGCTTTCTACCTTTGAAATTTGTTACCGTCCCACAATTTTCTTTCCTCTAAATTCCACATCTTGTACCTTTTCTTACCCTGATTTTTTAACATCTTTTCACTCGATAAGACGTATATTCTATTATTTTTGTGCAATGATTTTAGACGAAAATCTCCAAAACTCATGCCTTTATTTTTGTTGCCTATTATGGTGAAAAATTCGAAATGAATCACTAACTTGGTGTTCGGATTGTGAAGTTGAGCTCTTTTGTAGACCTGGCAGTTGGTGACAAACGTCCTCCAGCGGCTGGTGACGATGATGTGGTCGATCGCCTTCCGAGTTTAGCAGACACGTGACCCCCTCAGGAAAACCCCAGCAAATAGGATCGAAGGCGTCGATAGCAGAGCCCTGAGGACCATCGAATATCAGATGCTGCCATCATTTCTCCAACTAAGTGCTGTATAAGCGCACGCATCAGCCCACAGTCTCCCTCCTCATACTCCCGCCTCATAGTCATCCGCCGCACCGCTGGTACGGATATGTCCTTCACCTCCCGCCATATCATCCTACAAGGGTCTTAATCACGCTTGAAGCTACACCAGTGAGCTGGAAGAGGCTCTGTGTAGGCTCCACACCAGATTGTGGGACGTGAATAAGGAAGATCTGCAGAGGCTCGATATCATTTTGAAGGACGCACATGGGCTGGCACATGACCGTCAGCGATGGAGAGCATTGTTGGACCTGGTCGGATCTACGCACGATGATGCCTCTAGGAGTGCTGACCAGAATTACCCAAATCCCATCCAGCAAGAGCAGTAGATGATGAGATAGATGTGTGTATGTATGTAATCTCTTTACTTAACTATATTTATCGCTCTCTTTCGATATATTTCTATCTCTATACAAGTATGTGTGAGAGATATTTTATAAAAGGATATGAGTAGTTAGCACATGATTAGGGTAAATGTTTATATATTTTACATTTTATTTAGCTTTGATACAATTTTTCTTGTCATCAATATCACCCAGAATGTGAACGTGACACACGGAGCTTATTAATAGGAAAATTTAGTTTAAATACCATATATTATTTTGATATTCCTATTCCATATAGTTATATGTTACATAGTTTGTATCTTTATAAATATCTATCTACACATATTTTCCTGAATAGATAACATGGCAGCTTGATAATCACATAGACGTTGTTAATTAACGAACGAAATGTGGAAACTTTACAAGAACGGAAATTGTGACTACAGAGAAAGTAGAACAGCAATGTTGTTGAATATTAAAGAATTCTAGAAGAATTTGGCAACTAGAACGGAAATTAATAGATTGAAGCTTGCATTGAAACGTAATAAAATGGACAGGTTCAGATATGGTCTCCTTGCCATTTAAATTGAGATTGATACGATCTCGTTGAAGAGTGAAATTCATCCCAACATGCTGTTAGTCTTCACATGACCCTTTTATGTAGAGAACGAAAAAAAAAGGTTTCTCGCTTTAGATGAAAGGAAACAGGAGAAATGAAAAGAAGTAATTGTTACATAATATGAGCAGATGAGTTATAGGAATTGAAATAATGTCAGAGAATGTCACATCGACTGACATGATGGACTATGTACTCTAGTGTTATGTTTTCTTGAACAATATTATTATGGCTTTGTATAGAATGGTGAAAGACGAAGAGTGCAAATATGTAACTTGATCTGAAGAATGAAATCAATATAGAGACATACAGGAAATGAAATGGAATGCATTTTGCCTTTTCCTTGGGAAGCCGATGAAAAACCTCATGGTTCATAAAAATGTAAATATGTAAACGAGTAAATGCCATTTCCTAGGATAGATATTATTTTTTTAACCAGTATATGGCAACTCACTAGCTACATTATTACAACAATATACGACTTTTCTCCCTAGTTTCTTTAATTAATATAACCGTATATAACATCTCCATGGCTACATTATTTATTGATTGTACAGGTACATGCAAGTAAAAGTAATTACACACAAAATATGAGTTTCAAAATACATAATGGACGTTTATGAGGGTAAAGAAATTGCTTCCAATTTCCAAGGGTACAAATGAGAATTGCATTCTTTGTGGAGGCGAAATGTTAAACATGTCAATGATGCTTGATAGGCACCCACTTGAAGATATCTAAACACATTCGTACTCAAATAAATAAAATACAAATACAATCATTCTCCCATACAGAAATGGACAAGCAATCAATAATACTAACGTTGTAACATTCTATTCTTAACGATATTCTTATAGAGGTTTGTTAGGATTGTTAATGAAGATTTTTTTGAAATGATACAAAAGAAATCGGTTTTTGTCACCTTTGCCAATAGCTATATGCCAATAGCTATATGAAAGTGAGTGATTACTTTGTATTTCAGGAACCGATGCAAAAACAAATATTTTCAACTTCAAATAGGTTGATGGATCACCTTTGTTCCGCTATTTTTCAAAATTCACACTAATGCAGTTTGAGAAAAAAATAACTTGTAGAAAAATTCAAGTAATTTATGAATTAGATCTTGTGCTAATATATGGTCTCATATCAGGTGTCTGCTGTTGGAATACTGACTGGCTGATAATATCCCCGTTCGTCGTATACATGCATGGGTGGTCACTTTTAGCTATGTAGTGAATACGCTGGCCGGACCTTTCTCAGCCCATCCCTAGTGAACGCAAACACAAGCGCAATTATGAATTAGATTTAAACTAGTAATTTCTATCGTTGAAAACTGAAGAAATCCAGCTTATTCAGTTAATGAATTAATCTCTGATAGAGAACATGAGATTTATTATTGCAGAATATAGAAAATATGAGCCTTTGGTGGTATAATCCAGTGGTTGCCAACCTAGAAGTCTAGTATCAAAGAATATCTATGAACATAGTACAGAATTTTGAGTAGTTTGTCATAAAGATAATACACACTATTGGACACCGCTCAATGTAAACATTTCTCTCTTTCAATCCTTATAGTTATTGTATACCAACTTCAATTATGTTGTTAAACACATAGTGTACCGTAATATACACACACTATTGGATATCCCTTTAAATATTTATATTTCTTTCCTTTGATTCTAATGCTCTGAGAAAGGGAATCTATGTGGAGGAATGTCCAAATGAAAATTCATTTTAATAAAACGCGTCCTTATTAGTGAAGAGCTTGCTGGGCTCTGTCACAACCGGTAGTGTAGCGTCTAACATCTTGCAGTATTTAGATACTATTATCAATATCTTGAGTCAACTTAGTTGTTTATACTTCCGTAATAAATAAATAAAAAATTTGCGAAGTAAGAACTACCATTTAAACAAAATATTATCTATCTATATATTACTAAAATTCTGTGATTGTTGCTTGCTTGCTTGTCTGTAATGTAATACAGCTAAAAGGACGCATGGGAAAATACTTTGAAATGGGAATACAAATGAAATAAAACAAGTCTCGCGTAAATCGGAAAATGTATTCCCGAGATATGGGGTTTTCCGGGTACTTTCATGAACAGAGAGAGAGAGAGAGAGAGAGGGGGGGGGGGAGATAGAGAGATAGAGAGAGAGAGAGAGAGAGAAAGAGATAGTGCTTGTGTCAGAGTAGATTGAAAGAGAGATATAGAGAGAGGGAGAGGAGACAGAGAAAGAGAATGGAAGAGAGAGAGAGAGAGAGAGAGAGAGAGAGAGAGAGAGAGAGCTGCTGGTGTTGTTGTGTGTATATATATGTGTGAGTGTGTCTGTATATATATATATGAGTGTGTGTCTGTATATATATATATGAGTGTGTGTCTATGGAAATTGTATATAGATCACAGACACCCACATATTATATGTATATACACACAAACATTATATGTATGTATACAAACACAGGCATTTATATATATATATATATATACATACACACACACATATATATATATATATGTGCCTTCCAGTTTCATTTCACATTATATACATGTCTCTAAAAAATTATTTTTAAGGGAACATGATTTAAAAAAAATATTTTTACGGGAACGTGACCCAACGGATCACGGGTGGCTTAGTATTATATAAAATAAAAGGGCGGTGGATTAGCAGTATCAGTAGAGGGTCGGACGCCATGCTTTTACACAAAGAGTTACGGCCCTTTATGGTCTGAGTTCAAATCCCGTCGAGGTTAACTTTGCCTTTCATCCTTACGGGGTCGATAAAATAAAGTACCAGTAATGCACTGGGTAATTGCTGGCCTTGTGCCAAAAGTAGAAACAATTATATAAAATAAAAGGCGAATAATTTCACTGTTTCTAGGGAAATCGATGACAAATATATATGAATTGAAAGATATATTTATGTATATAAAAAACGAGACGGAGCAGATCGAATCTGGTGTTCCATTAGTCTTTCCATTGTTGCTACTTACACCCCGTCGCAACATCTGAACGGAGGAGGAAAGTGAAGTAAAGTATTTTACTAAAGAATACAACGCGCTTGTCAAGGATTCAAACTCACGACCTTATGATCGGAAGTCCTACGCCCTAATCATTAAACGGCCTAACGTTTTATAATATATGAGAGAAAACCAATTTCTAGACTATCAGAACGACCCACTTTTCAATCATATTTTGCAATACATTGAAAATATACTTTGGCATCTCTAATAATCTGGAGGTTTTCATCGAAAATGACGTCAATGCCATGCGTATAACGGCTGCCAATTATGTTTTATTTGATAAAATGCGATTGATATATTAATGAGTTTCATCGTGTGACGATATTAACATCGAGTATTTTTATTATAGGATAAGATAATGGCGAACAATATGATAATTTTCTATACGAGATTGACAAATATTTCATATTTATAGATACGCTGCTGTTCTATTTTATTGGATTCAGTCAATAAAGTGCGGCCATGCGGCATAACCCCTTGGTTTGTCGATCTTATCTACGCCAGTACTTTGCATATTTTTTTCAATCCCGATACTTATTTTATTGAATTTATTTTTTGTGTGAATCCTCTTTACTACAGAGCATAAACACACACACACACACGCACACACACACACACACACACACACACACACACACACACACACACACACACATACACACACACACACACACACACACACACACACACACACACACACACACACGCGCACAATAGGGGCATCTGAAGTTTCCGTGTACTAAATTTCACCCATGAAACATTTTTCAAGGCAATGCTCTCCTGCAAGAAACGTGCCAAAAGCACCGCGCAGTGTGACTGCACCAAGAAGCACTTGTTTGCAAAGCAAACTCTTTAGTCATAAAGTTATGCTTGCTCTTCTTTTAAGAGATAAGTTTTCGTTACTGCAAAGTGTTCTAATAGCATAAATATATTAGGGAATTTATTAAGCACATCGATCGATAAATTTCTACACAATATACCATTCTGTATTCAATTATTATTGACCCATTTCTTCTTCAATGAACTCTGGCTGAGGTAGATATTGTCTTTCATTTTGAAGGATTGATAAAATATGTAATTGTAAATGTCTCACGTATTGGTTTACTTGGATGTCAGTTATTCATATTTGGATATGCCAGTGTGTCTGTGTTCTTGTTCCTGATTATACTTGTTGTTATATATAAATAACTCACACACACCCCCACTTAACAATCATTCTTTGTCAGAGACGAAACTCTCTGGAAATCTAACGTTATATCTACATGTGAAAGAAAGGAGCAGCAGCTAGTCTTTTGCGGCCATTTCTCCGGCTAAAGGAGGAGTTATCCACTTTGTACCATGACAGGTTTTTGTTATGTATGGGGGTCCTTTTTGAAGGAATGTTTAATACGCAGATGTGCTTCCTGGTTCCAGCTATCTTAGACCCCTCTTACGAGGCGTAAGAATACGGTAAAGTCTATACTAATCAGCACATACGTGTCACTCTTTTAGGAGAAAATGTTTGCAGTCAGTTTTTATCCTTTAAATATATCACACCTAATGAATATTGTTGTCACATGTTTAAGAAGTATGAATTTGTTTTATACGTAAGATACTTTTGAGGTATGATCTCTTTGTGATATGAAATGACTATTTTAAGATAGCACCTCGGCAAATTTGTCTGCCAGGACAACGAAACATGTGCTGTGATAGCATAGGTATTATATTCAAATATATATATGC
>OZ024741.1:124475282-124530282 GCA_964016885.1 Eledone cirrhosa
TAAAAAAAAATTGTTGGCCTTGTACTTAATTGAGAAACCATATTTAATCACATTTCATCTACTGTTTGTCAAGTTCATGTTTTATCATAGTGGGGGATTTGAGCGTGGTTTGGCTATAATTCTCCTGTATACATATATAGTTAAAATATTGAAGAAACTAAACGAAAGATAGGAAAGAGAACGCACTACAATCTCGACTGGACGGTATATCTCGACGCCGTCCAAGGTGACACAATATATAACAAACCTGAACCATTGAATTCCTGATACAATTCCTCCAACGTTATTTCATACAATTTAGGTCTATATTATTTCATTCTCTATAGACACTTGTTTAATGTAAAGAATCTTTTCCGAGATGTCACTCATGGGATCGAACCATTCGCCATTGAGCTTATAAATGTATATTACAACATTTCTACTAAATTTGTTTATTTTTACATTGCGGACATTTACATTTCGTACAAACTAATTGTAAGGCGGCGAACTGGAGAGTCTTTAGGGCGGCAGATTAAATATCCTCTGGCTCACAGCGTTCAGTCTTTAAATCCTGCAGAGGTTTTAATCCTTCGAAGTACATTTCCAGTACCGAGGTTGATTCTTCTCTTATCTCTTACTCACTTTCTCCCCTCTCATTCTCTACAGACTTGATGGGAAATGTACTCCACTACGTGTGAATGTCCAAGATAAGCGGTATCTTACTAAGCACATTTTCTTTCTACTTTCTTTCATAATCTGCATTATAAATTGTTTCGCCTCAGCGAAATTGTTTACCAATCCTCCATTAATAAATCGATATAGCTCGTAATTGTGTTACTATTATAACTGAGTATTACTTATTGAATTGAATATTAAGAAGGATTGACGGTTGTTCTCTTAATATATATGCCCAACTAATTACATTCATTAAATGTGAATTATATCTTTGACCTTTGCTTTGTTTTCTATAACCTTCTGCAGACAAACGGCAGTGCTGTGAGGTAAAGAGGTTTGCTTCATAAACATGTTTCTCTAGGTAGAACGCAAGATAGCCTTTTACAATAACCTAGTAATACATCTTTTTTCCCTTTTTTAAGTTGATCTTTGAAACATTATTTAACACAATTTCCTAACGATATATTTCGATAGAAATTTCATAAATAAGAAATAACACTTTAAAAGCTTTGTATCATAAGCGCCGTTTCGGGTAATTTTGTATAAAAAGGGTTAGGGTTAGGGTCAGGGTTAGGGTCAGGATCAGGGTTAGGGTTAAATATATGTGATTGAAGAGAATTTTCACAGCTTAACTGACTAGAGTCATCAAATCAGTTTCGTCTAGCATTATGAGAGACTGCGGCTGTCTTAATGAATTCTGTTCAGGATATTGTAGATAAAGGAAGAGTCCATGGAGGTGACCCTACGAATCTATTGTTTAAGGGTCTTCATTTCACCTACTACAAGAACATGTCGAGATTGTTCTAAAAATCATTATCGATCTTATGTATAGAATCATGTTTTAGACTTATTTCGCAATTGCCAATGAATATTTCAATAGAAATCTATTTATATTTCACTCCGTTTGCCTCTAATTTGAGGAGAGCACTTTACTTTCCTCATTCAAGGAATAAAGAGTAAAGGTGCCAATCAATTACCGGGGTCGATATAATAAACTTTCCTGCCCTACGGAAAGCAGGCTTTGTGACAAGATTTTAAATCATTATTATCAATGTCAAGACGATGTCGTTTTACTCTGGAGTTTCACCCATATGTTTACAGGGTCATCAAACAAGTCTTGTCTGTTTAATCTATGAATATGAGCTGGATGTTGCTTTGATCGAAAGACTTAATATCCGAAGTAGAAACCGATGGATGAGAATTGAATAATATATATATGTATATATTATGATGGATTTTATCAACGTTTTACCTTTTCTCAAATAGTGTGGCTTTCTCCATATATGATTATCTACAGAAATATATATTTATTGGAAAACATGATAATTCTAGAATCCATCAATAATTGTTTCAATTTCATACAAAAACGATATGTTGTAAATTCCTGTTAAAGAAAAGAAGTATCTACTGACAGCTCATTCCTTATACAAGATGGTCATTACAGTTACATTGATTCAGTTCTCTTTACAAATATCTTACATCTGAATTTCATTCATGTTTACAGTTTTTGCCTCTTTCATTTTCATTCTTTCGATTCAAATTTCTTTCCTATATTATTTCTAAGTGGACGAAGTATGGCCGAATGTTTGCAGCCATAAGATCCCGGGTTTATCCTACAGATTGGCTCTTGAGAGTAGTTCGTGAATCATAACCGCACATCTATTCATGCATTCTGAGAACGACTGAATCGAGGGAAACTGTTTGGAAGCCCGCCCGTCGGATGGGATGTACTTCTAATTCAAAGTTCCCGTCTTGTCACGCTGAATCCAGTTCGATAATTCCGTTACGGTTACAAATGTCAGTTGAATGCTCAGCCAGTGCCCGTTAATTTTACAAACAGACTATTACATTGATAGAAAAAAAGGGATCACTAATCAGCAAAATTGACGGTGGTCCATTGCCTTTCAATGTGTTTTTACTTTATAATGTTTGCATATGTTATAATGTTTGCATTGTATAATTTGTACACCTCATTCCTTCAGTATACTTATCGCCTTATCCCTTTTTTATTTCTTGACATATGTCATTTTTATTTATTTCTCAACTAACATATTTTGCATGATCCGCACATGCTGTGGAAACATGTCACTCAGCGAACTGATGTCGTGTAATATATGTTCATTCGAGCTGAGCACGTATCTTCTCAGTATATATAAATATATATATATGTATGTATGTAAATATATATGTATATATGCATATATATATATTGTATATATGTATGTATATATATGTATGTATATATGTATTAATATGTGTATGTATATATATGTATGTATATATATGTATATATATATGTATGATTATATATATATTTATATTTATATAAATATATATATATATATGATCAACGGAAATTCAATCTCGGGAAATTAACGTGCAAGTCACTGAGTATTCCAGAGATACGTGCCCACTTAATGTAATCTCAGGGAGATTCAGCGTGTTATAGTGTATGGTATAGCCGATATTTTGAATTGCAGATACAACTCATTTTTGCTAGCTGAGGAGAGTGGTGTTTCATGGAAGAGTTTCTTGCTCAAGGACATAATACCAAGTTGGCAATCGAAAATGAGACCTTATGATTGAGGGGGGAAAACTCTCACAACTATATCACGAGCTTTCACTACAACCATATATCACTGAATGATCATCAGTCACCTAAATAATGTCAGCTACACCACATCCTAGCTCTAAACATAATCTCCTCTCAATATGATTATGTATCTATGTATGGTCTCGTAACTCCTGATAGATTCGTAAAGGTGCCATATAAACATACGATGATTCTTGGACATTTTTAAACTTGCCGAGCCCATTCCTCTCCAGGCCTGAGTACAGCAGGCTTTTTCCAGAGAAAGATTGAAAGTGTGAGAGAGGAAGTGAGAAATAGATATAGAGGAAGAATCGACACCAGTACTAGAGTAGTACTTTTTTTTACCTCAAAAATATGAAAGGAAATGTTGACTTCGGCGGGATATGAACTTAGAGAGCAGAGAGCCGGAATGAATACCATAAAGTATTCTATCCGACGTTCTAACGACTCTGCCAATTCGCCGCCCCGTATGATTATACACATCAAAACCCTAATAATAGCACCTCAAAAACATCACGTGTAATATGTCCTCACTGCTCGACAGTCGCATGCAATAACGTCAGAACCACTATATCATCGCCACATGTTTAAAGATAGTGTTTGCAATATGGACATTGAAACGGGGAGATATTTTCCTGTGGGACTTTCACTCGATCTATATTTGTTCTCGGCTTTAATGTTGTATTAAATTATAATCAGTTCAGTACTAATAACATTAATAAATGTCATATGGTCAGATCAACCAGCTTCATTGTCACGTGATCGGTGACTAAACAGATCCACTACGAGGCCATGGCCTGGTAAAAATGATAAGTGGAACCATAGCAGCAAAAAAGGCATGAGCTGTTAAAATGGAGGATGAACTTCACAGAGGCAACGACCATCCACTCCAGGTATGGGTTAAATAGCCTCACCTACACGCAATTGATCAAGCGTGGTGAGTAAGTCTACACTCCTAAAATGATTAAAACCAAATAGAAAGAGATGGAGGTCAACCACAGAGGGGTTCCTTTAAGGAGGTGAGAAGGCCCTATACTGAATTGGATTGGATATATCTTAGCTGAAACTGTCGAGATTTCATTGTTGACATATGAGTGTGCATTCACACAATTGCTTTGGAATAATATATCACCTGTGGGCTCACATTGTCCATCACTGTCTATAATTGATAAATTACTAACGTAAATGTTTCAGTTTAGAAGACAGCGGTTAATTGTACTAAAACACATGCATTTTAAGATTCACATATATTGTCTGTAAAGAACGTCCACTTTCTTCTCAATTTATGACTCGCCATTGCCACATTATCTCCGCTAAATATTAATATCATAATCTTCCTGCCTTCCACCGCCTACACGTATCAAACATACGTACATGAATAGAATAATATTATGAATTACGACTATCGATTCAAGGAATTATAAACAGACATTTCTGTTATCCTTCAGCAATCTTAGAAAATAGTTTTTTCGAATCCAACGCAAATAATTTGGATTCGGTAAAATCGTGAAGTTACCTAGGTTAGAGTCTCCGTCTAGGGTATTATCCTTTCTAAATATATACTATTAATATAAGTGTTTCTACTTTTGGCACAAGGCCAGCAATTACCCAGTGTATTACTGGTACTTTATTTTATCGACCACGTAAGGATGAAAGGCAAAGTTAACCTTGGCGGGATTTGAACTGAGAATGGCAAGGGCCGTAACTCTATGCGTCAAAGCATGGCCTCCAACCCTCTACCGATACTGCCAATCCACCAATATATACTATTAATAGAATACCAATGTATCTTCTTTACGTGTATATATAATCAAATTATCAATTTAAGAAGGAAATTCAAAAAACTATCATTTTACAGATTTTGCGATTACATTTACTGCAAATACCACGTTCTATCTCTATGTAAACACTTAATAACCCATCATTACTTTCAGCCACATCCATTTCAGTATAGGCTTTAAATCATGTGTAAATGTCACCTGCGATAGACAAACCTCCTACTATTCAGAGCGTTCTGTCTCTCACTGATATTATATGCGTATATAATAAATGGAGCGAGAATGTTTATGAAATTTTGAGTATTGCAGCCCGTGTCCTAACAGTCTATAGCAGAATCTACAGTGACTGCAAACTTCGTCAGCCTTTTTGGCTTCCTGATGGATGAAGGAAACTGATTAACATAGAGCTTCTATCATCTTTACCAGGCTCTATATTACCAAACTCCAATATAACCATATATATATATATATATATATATATATATATATATATATATATATATATATATATATATATATGTGTGTCTGTGTGTGTGTGTGTGTGTATATATATTATGTGTGTGTGTAGCATTAACTATGCAGGAGAAATCCAAATCATTCACTGCGTTCTGAGGTGATTAAAGTGTCCTGTCTTCGATCGTATTGTCATGAGTTCGATTTCCGGTGACATATTGTGTCTTTGAGCACTGTAGTTTATTTCACAAGCATGTTGCTCTGTTCATCGAAGTAGTACATACACTGACAGATGCACAGCATTATATAGTACTAGCAGTGGTTTTCTGCTAGCATGTGTAGTATGTATATTGATATTATACACAAATATATATATATGCATGTAAATAAAATCGTAATTGACAATATACACAGCAATTGAACGAAGACTGTGTTACACTGTCTTATGTAATCAGTAACGTAATCCATGATACGTTTAAAAAAAGACGATATTATATATAAACTGCATTAGGAGAAAATTAGCGACGGAAATATATACTATTATAAGTGTTATAATATAACGGCCGCTAACCGGAAGTGTTGACATTTGACAATTTTAAAGAAGTGAATCTTTGAACAAGCTATAAAATATATTTAATCAACAGCCACGAAATTTAGTAGATAAATTATGTAATATTCATTCATTATTTATTCAAAGTAATGCAACTTATTTTACAAACGGGGTAAAAAATATATATTCTGGATGCAGTCCCGCACTCCTGTCTTTATTATAGTTAAGATTCATATTTTTATGTATCACTATATAATATTTTCCCAGAACACGTTGGTCATCTTTCATTGAAAGACATTCAAATAATGTTTCGAAGAATGTAATAAAAGTTATAAGATTGAATGTACCTCTACATTTATATATATCTAGTATCAATGGAAATATTCCCGTAATGCATTCAACATTTCAAACGTAAGGTCATGTGTGTTATTCCCGGTAGCTTACTGTGTCTTTGTGGAAGACACTTTATTTCAAGTTGCTCCAGTCCGCAAAGGTATTTAAAATGAGTTTATCTGTAATTCATATGGCCGGACTTGTCACACACTGAGCCACGCTGAATCTTCCAGAAAGCTAAGTTGAGGGTTCATGTGTCTGTGGAACATTCAGGTACATATTGATTTAGCGAGTAGGCTGATCCATTGATCAAAACAACTACAATGGTCGGAAACAGACTGTCCAAGCGATAACAACGGTAGTTCGACTGCCTCCGTATAATTAACACTGTATTTTTTTGTTCTTATTTTTGTTGTGCCTCAGTAAGGATTATTTAACTATATCTATTATGTTCGTAGGCGGCGAATTGGCAGAGTCATTCAAACACTGGATAGAATTGTCTCAAATCCCACCGAGGTCAACTTTGCCTTTCATCCTCTCTCTAACTTTCTAACTTTCCCTATAAGAAATCTGCTGTACTCAGGCCTGGAGAGTACAGGAATTGATTCAATTCAATTAGAAGCTATATAACCTAAATTTTAAATTCGCTAGCCGTTTATAAACTAAGCATTGTTTGTGTCTACATTTTATATACATATATATAAATACCTACTATATACCGACGAAAGCTCATATATATATATATACAGTAGCACCTGTACAGAAAGATGAACCAGACCAATTGAATATGAGAGTGAAGAAAATTCCAACTCTTCAGATAAGGAAAATAAAATGCCTGAATCGTTCAATTAACACTTAACATTTAATATTCTATCATACTATTTCATTATAATACCATTATAAATTTTAAAGGATTGTAAATAAAACGAGTAAATCAGACAAAGTTGGAATTCCTCTTATTAATATAATCTTCTATACACAATCATACACACCAGTGTATATTTATATATATATATATATATATATATTCCTATTGTGTATATGCCAACATGTTTGGAAAGCAACAAATGAAATCAACAGAATCAGAAAGAATTCTAAAGGAGATATCATCGAAATTATAAACACTTATCACGATGATTGACACACAATCCTCTATTTTAAAAGAAATAGAAAAACAATCTACAGACGGAAAACTTATAACTGAACATATAAACTCTGAAATTAAGAATTTAGCTGAAATTATACCAACAGTTATCAAAGATACAAGAGAAAGCCTACCACAACCCCCTTGGATGTCAGAACTAAACGAAAGAAATTTGGAAAACAAAACACATCGGATAAGAATAGAAATGTGGAAGACATGGAAAAAATTTCTTAACATAAGAAAACAAAACTTCTGAAAAAGCATACAAATGCGAAAAATATGTCGAAACACATTCGAAATGGATCTCTCTAACGGCACCCATACTCCCTCGTAAATACCTAATTACAGAAATTGCAGGAGAACCAGAAGAAGAAACAAAACTCCGATGGGAACTTACATTGACAAAATTCAGGACGGACATCTCCATTTCTTAATGTAAACAATCCCGCTACAAAGCCAAATATGAAGCTATCGATGACCAAATTGAAGTTGAAATTTCAAAGCTAACGACTGGTATTATAGCTGAAAAACAACGAAAACTATGGATCAGAGATATCTCAAAAGAAGAAAACAAATAAAAAAAGGTATGGCAGCAGAAACAATTATTTCTCGACGAATATGCTGCAAATTACGGTAAAGACTCTGGAACCCTGAGAAAAAGCATTGAAAGTGGACAATCTCACCAACACAACATACGCCAGAACACGTGCCAACACAAACACTCACCTTACCTTGAATCAAAGAAGAACTACGGTAATAACTCTTCGCCTTTTCTACAAAAACACCCTATCGCACACAGCATGAACAAAAAGCACAAACACGATAGATATTCCGTTGACCAGACCATGAGAAGTAGTAAAACCAAGAGATCATTCTCAAGATCTCAACAGAGACTACCCACAAGGAATGTGGAAACAAAACGTAGAATAACCAGATCACTCTCAAGATCTCAACAGAGATTACCCACAAGATACTGGGCGAAAAAACGATCGAAACCTGAAAGCAAACCTGGGTCATTTCCCCAGTTTGTTAAAAATAATGCTAACAAGAAATAGAAAAATAATATACATAATACCAAAAATAGGACAAAATACATAACGAAACCAAATATAATATCACGACCAAAAGTTCATCAAGCGAACACCGACAGGAATATAAATCCTGAACAGAGAAAAATCCATTTTTTAACGTCAGGACAACAAAAACCGGGAAAAGAAAAACTCCAGGAGGAAACATACCCAAAACAACTGTACACGTAGATCCTAAAATGATTAATTTATCCAAAAGAGATCTTGACAATGATGAAATGCAAATTCTGTCAAAAGGACTGAAATTCACACCGACTCCAACAGTCAACTATCAAGAACTGAAGGAGGATACCCAAGAATTCTGTCGAAAATTACGTCTTGTAGAATTATTCGCTGATAAAAGTAATGGGAGTGATGAATCTCTAGTAAAGAGTAAATCAAATTTCACTCCCCCAAAAGGAAGAAATATCTATCTCGACCAATACATTGACATCCTGTCTAAATTTCCTCTTAGACGTAATACTAATGTTAGGCCAAACATTAACAAATCAGAAATGTCTGAACTTAAACGTATACAAAATGATAAAACAATAATAATTAAACAAGCAGATAAAGGGGGTGCAGTTGTTATAATGGATGCTGAATACTACAAGGATTTGGTTGAGGAACAACTGAAAGACACATCATTCTATCATGAAATACCGTCAAATATAGACTACAACATCATGAAGAAGATCAACAACCTGGCTTCAAAATACTACAACTTACATACTGATAAGGAAAGAGACTACATCACCAATTTTTAGCCAAAACCCAGCAACCTGTATGGCCTACCGAAAGTTCACAAGTCAAAAGAAATACAACTGGCAGTAAGAGAACAAAACAGTGAGTACATTAAATAAACTACACCCAAAAGACTTAAAACTTAGACCTGTTATAGCTGGTCCAACATGCCCCACCCACCGTCTAAGCAATTTTGTTCACATTATTTTGAAACCACTATGTATTCACATACCCAGTTTCATCCGGGATGATATCGACTTCCCAAAACCACGGAAACGAATTCACTTCTACTTAGTTTTGATGTTGTAAGCCTGTACACCAACATTACACATGATTTAGGAATAAAGGAGGTTAAATACTGGGTGGAAAAACATAGAGAAGTGATTCCCATCAGATTCACAGCGCCATTTATATTAAACGCAGTTAAACTTATTCTGGAAAACAACACTTTCTTCTTCAATGGAAAGAATTACATCCAAATTAGAGGTACAGCGAACTCTGTAATGGGATACTCAGAACAACAACTCTACCAAGAAATAGAGGAAAAATATAGTACGGACTTTAGAAAGTACATTGAAAAATCTTGGAAGAGATACTTTGACGACTGTTTCATCATCTGGACAGAATCTCTAGATACTCTGGTTGAATTCAATATCCTCCAGAATAACTTACACCCATCTCTCCAATTCACAAAAGAGATGAGTAGGACCAAATTACCATTCCTAGATATAATGATAATCAAAAACGACACCACCATTACCACGGATATATATTATAAACACACAGACACCCATCAATATCTGAATTTTAAGTCGTGCCATCCACCTCATACAAAACGCAACATCCCATACTGCCTAGCCAGAAGAATTTGTACCATTGTAGAAGATACGAATACCAGGTACAAACGCCTAACAGAACTAAGAGAAGTTTTGCTGAAACAAAAATACCCATCTCTACTTATAGAAAATAGCATACAGCATATAAAGATACCTATACAACATAGGACAACCCAAGGAAGAAGAAACCAAGAACTGGTCATACCATTTATAATTGTTTCTACTTTAGGCACAAGGCCAGCAATTACCCAGTGCATTACTGGTACTTTATTTTATCAACCCCGTGAGGATGAAAGGCAAAGTCAACCTCGGCGGGATTTGAACTCAGATCATAAAGGGACGTAACTATGCTGGAAAGCATGGCGTCCGACCCTCTACCGATACTGCCAATCAACCGCACAACCCATATCACCAGAATATCTTCAACACTGCCAAAGCAAACCTACCGATCATTGCTCAAAGTAATGAATTAAAAGGCTTAATCACAGATCGATTTTGACTCTTAGTAAAAGACAGCAAAAAAATTGAAGCAATTACTAACAAAAGCAAAGTTTTACCTTAACAACAAAGACCAATCATTCACTGTATCTAAATGCAATGATAGTCGATGCGGCACATGTCAATCCATACACGCCGGTCAATATATGAAAACAAAAACTGGAAAAATATTCCCAAATGCAAATATGAACTGCAAAAGCAGAAATCTAATTTGCTGCATTAAATGCCCGAATTGTGAAGAACTATATGTCGGTCAAACTGGAAATGCACTATCGAAACGTGCACGGGTACACCGTCAGCAAATCAGAGACCCAAATGTCCGTCAGATACCCCTAAGTAACCATCTAGCAACATGTGGTCAGGGAATATTTATAATATTCCCATTCTAAATTTACAAAGCCCAGGTGAAATCAAGAAAAGAATTTTATTGATAAATTCAAACCAAGCTAAATGAACAATAATAATGCTTAGGGGTATTACTTCTACTATGACTATGACTACGACCACTAACAACAACAACAACAATAATAATAATAATAAAAGTGATGTTGATGGTGATGATTACTAGAAAATGCTATTTTCATCATTTCTAAAAATAGCAAAACAATTGATGCTTTGGATAAGATCAATTAGTGGTCGTAAGATATGCTCAACCAACCGTGACGCCTAAACCAATCAGCTTTAGTAATTCAGTGAAATTACACACCGATTGATCGAAATACAGTTTGCAAGAATTAGCAATCTGGAGCCACTTTTCACTGTATATAAGGTACAAAATTTACCCATCTCATTACAGTTGAAAATTGCAAACTTGACTGTCACCACACATTATGAACCTGAAGATTGCGAAAGCATGAAAGTACTTGTTCAATTAACACTTAACATTTAATATTCTATCATACTATTTCATTATAGTAGCATTATACATTTTAAAGGATTGTAAATAAAACGAGTAAATCAGACAAAGTTGGAATTCCTCTTATTGATATATATATATATATATATATATATATATATATATATATACGTTTGAAGTTAGAAGGCCAGAACGATGCAGGTATGGATATAGAATATAATTACAAATGCAAAAGATATTGCTGACAATTAGTCTTTTACCTTAAATTTATTTGAACATCCTTATATTTCGAGATAATATCCCTTCTTCAGAGCTATCAGACGAGAGGGACTAGATATCCAGCTAGCCCACTCAGGACCTTCTCGACGCGGACAGCTAACCAAGAGACAATCCATCTGACATGACAGCCGCTGCACGCTGGCCAACTCCCCCATCAACGACACAGACCTATGCCACCAGGTTTATGTCGTATACAGATTAGAGTGCGACAAATACAGCAATTTCTACATAGGTAGCACCACCAGACCACGTCACATAAGAATAAAAGTACACCTCAACACTAATGCTTCCTCATTTAAGAAACACCTAGCGAAATGCAAAAACACCGACAAAAACATAATAATTAGGATAGAAGCTAAGGAAAGAAACCTCGGCAATCTTAGAATTTAAGAAGCACTAATTATAGATAAAACGCGGCCACCAATCAATAATAGACTAGAACTCAACATGATAGAGCACCTAGCCCCACACTTACACCTCCACGTATCCTCTCACACCCACACACACACGCACCCACACACGCACACTTACACCTTTACTTATTCTCTCTCACACATACACACACATAGACCAGTTTTAACATGATAGAGCATCTAGCCCCCACATTTACCTATAAACATATCTTCTAACACTCACACACACGCACACACACACACGCATGCTTATACCTTCACGTATTCTCCCACACACACATACACACACTTAGACATACATGGCCAAACCTTTTTAAAGGGAGACAACCCTTTATCCACCTAACCTTCACTCTTTGACATTAGAAATAGAATGGAATTTCTATACTATTTCCTGTCAGCATGACTTGGCAAGCTAATTAGAACATAGGATTAACTCCTTTATCTCCCTCTGAAGAAGGGATATTATCTCGAAATATAAGGATATTCAAATAAATTTAAGGTAAAAGACTATTTGTCAGCGATATCTTTTGCATTTGTATTTATATTCTATATCCATACCTGCATTGTTCTGGCCTTCTAATTCCAAACCTTTATACCTCACTACGCAATGCTTCAAGTAAACTACCATTTCCTTCTATATATATATAATTCAGTATAATAAAGAGAGATAAACACAGATATATACATATTAGTGTTCAAATCATAAGGGATCAGATTCTCTAGGGTGTATAGGATACTAACTATGAACAATACGGTTTGCCAGACTCAATTAAAAGAATAAATTACGAAACCGTACAAACCGAATTGTGATAACTATCAAATACACATCCAGGCAATTTTTGGTAAAACTGTTTTGCATCAGGTGAAGGGAATTACCAATTCTATTGCTCGTCAGTGCATGTACGAATTAGTAAACCTTTCACTTCTAGGTTTCTTAGAAGACTAAATGAGGCGCGTGTTTAGAATAACGCACATGGCATTAATTGTCTACCGTGTTTCGTAAAACGTACGCTACTAAAAATAGCATAGTGTGTGTGTGGGGGGGGGGGCGTAATTATTACTCTTTTACCTGTTCCAGCCATCCGGCTGAGGCCATGCTAGGACACCACCCTTGTTGCTACACATTCTATCTCCAGCCTGTGTTCGCTGGTCCTTGGTGTAAGAGGGATTTCGTTGCTTCTGTCCTTCGTACCATGCAGTGGGTTCATCTGGGGTTTCTCGATAGCAGAGTGTCAAGGTGTTTCTTGAAACTTCCATGTCCATACCATACAGATCTCTTAAATTTCTAAGCAGCTTGTGGAAGAGTTGAGGGCCATTGAACCCCCAGGCTATTGCAGTATCTACTCCTTATTCTAGATGTGAAAGTTTGGTGCTACACAGTGACACTGTGTTCGTGGATTGGTCCAGCTCTCAATACCAAAGTTTGGTGCTAGTCCCTCCAGGAGTTTCCACATGTATATCACTGCGTGTCTATCCCATCTTCGTTCCAAAGAGTGGAGAGTTTAATTTCTATTAGCCTCTCCCAGTAGCTCATCTCCTTCATGGTGGCAATCCCCTCAGTGTAGCTTCATTGGATTGCCTCAAGCTCCGTGGTTAGTTTGATGTTATGGGGTAAACACAGTTAGGAGCAGTAGGCCAGGCAGCTTAGGAGACATGTCCTCCATAGTATCAACATGGTCTCTTGGTCTTTTGTCCAGAAAGTCCCCAAGATCCAGCCAGCGAGTCGTCTGCACATTGTCGCCACCCTCCTGATGTGTGAAGTAAAAGATGAATCGTCACTCATGTCTATCCTCAGATCTTGTATCGATTAAGACAGGGGGATTTCGATCTCTCCTAGACTGGTGTTGCTGTGTTGTACTGTCTTTGTGTTAACGGGTTGATATTGTAAAGCTTCAAATTATCCAGCCTTAGACTATATGTTGTTGTCCTCCGCACATTTGTAAATGGCATCCAGATCTTGTTGTAAAACGGCAGTACCAGCTGCGTTTTTGATTACCTGTGCTACCTTTGTGTGATTAGCATAGCTAGTGAGGGATGTCTACAGATGGTATGTCTAAGAGAGCCAACAAAAACAGTAGTAGTCCCAAGACTTTACCCTGGCGCACGCCACTTGTTATTGAGGTTTCCCTTGAGGGGGCCCCATTGAGATGTTTTTATAGAGGAGTTAAATATTGGATTGAACCATAAGTATTTCCTATCTCTGGATCTTCTATAGTTCCTAGGGGTCCATATATTAGTATTCAGTTCATTTATTTCCGATGCTCGTGTATAATTTTAATCAGTTTCTGATGATTTGGTTAAGCATACATTTTATTTGAAATTGAGTGACACAACTTCAAGTTATTATCAATTCTTAGACAACTTATCAATGAAACAATTGTTAATACTGTAAATAAAATCATGTTTGTACTGTTGACCATGTTATTCTTCACTCTTTCACTATATATATATATATATATATATATATATATATATATATATATATATAAATATATGTATAAGTGTGTGTATGTATAAATAAATAAATATATATATATATATATATTTATTAACATAACAGATTAAAGTTTAAGCAATTGGATTTTAGTCTTCAAATTTATTATTATTACTATATATATATATATATATATATATATATATATATTTACTTATATTTTAATAAATATATTCATATATATATATATATATATATATATATATATATATATATATATATATATATATATATATATATATATATATATACATATATGAAAATAGGGAGAAAAAGACAATTATTAGGAACAAAAATATATTTGTTTTCTTTTTATTTTTTTTTTTTTTTTCTGAGTTAGAACATGTTTAAAACAAAATATTTTACTTTGTGTGAAGTGTTGAGGTATTAGTTAATTTATTTATTAATTGACAATGGCATTTATTAATTTATTTATATATTTAATAATTATCTATTACCGGTTTCAGCATTTTATGCATTATCAAAAGGGGTAATATGTATTGGTATAAAATGGTGATGTTGAACATGTTAAGGAAATGGTGAAGAAAGAATAATGTTATTTACAAACAAGTTTTTTGAAGTGAAAAGAAAAAAGAAAAAAAAGAAAAAAAAGGGGTGGCTAATGTCGAACATAATAGGGTAATGGGAAATAAAAAATAATATTATTTACAGGCATAGTTCTTGAAGATAAGCAGTTCAAAATGTGTTATTATGTCAAGAGTGTTCAGTTGATCCATGATAGAGCCAAATGGTAGTCTGGGGTTTGATATGATTTCCCCTTTTAGAGAGTTAATATGCAGAGGGGGGTAATTCAGGGTGGTCAAGTAAGTGAGAGAGAGTATACAATTTATATAAGAAAAAGGATTAGGTAGGGTGTTAGGGAGGTATATCTTTAGAGAAACATGGGGATTTGGTTTTGGTTCATTGTTCGTTCCAGCTTTAGTTTAGTCCGAAGTTTAGTCCATTAAGTAGAGGTTGGAATTTGTCAATGAAGTACGTTTCCTTATTGGTACGATGGATGAAAGAAGCGTTGTCTATGAATTTGTAAATGGGGAAAATTGTTAAGTTTGGATGTTGGTTAGGTGCACAATTGGCGAATATGTTCACTAAACACAATCTTTATGAATTCCTGTATTTTGATTTGTGATCTATGGGCGGACATACGTTGTCGGAGGCTGTTTTTTGTTTGTCCTATGTAGTTCTCTTGACAACCTGAGCGGGTCAAAACATAGATTAGGTTTTCAGATGCACATGTAAAGTTGTGTTTAACTGTGAAATGTTGTCCTTGTTTAAAATGGAATGTTGAAACTTCTATTAGATTTATGCATATGCTACAGTTGGGTCTTCCGCATTTTGTTACTGTAGGGTTCATTGTGTGGGTTGGTTGGATTTTGGCTTCTGTGAGGATGTTTTTTATGGATTTAGGTTGTCTTTTGCTCTTTATGATGTTGTGTGTTTGGAAGATTTTGTTCAGTCTTGGGTCTGTTTTTAGTAAAGGAATGTTCTGGAGGATGGTGTCGAATGCCTCATTGTTGAGGGGGTTGTATGTGGAGATGTATGGTAGAGTTTTCTGTTGCGGTTCATTCCTGGGTTTGGAGTGTCTGAGTTCCTGGATGTTGCGTTTTAGGGCACGTTGGAATCCATTATTGATTAGGGATGGCGGGTAGTTTCTGCTGATAAGTGTGTTCTTTAATTATTCTAGTCGTGTGTAGCATGTGTATTTATCTGAAACTATTGTGCAAATCCTTCTGGCTAAGTTTATAAGGAATTGCAATTTTGGTATGGCGAGGGTGGTAATAGTTGAATGGAAGATATTGTTTGGAGTCTGTGGGTTTGTAGTATATGTCTGTTTCTATTTTGATGTTTGTTTTCTTGATGAGGATGTCGAGGAAAGGGAGTTATTCATGGCTGTAATCCATTGTAAATTGTAAATTTGTGTTGAGTCCATTTAGAAGGGTTTTTTAACACAATCAGTCTATCTATACTATCATGCCAGAGGATGAAGCAGTCGTCCAGATACCTCTTCCAGTTTTTTCTATGTGTAGGTAGAAGTGGTTACCGTATTTGTCTAGAACTTTGCGGTAGAGAGTGGTTTTCAAATATCTCATGACAAGGTTGGCGTATGAGGGGCTACTTTCGTGCCCTTGGCAGTCCCAGATTTCTGTCTGTAGCATTTGGCATCGAATTCGAAGAAGTTGTTTTCCAAGATGAATTTGAGTCCCTCCAACACAAATTCTTTAGGGATGCGCTGTGGAAGTTCACTAGGGAAATGTTCAAGCCAGAATTGTATTGCCTCTATACCTAGGTTGTGTGGGATATTGGAATATAAATTGATGACATCTAAGGTTACTAGTAGGGTATGTTCATTATTGAGTGTTGTTGGGAGGTGTTTGAGCATGTCAAGGCCGTCCCTTATGTAGCTTTTTATGTGTTTTAGGAAAAGTTTAAACAGAATATCTAGGAAGTTGCTTAAGCAGTGGGTTTCACATGTGGTACCTGCTATTATGGGTCTTAATTTAAGGTCATCAGGAGGGGGTATATTGGTGTAAATGTCTGTGGCTTGCAGGCCGTGCCTATTACTTCGCTTTTGTGTGTCTTTGAGATACCGTAGACGAGGCCGGTTCTGCTTTTGAAATTAGTGATGTAGTTGTATTCTTTGTCTGTAAGGCCTTCTTTGTAAAGGGTTGTTAGAGATTTTAGGTTTCTCATTATTTTCTGTTGTGTAGTGTTGCGCCTTTTCGTAATATGTTTGGTTTTCTAGAGTTGAGAGTACTAGCGTCGTGTAGTAATCTGCACTCCCTTTAATCTGCCTCTTTGATTGTTAGGGTTTTGTCGTTCTGTAGACTATTAAGACCATTCCATTCTTTTTTGCTTAGGTTTGGTTTTTGTTTATGTCTGTGTAGGTGGTCGTATGGGTAATTAGTAATGTGTTCGCAGAATTGATCGAGGAATTTGTCCTTGCCTTTTGGTGGGGTGTAGTTGCTTCTATTTCTGGCTATTGAATCATATTCATTGTATTTGTCGTATAGTTGCTCGCTGAGTCTTTGTTTTCTGCAGAATTCTGCAATATCATCCTTCATTTCTGGGTAGTTTGGTCGTTGGAGAGTTGGTGTAAAGTTTAGACCTTTGGAGAGTATGTTGATTTGGTCTGTTGTTAATTAATAAATAAATTAACTAATACTTCAACACTTCACACAAAGTAAAATATTTTGTTTTAAACATTTTCTAACTCAGAAAAAAGAGAAAAAAATAAAAAGGAAAAAAATATATTTTTCTTCCTAATAATCGTATTTTTCTCCCTATTTTCATATATATATATATATATAAGTATTTATGTATGTATACGTACATACATATATGTATACAGACGTTCAGTAGTATGTCACCTTTTTGTTCAACAGAGACACAGGAACGATGTACTAATTTCAAGCTTATTAGCTATCGTCAGCATCGTATACCTTCCTGCCAGATGGTTGAACGTCTAAAAGTATATACTTTCCTTATGCATATTAACGGCTGAGCAGCCTAATTTGCATATCGAGTGAGTTCAGTCGGCCGAGAACACCGAAAACGATAAATGGAATGGAATGAAACGAAATTTCATTTCTCACTCTTAATACGGTACTTACTTAAAGTAAGTATGTATGTATGTATGTATGTATGTATGTATGTATGTATGTATGTATGTATGTATGTATGTATGTATGTATGTATGTATGTATACGTACATACATATATGTATACAGACGTACAGTAGTATGTATATGTATACATACATGCACACATATATATATGCACGTATCTGTTTACCGAACATTTATTATAATTCTCGGTTTGTTTGTTTGTAAATAAACAAACAGCCCGAATTACGCCGTACAGTGTTTAGGCAACCATGTCACATTTTTGTTCAACACTGACACAGGAACGATGTACTAGTTTCAAGCTTATTGGCTTATACATACTACTGTACGTCTGTATACACATATGTATGTACGTATACATACATACATACTTACATTTAAGTAAGTGCCGTACTAAGAGTGAGAAATGAAATTTCGTCTCATTCTATTTCATTTATCGTTTTCGGTGTGCTCGGCCGACTGAACTCACTAGATATGCAAATTAGGCTGCTCAGCCGTTAATATGCATAAGGAAAGTATATAAGTTCAGACGTTCAACCATCTGGCAGGAAGGCATACGATGCTGACAATAGCTAATAAACTTGAAACTAGTACATCGTTCCTGTATCAGTGTTGAACAAAAAGGTGACGTGGTTGCCTAAACACTGTACGGCGTAATTCGGGCTGTTTGTTTGTTTACAAACAAACAAACCGAACATTATAATAAATGTTCGGAAAACATATATATATGTGTGCATGTATGTATATATATATATACATACTACTGTACATTTGTATACATATATGTATGTACGTATACATACATACTTACATTTACGTAAGTGCCGTAATAAGAGTGAGAAATGAGATTTGGTTTCATTCTATTCCATTTATCTACATATATATATATATATATACATATATATATATATATATATATATATATATATATATATATATATATATATATATATATATATATATATATATATATATTTATATTTATATTTATATATGTATGTAATCTGAGTTTGTCGAATACTAATAATAATATTCGGTTCGTTTGCAATTATGAAAACAATCCTCATTTTTAAAACCATGTCAGTAGAATGAGCCCCTCATCCCTGCTATTATGTTGGCATGTAAACAGAACTGCAGACACTAATGTTTCTGGGCATGACCCTTCATCAGTACTGCTCACTGTTCACCTGCCAACTGTCAAAGCTATTGAAAATATATGCTATTTTCGAAAATATATAGTGACTGTTCGGCCTGATTTGCATATTACCAGACTGGCTGATCAGTCAGATCTTCATATTAGCAGATCCACTAGTCACCCAGATTTGCATATCAGCAGACTGTCCAGTCAGTTTCCTGTATACGAGCGATCAATGGCCGCCTTTGCCACATTCAAATAAAAAAGAAATTTTCGCTCTACATGGCTGAATACAATAGATGTAATCTGATTTTTTCGAATATTAATAATAATATTCAATTTGTTTGCAATTATGCAAACAAGCCACAATGTCCCGTCACTCCCGCGCACTTCGCTCGCCAGCTTTAATCCCGTTGCTGTCTGTCGATCAGTGGTCAATAATTGTACACGTCATCGGTATTTTTTACCACTCATGGCCGTCAATTATTTGCTTCCTTTCATATGCCACCTGTCAATCAAATATATGCGTATGAATATTTATCAAAAATTCTTTTGAAATAATTTATTTTTGCAGAGGCCCTTTCAGGCATTTTTTTTAAATGTTCTTTTATAAAGGTTTTTTTTCTTATATGTGTGTTTTTTAAGATATCTTGAGGGGGTGTTTTTCTGAAACGTTTTTTTTTTAAATGTTTTTACATTTTTTTTTTTATTCTTTCTAAATATTCGCTGGACATTTAATATTTACTGTGATTGTCGCATATAATACAGCTACGAGTGTGTATGTTATTGTTGTGGGTGTATACGTGTCCATATGTATCACGCCTGCGTGATACATATGGACATGGGTGTGGGCGCCTACAGGCCGGCAACGCTGCGACAGGGCACGAGCGTTTCAATTATACAAACCCTTACCTCCTACAGTAGTAATTCCGATATAAGAAACAACTTTGGTTGACAGGTGGCATATGAAAGGAACCAGATAAATGACGGCCATTAATGGTAAAAATACCGATGATGTGTACAATTCTTGACAACTCGTCGACAGACAAGAACAGGATTAAAGCTGGCGAGCGAAGGCCGCGGGAGTAACTGGACATTTGGAAACTCATCTTCTAAGAATCCAGACGTATCTGAGGATCTTGCGATTTCAGAGTCAGTTTCGATTATTGCATCGATCGGGCCTCGAGCTGGTCGCCAGAGAAACGATTGTAATATGTCTAATACATTTTAATTCGTCGCACCACTGATTCTCCGTTTCTTATGTGATATTATACTTTGTTCTGTAAGAGCATCGAGTGCTCAAACGGCCTACCACATACGGACGCCTTAAGCAACCCACACCAATTATTTATATATATATATATATATATATATATATATATATATATATATATATATATATATATATATATATATATGTATATATATATGTGTGTATATATATATACATATATGCCTTTACACACACACACTTGTATATTTATACATACATATATATACGTATATGTATATATATGTATATATATGTATATATATATATATACATATACGTATATATATGTATGTATAAATATACATGTGTGTGTGTGTAACGGCATATATGTATATATATATATATATATATATATATATATATATACATATATGCCTTTACACACACACACATGTATATTTATACATATATATATATACGTATATGTATATATATGTATGTATATACATATACGTATTATATACGTATATATACGTATATATACGTATATACATGTGTGTGTGTGTGTGTAAAGACATATGATGCACATACATGTATTCACTGATTTAGCGGAATCTATACCGTCGAAATTTAATTCTTGAAATATTCATCAGAAATTATAAAATTATAATACAATCCCTGCAGTTATTTTCTTTGAAAAATACGTGTACAGCAATGCTCTTTTAACTTGATTCCATCTAGAATAAAATTAATGAATATTGTAGTTTATAATGTGAGAAAGCAACACATTTTTACAATTATTTCATATAGGAAATACATTATCATTCTATATTAATTCATATTATTTTATATATTCTCAAATCATTGTATATATTCTCATATCATTGTATATATGTTTATACCATTGTATATATTATATCACCGTATATAATCATATAAGATATTCTGTGCTTTTATGTAAACAATGAAGTGTTAAGATACGCTCATAAACACAAAACCACTCTTAACACACTTGTAGATGCATGCATATATGACGATAACAGAATTACTCTAAAAATGGATAATTTCTTTCTTTCTATTCCACTACGAATTCATTAAACAAGAGAGTAAACTCGGAAATTGTCCATTAATATTTAAAGAATTATATATATCGTTGTTTTTTTTTCCTTTCCGCATTCCTTTCAAATGTTCATCAACTTATGTGAAGATTTATAAAGCCTTAAATAATCATGGACTCGGATAACAATGCCCGTAAATATGTGTGTGTGTGGTGTGGGGTGTGGGTTTGCGCGCGCGCGCTTATGTGTGCATAGAATAATAAAAGCAGAAGTCATGGTTCAGTGTTTTACGATCGTTTCGTATAGCTGATTAATCGAAGGAGGTCGATGTATCGACTAGAATGGTAGTGGTTATGTTACTACCTATATCTAGTACAGAAAATCCTGTTCAATTGGCCGTCCTCCTCTGAGGAAATAAGTAACTAGTGACAAGTATATATATATATATATATATATATATATATATATATATATATATATGTGTGTGTGTGTGTGTGTGTGTGTGTGTGTGTGTGTATATATATATATATATATATATATATATACATACATGTATAGGTATATATACATACACACACACACATATATATGTTTCTGTTTTTATGCGTTTTGGTGTTTTTGTGTCGTAATATTGTCATGCGATGCGATTTTAATCTTCCTAGTGGGTTTTAACGATGATGTCAACATCATTTGGTCGATGCTGATTGAACATTTTACACATCATGCAGATAATATAGTGCTCACGGTGAAATTGGAGAGAATGTAGTTTGAGCTTTTTGTTGTCGACCCCAATAATCAAGGCCAGTCATGCCATCTAATTTTTGTAATTGACTATTAGGGTGCTTAAATGTTCATAATACTTCGTTTCGTATGAGGAGACCAGATTAGACAACAGTGTTTAAGTTGGGGCCATTTTCATCTGTCGGAAGGCCAACGGTGGAGACAGTGACCTTGTGTTTTTTCGCAAATGAAAAGAATTGATTTTTTCAATAGTACATTCCTCTTCGGCTGTTCTTTGGTTATTGATAATAGCCTTTATGCATTGTTAGAGATTATATTTTTTTCAAATGGAGCAGTGCAATAGCAGTTGAATGCGTGTTTGGCTGGTGACAGTGATTGAATTTGTTGATTCTTTTTTTGTTAATTCGTTTTTATTTTTCTAATAATATAATCTTTCTTATTTTTTTTAATTTTATTATACTTTGTTTGATCATAGATCTTGAGGAAGTATGTTTTGCACATATGCTTGTAAGATTGTCTACAAATATCTGCCAACTTGTTTTGATTTTGTTGGAGGAGTGAGAAAGACCTACCAATATGTGATTGATCGTTAGTGATTGCATACCACTTTGCATTACGAAGATCCATGAGTGGGCTGGAAAAAGGTCATGGAGTAAGCTTTCGGGTGGTAGAATCTCAGTTTACAGAGAACTATGTCGTAGACTGAGAAAAGGGTCCACTCTAATATTGTGTATAGCTTTAGTGTGGTTACTAAACAATAGCTCCAAAATGGCTTTGTTGTGCACGGTTACTGATTCACACTAGCCAGTGGTGAATATTTTATTTCCGTCTGCCGTAAAAGACGCTTGATATATTCGGCTCCGTTAATTCGTAGAGCTATTTCAAATGTCGTGTAGACCCGGCTGCTATTTTTAATGGCGTAAGTATGCGCGGCACGCTAAGTTCGGGAACCATGTGCGTTATATATACACACATTCTTCAGTTTTCTATTTGACTTAGAAGTGAAGAGGATACTAATTTCACCACCCACTGATGAGCCCGGAATTTGGTATATCTCTTCACAACTAATAGTGCGAAACGGTTGTATCAAAGACCGCCTGTGTGATGGTAGTTACCACAATACTGGGCTGTATTTATTTTTCTTAATTTATTCTTAAATTGAGTCTAGCAAACCCTATTGTATGTAGTTAATATTTCTTTCACCTTAGCGATTTGGGTCCATTACGATTTGAACACATATATATATATGTCTCCCAAAGGAGCACTGAGTGCAATGTCAACTCTGGATGTCGGTGAGCATGTCCAGCCAACCTCAGTCTCCTCTGTGTCACTTTTGAGCTGACTTTTGGGATGCTCCCATACAGCTCTGAGTTTTTCATCCTCAGTGTATACTGATTAATGTTCAGAGCCATCCTCAGTATTCTCGTGTAGCACCCATCCACCATCTGAGTGAGTCTCTTGGTCAGTGTCCAAGTCTCAGACCCATACAGCAGCACAGACTCCACTACAGCAATGACACACTAGAAGAGGAAGACCAAGGTTAACATATGTTGATGCCCTAAGGACAGACACTGGTCTGTTGGAGATGTAGGATATGGCAGCGATAATGAGGGACAGAGACCGCTGGAGAGAACTCGTCCATGGATCTCGGGAATTTTACCCGCCTTAGATAGATAGATATATATGTCTGTGTTCGTTTTTTCTTTTTTGTTCAGTTATATACGGCTCGGAAAAATCATTTTCCTGGAGCTAATTTACTGTAATGAGACTATTTTGAGTTACTAACTCAATACATGCTTTATATATATATATATATACATATGTATATATATATATACATATATATATATATATATATATATATATATATATATATATATATATATATATATATATATATATATATATATATATATATATTTTCTTAGCCATCTTTTAATCTATTTTTGGCGCGATCGCTATGGAAAATTAACTGTCCGACTGAGTTTGTCTCCTGATGAGTCTGTTACTCTAGGTTCATCCTTAATAGTAGGATATCTAAAAGTACGGACGAAACCATGGTAGAGATGTAATTACGGTATGTACACGTTTCTTCTAAGTTTAAATTTACACCTAATTGTGTATGGTTGACGGTATATTTAGTGAGTTTCTACATGCTGTTGAAATGTTGGGTAAATGCTCTATTGGGGTCACCGCGAAGAGGTCGCTTTCGGTTTTTATCAAATATTTCTTCATAGGAGCCATTATTCTTATAGCCTGGTCTAATTGATATTTTATATGGTTAATTAGCTAATTGGGAGAGGAAATGGTATATATTTTATCTAATAATTCTAAGGACATGATTTATGATATGTTGCTCTGATTATTTAATTTATTTATTCTTCATTGAGCCACGAAGTGACCGGTTGCCACATATATATCTGTGACTTTATGTATATGTAAATCTTTATATTTAATAACCTCCCGTTGGGTTGAGATGCAATTGGGCGATATTGGGCTGCGCTTTCTAGCAACCAGCCTACCCGCCGTAAGAAACTAATCACATTCTTTCTAACTTGACCACTGCCACGTCACGATTCTTAGCCATTTTTGAATCTATTTTTGGCGCGATCGCTTTGGAAAATTAACTCTCCGACTGAGTTTGTCTCCTGATGAGTCTGTTACTCTAGGTTCATCCTTAATAGCAGGATATCTAAAAATACGGACGAAACCATGGTAGAGATGTAATTACGGTATGTACACGTTTCTTCTAAGTTTAAATTTACGCCTAATTGTGTATGGTTGACGGTATATTTAGTCAGTTTCTACATGCTGTTGAAATGTTGGGTAAATACTCTATTGGGGTTACCGCGAAGAGGCCGCTTTCGGTTATTTATCAAATATTTCTTCATAGGAGCCTTTATTCTTATAGCCTGGTCTAATTGATATTTTATATGATAATTGGGAGAGGAAATGGTATATATTTTATCTAATAATTCTAGGGACATGATTTATGATATATATATATATATATATATATATATATATATATATATATATATATATATATATATCAAAAGCATACATATATATGTATATATATATATACATATATACGAGGTGTGTCAGAAAAGTTCCATGACTGATGTCACAAAATATTTATTTCAAACCCAAACTTCACACTAAGAGTTTTCTCCTTCAAAGTAAACCCCCTGGAGTATGTAACTGTAATCTTAGCTCTCTGCAGCGATCAAACTTTTTTCTTCATAATTGTATATACATGTCCTCTGTTTCAGGTCGTCAAGCAATGAGCACAGAGCAACGAACGTTTGGAGAAAACTCCGTCAGAAGCACTGCAGCAAGTGTTTTTGAGTGGTACAAGAGGTTTAAAGAAAGACGTGAGGACGTGGAAGATGACCCCACGAGCGGAAGGCCCTCAACAACCAGGACTGAGGTCAAGGTTGAGCGCGGCAGGCAGATGGTGCGTAGCGATCGTCGGTTGACTGTTCGACTGATGGCAAATGAGCTGGGCATGAATCAAGACAGCGTCTGGAAGATTCTCACTGAAGATTTGGACATGCGGGAAGTCTGCGCGAAGATGGTGCCAAAACTTCTGAACGATGACCAGAAGGATCGACGCATGCAAGTGTGCCAGGACATCCTCGAGCGTCTTGAAACCGAACCAGATTTGCTAGGAATAGACATCACCGGTGATGAGTCATGGATCTTCGAGTACGACCCGGAGGGGACCCGTTTTGAAGACGTAGACGACATCAAAAAGGGTGTGACGACGGAACTGCTGAGGATCCCAAGAGAATCCTTACAGGAGTGTATGCAAGCGTGGAAGAAAAGGATGGAAAAGTGCATTAGACCCCAGGGGGGGGGGGGGGTTACTTTGAAGTAGAAAACCCTTAGTGTGAAGTTTGGGTTTGAAATGCATCTTTTGTGACATCAGTCCTGGAACTTATCTGACACACCTCGTATATAGCTGTCGAAACGGCCAGTATGGAGTACTCTGGTGTGTTATGGTCCACCCGGTATCTTACCACACTCTCTTTGTATACATATTTATATATAATGTTTTAATTTGGTGCGGTCATGCTACCAAACACACACACGTGTTGGTTTTCACTTCAGTTTATTGATAACAGATTGATTGTTTAGTTGCTGATTGTCAAAGCTCTTTCGTCACACATTCTGTGACCTCCACAGTGACTAGCTTTGTTGATATTTTGTGTCTCTCCTATGTTTTGCCCTGCACCATCTTGGTTTTGTGTTCACATTCTATAACTGGATGGCAGCATTATCATGTGTTAACATGATAAGGCACCGGTCTCTTGGGAGGCGTGTGTTCGAATCCCACCGCTGCCAATTAACTTTATTTTCATATAAGAGGAACCTGACATTTCGGGTCAACGGTGGTTGTCTATGCCCATACATTGTCCCGTTCCTACCAATTATATAGAAGATATTTTAAAGGTTCTGTAAGAAATAAAGAGTGTTTTTTTAATGTATGTGTTGTATGGACTGGGAATCGAACTCACAACCTCATTGTTGTATGGACTGTTAAATTCGTTTTATTCAATTTACACGTGCTCACACATTTGCATATGAATCACGTGACCTGGGCAGTCAGTCAGCGTTGGTATTAAAAACTTGGTCACAGACTGCTGCTGGCACTTTATGTTATTCTGCTACTGTGAGGAGAGGCGTTTTTAAATACATAAAGAAATAAGCAAGCCCTTTGGTCAAATAATTCCCTAGGGAATTAATAGAAACCAAAATATATGATAGTGATAACAGTTGGAATCACTGGTTGTCTAAATGTATAGCTTACTGTATTCATCATGCATGCATACATGGACACACACATATACACACACACGCCGCATATATATATATATATATATATATATATATATATATATATATATATATATACTTACATACACACGAGCTGCTGGCAAAATAATTGGTGATATAAATGGGTTAACGGCATATGTAAAATCAATTAGTGGCCAGTACTTCAGTCTAAAGTCCCCAGGAAGAATGAATCACCAAATAATGTTTGTACAAGTTGAAAACATGCATGAAAATCTATATATACACATGTACAAATGTACACACATACACACACTCTCAGATATATATATTGAGAGAGTGTGAAAGACCAAAGGTCAATATTGAAAGTCTCTGGATCTGTATATTTCGCAAGGTACTTTATATTTTTGAATGGTTATTTATTCATTATAAAAATTAAATTATAGCATACTATATGTGAGTGGGCTCCCTTTATTTCCTGGTAACCAATATTTTTAGACCCAGTCTGCCACTGCTCATAATATACAATTCTTTTCCAGACACAGAGCCCTATGCAGAGCATTACCTTCTTCGGATACTGTCCGACTTTTGTAATGCCTTAAGGTAGTTCATTTTGTTTTCTCCGTAGTTCATTTTGTTTTCTCACTCTATATTATTGTGAACAATCAATTTTTCAGATCATTGATTTTAAAAAATGATGTTTATTTTTTCATTTCAACAGAGAATTTCAGGTAAAAATGCGCTCTATAAATGTTTTTTTTCTTTCTGTTAAATTACGTATCCAAGTGTTTTTAACTTAGCTTGTAAAAACACACATGTGATGTGTGAAATATTTCTGCGATGTGCCTCGTTGTATTACCTGAATTATTTATCTTAATTAAAGTCACAATTCGGTCATTATCAACGACTATATTCCTGCCCGAAAGTAGTTGACGAGGTTTAATCCAGAAAATTTGACCCCAAAGACCATGCGCTCAAACCAGCCATACCAAACCCATCCCACGCCTTTGTGATTAATATTAACTTTAACGACTTCCGAATGACCGCACCGATCTCGCGAGCGTACGCGACCAATGGAGATTATTCTTTGACGTTTTCAATCAATCTGAACCGGACGGTAGCAACAAACGGCCACATAGTTTCCTTTCCCGATAAATCTTTTCGGAAAGACCCCGACGATGATTGTGAAATACGAAATATAGGGACAAATAAATATATTCTAAAGTAACTCCATCTCTGGTTTTCTTTTTACATCTTTCTACGTCTCTTTTCACGTTTCTTTCTGGATTTTTCTTCCTTTTCCAACTGCGACCTGTTACGGTTTCCCGGGTATTTGGCCATCTGCTTTGTAGAGGCTTCCAAAACGATCATGTTAAGATGTCACAATGCTTCAAGCAAGCTTAAACATCCTCTTTTATATTTATATATATATATATATATATATATATATATATATATATATATATATATATATATATATATATATGTATGTATGTATATATGTATATATATGTATATATATAAGTAAAAGGAAAAGAAAATTTTGACAAATTTTTCCCAGTTAAAAATAGTTTAATTAGGAATAAGTATTAATTAGTAATAAGTATTGGTTAGTATTCAGTTTTAGTTTTAATTTTTACCGGTTGCGCATTTCTAATGCTTTTCAAACATAATTTTGAGATAGAGCGCTCGTGGTGTTTGCTCTAATCTGATCAGTTTGGGATATTCTTCCTGTTTTATGAGAAAAAAGTGGCTCCAGAGGTATTAAGATTTGGTTGGTTGTTGAATGTCACGTGAATAAGTACTATAAATTTCGCGCCAATTCGTGTTGCAAAAATTCTTGTAGTCAAAACAATTTTGATTGGTCGGTAGAGGTCACGTGAATGTTAAAAATTGATTTTGCACCAAATGTAGGTTTGTCGAACAGTGTCCTTTTTCGCCTGATTGAGGAGTCACTGAAAAATATGCCTATTAAGACAAATGCGTGTGTGCGTGTGTGTGTGTGTAGTAAAGAGGTTCATTGTCGTGATAATGGTCAGTAGGGATGTGTGTGTGAGTTGCATGCATGTTGAAAGGTCAACAGTTCAGGTGTCTATTAAGACAAATATGTGTGTGTGTGTGTGTGTGTGTGTGTGTGTGTGTGTGTGTGTGTAGCAGAGTGGTTCGTGGTAGAGGGAATAAAATCGGTCAGTAGGAATGTGTGTGTACGTGTGTGGGGGATATTTTAACATGTTGATAGATATTTTTCAGCACTTGTCTTATACGGAGAAGTGTGTGTGTGTGTGTATGTCTGTTTGTATGTTAGTGTACGCGTGTGTATGTGTGTGTATATGTGTGTGTGTGTGTATATGTGTGTATGTGTGTGTGGATGGACCAGTATTTTTGTGACACTGGTAAAAATGGTGTACATTATTCGATATTTTCAGTAATTTGCAAAAACGATTCTGTCGAAAGAACATCAAAAAATTAATAATAAAAGGGGTGAAATGATGTATAGTATTGTCATAACACCAAGGTGTGTGTGAGTGTCCAGATTGTACGTACTGCAAGGGGAATCCATTAGGCCCTGCCGTATGGGAATACTTGTGTACAAATATGTATGTGCCCATCAGTGTGTAATGCATGTGTGCGTATGTGTATATGTATGTGTCGGCACGTTTATATCTATAGATATCAACACGAATTGGCGCGAAATTTATAGTACTTATTCACGTGACATTCAACAACCAACCAAAATCGTAATACCTCTGGAGCCACTTTTTTCCCATAAAACAGGAAGAATTTCCAAATCTGATCAGATTAGAGCAAACACCACGAGCGAGCGCTCTGTCTCAAAATTATTTTTGAAAAGCATTAGAAATGCGCAACCGGTAAAAACTTAAAACTAAAACTGAATAATAACCAATACTTATTACTAATTAATACTTATTCCTAATTAAACTATTTTTCACTGGGAAAAATTTGTCAGCATTTTCTTTTCCTTTTACTAATATATCACAACTCGCGTGTTACACCTCTATTTTTTTTAAATATGTATATATATATAAAGAAATAGGATTTCGCTTCAAGCATAGCTTTGAGCCAACTTATGCAGCTTCATATGCAAATGAGATTAATCACCTCATTTACACAGACGAGAAAAGTATATATTATGTCCTATCTTCTAGTGCAGCAGTCGCAAGCGGTGTTGAGTAACCGTCCTGACGAAGGCCAATTAAGCCTGAAATGCATAGACGGTTGTCCCCCTTGCTTCCGCTGGACATCACCCGAGGGCGTTATCCCCCCGATGATTGCATAGCTTCGGCTGCCTAAAACCTTATTTCTTTGAAGATACGAAATATTTATATATATATACATATATGCACACACACGCAGGCCCACAAACACTCACACAAATATATATATATATATATATATATATATATATATATATATATATATATATATATATATATATATATATATACCTATACATATATATATATATATGTATATATCTATCTAATGATATTTCAATATTCAAATCTAAAAATAAGTTCATTTTCTCCGACTAAAAACTTATACGAAGTTAATAATAATTTACATGACCAACTCTAAATAGATAACATCACCCCTAAATACCAAATAGCTAATATAAACACGTATAATAATATAAATAAGGAAGCTAAAGAATTAGCTAGTACTTTAAAAATAGATAATAGGACAGAAAAACTTGCTTAACGTAATGCATATATCACCCTTAAAGATCACAAACCTGACTTTATTAATCGACCTAGTTGTAGATTAATCAACCCTGCTAAGACTGATATCGGTCTTGCCAGCAAAAAATTGTTAAATAATATAAACACACAGATTAGAAGTAAGTCTGAATTACTCCAATGGATAAATAGCTCCTCCGTAGTACATTGGTTTAATAATATTAAAGATAAAATTAGTTCTAGATTCACCCAATTTGACATTGTAGATTTCTACTCGTCTATCACTCAGACTCTTTTAGCGAAACCCTTAAATTTCGCTAGAAAGTTTACCAATATTTCTGATATTGAAGAGAATGTCATCTTGCATGCTAGAAACACTTTACTCTTTACTGATAATGACACTTGGGTAAAAATATCTAACCCAGAGAACCCATTCGATGTCTCAATGGGCTATTTTGACAGTGCTGATGTTTGTGATTTAGTCGGCCTATTCCTCCTACACACACTTAAAGAAAAATTCCCTAACCATATTTTGGGGCTTTATCGCGACGACGGTCTAATACTTTCCCATACCACCATAGGCCATAACTTAGATAGATTAAGGAAAGACTTAATAAAAACCTTCGCTAGTTTTAATCTTAAAATTACTATTGACACTAAACATTCCAATTTTAATTTTCTAGATATAAACCTAGATTTGCCTACTGCTTCTTATAAACCATACCATAAACCTAATGAAAATGTAAAATATATAAATAAAGGCTCTTGCCATCCTCCTATAGTTTTTAAAAACCTTATCCCTAATATTAGCCGTAGGATCTCCACCCTCTCTTCCTCAGAAGCTATTTTCAATAAGGCATCCCCCTACTATAATAAAGCCCTTCAAAATAGTGGATTTAGCGAACCGATTAAGTACATACCCAACAATACTAACTCTTTTAAACCTAATAATAGGAAAAGAAAAATAATCTGGTTCACACCCCCTACTCTCTAGCAGTTAAAACTAATGTAGCCAAAAAATTCCTGGAGCTCTTAGATAAACATTTCCCTAGAACACATAGATACTATAAGATCTTCAATAGAAACTGTGTCAAAATTAGCTACTCCTGCGGTCCCCCTATTAAATCTTATATCATCAATAAGAAATCACCCAGAGAACATCAAAATTGCTCCTGTAGAGTCAAAAGTGAATGCCCATTACAAGGTAAATGCAACACCAAAGCCATTGTATATGAGGCTAAAGTGACAACCATCAGCAACAACCAAACAGCCACCAGCGAACGATATGTGGGTATGACACAAGACAAATTTAAAACGCGTTATTACTCACATGTCGCATCTTTCCGACATCCAGAAAAAAGATTCATAACAGCTCTGGCTAGCAGAATATGGGATTTGAAAGACCAAGGTATCCAATATAAATTGGATTGGTCAATTTTGAACCAATCTAAAGAATATGCAAGAGGAACAAGAAGATGCACACTCTGCATAAGTGAAAAATATTGGATTTTACAGAAGCTTAAATCACCAAAAACCTGCCTAAATACAAAAACAGAAATTTTCACCAGTTGCCCACACATGAAATCACACTTGCTTTCCAGCTCATATAAACTTAACTCACTTTCAGATACTTATCCTCCATAAACTCTTATTCTTCACTTTCCTTAAATTGTCCTCTTTACAGACTTCCTTTTCTGATTTACTTTCGTTTTAAACTTTATTTTTTATTTTATTTTTATTTTTATTTTTATTTTTATTTTTAATTCACATCACCCAGTACACCCCCCTACTTTTCGATTCACTTACCTAATATCTTCACATTCCACATTTTACTTCCCCATTTTCTTTCACTACCTGATATCACAGTGACTTGCGTTTTCCACTCCAGATATATTCTGTTGTTTCGCAGCCGATTTTATATTTGTACTCATTTATTCATATGGCTGATTTATAATCTGTATCTATGTGTCTGAGTGTTCTTATGTGTGTATACGTTCTGTATATGTATACGAACGCCTCCGTATGTGTGCGTGCGTACGTATATATATGTGTGTGTATGTGTGTTTTTATATCTATGTTTTTTTATATCTATGTTTTTTACATTCTTATTTTTACGTGTGTGTGTATGCGGGTGAATGTATGTGTATGTGTATGTATATGTGTGTAATGTATATATATATGTATGGGTGCGTATGTATATGTGTATATATATATATAGTCGCGTACGTACGTGTTATAGATATACATGGGGCGATATATATATATACGTGCCTCGTGTGTATGTATGTACGCATGCATGCGCTTTTGTCTATACGTATTTGTGTGAATAAATATATATTTTATATATATATATGTGTATGTACGTGCGTACCTATGTTTGTTTTCTTTTTTCTAGTATTAATTGATTACTTTCTCTTTGATTTAAACATTTTTTTCATTCTCATATATTGTTTCATTTTTATACATATACCGAGAATGACACTTCTTTTTACTATTACACTCCTTTCCCTCTTTATCTTCCGCATATAAGTGACCGCGTGTGTGTGTGTGTGTTTATACGCGTGCTTTCATACTCGTATGTGTATTTAATAACTGTATCTGGATGCGTGTCAACTATATTTTCATACAATTTATTTTTCAACTCATATTATATCGTATTTGTGGTCACATATACACAAATATACTTGCCCTCATATATGTATTTGCGCACACATTTTCACCATACACATGCATTTGTACATACACACATATGTACATTTGTGAGTGTATATACATACATATACACATACCCTAACTATATTTCCTTATTTTTTTTATATATCTCTTTCATTACTTTTATTTATATATGTTTTGCATTTCTTGAGGAGTCCAAATAGTTCACTATGTTTTAAATTGCCTTGTCCGACGAATGAATGAGGACGTTTTTCGTATTCGTCTTATTCGGGAAACCTCTGGTAATGAGGTAATTATATTGTATTGTTTATTATACATTACATTTTGCTCTGGTACTTACATAGAGCACTCTTCACTTCTATGACTTTTTCAATTTTCAACGGAAACTTCAATATTTATATATATATATATATATATATTAAACTGCTAACACATAAACGAGGAAATAGGATTTACTTATAATCGTCTCTATTCGTAGTCAATATATTTCCCATATTCGTGATTTAGTCGTAAAGTGCAGAAATCTCTGATCTCTGATGATTGAAGTATGTATAACGATTGAATAGGAAACATTAATAATGGTATTATTTATCTTCTAAAGTAAGACTATATATAAACACATCATTCCACATCAGAAATGGCGTTATGATTGAAAATAAAATTTCATATATATATATATACGTGTGTGTGTGCGTGTGTGTGTGTATATGTATGTATGTAAGTATGTATGTACATGTGTGCATTCACACATACACACAATATATATATATATATATGGTGTGTTTATGTAGAGATACTCATATATATAATTTAAAATGTATATAGTAAATATAGGAAACAAATATATTTTGCTCTCACTAACAACAATTTAGCAGTTATTTTTACTATATTTTCCGATTCATTGTATTTCTCTATATATGTAAAGCACAAAACTTTACACACGTTTGCTCATTATTTCTAACACGTCAGGAAAAAAATATATTTAACTCCAAATAAATAACATTCGTACTTACTTTCTCCCCGGAGACTATTGAAGTGGATATATATATATATATATTTGAATGGTCGCTAAATTTAGCCTCCATCAAGCTAATGTTTGAAAATAGAGTATGTATATACTTGTTAACCTTACATTTCTGATATTTATATTTCAGATAGTTTTAAAACAAGTTATTTATTGATAAATGTGATTCGAAGACGCTTTCCTTTTGTTACATTCCTTTTACTGAATTGAATTTGGTTGTATAATGGACCTCTGTCGGTTTCACGAGGAATATTTCAATTGTTTGATCAACATATTAACATGCTCCTGAAATTAATCTGTAACTGACGATTCCAGATACGATTGCACCGTTAATGTGATTCACCGTGACTTAATACGTGACAATTCAGAAACATCGAATTACAGGTATACTTCAGCCAACCATCTTCCAAATACAGACTCTGTCTATCCAGTTTCACGCACACGCCATGGGTTAGCTCGGGCCATATTAAATTGCTGTTGCCCTAGACGTGACGCCTACTAATTGCGAAGCGAACTTGTTAACCATTCGGCTATTGTAAATATGATCTTACTTGTTGTTTCGATAGAGAAAGATAGCAGTTATTTAAGGATAATAGAAGGAACGTCATCATAATACGTTGTTTTTTTAGCCGGGAATTAGGAGATAGGTACAGCTTGTCAAGTGTGGAAAGGGTGATGCGTTTTCGAAAATTAGGTATAGGAAATATTATTTCTACCCTCGATTGTGAGGAAGAAACTACGAATTACCCGATTTTTCAGGATATATCACACACACTTGCTTTGACGTCCAAATCTTTTGAGCAAGAGTTAATACAGGGCTGCTCAGTTATTTGAGGACTGTTGCGTCAATAAATCAGGAAAGGTGAGCTTTTTCTTTCAGAAGTTAATGCCATCAATAATCTTGATACATTTATTGGCGCAGCTACTCAATGCATCTGTCGTTAACATCGATATACTACTTCAATACGTGGTCTGAATCGCTAACATACATGAATCATATTATCGTTATGTATTTTGGACATTGTGCTAGTTATGGTGTACATTAGAGATATAATAGTGTTGTGGGAGCTTTAATTTCGACTTTGCCACATTCATAGTAGTCCAAAGAATTCAGGTATGGAGAGTTAGGGGACCATATGCTTTAGGTAACTTGATAGTGCTGTTTGTACGTCACCTGTTCGTGGTTCGACTTAGACATATAAGACGACACATATCCTTCGTGGAAGGTGTACGATCTTCCCTTGCTCATACTCCCTATCCAAAACCGCACAGCCCTCTCCAACACCTGCTTATAATCAGCAGAATTGACCCATATGCATTGACGAAAGAGTTGAGGAAACATAACACCTCCCATTTTGTACACGACTCCAAGAGCCATCAGAGTTGCCAGAACCTCTTTAAGGTCTCTGCATAACCATCTGTCATTCCGTCAATTGAGCTTTTGGTCCTGATAAAAGTATTTTCTTATAAAGAAACAAATCCCTCAATCAATCCAGATTCTTGGTGTTTCAGGCTTCTCGACAACCGCTTTGTGCGGATCAGACGGTAATCCTTTTATTTACAGGCCTGTATTCTCCTCTCCGCATGATATACATATATCATGCATGATGACCTATACAATATACATATATTGTATAGGTCATCATGCACAACTAATCATGCACAACTAATTCTTTAGTTTCTTAGCACTGGTGCTAATTTACTTTCTGGGTTACTTATCGATAATTTTCTGCCCCTTACGTACATGGTTTGGTGTTCTGAAGTTACTAGAAGACTTAGTAGGCAACGTATGTTTGGCTACTGCTGTAGATCACCCGTCACTGGTTTCCAACTCTTTTCGAAATTTGACAATAAACGACCATGCAACTTTCAGAAAGTACGAAATCTCTAAATCAGAATTCTGTGCCTTGAAGGTAACGATTACTGCGTGTCTTTTCATTTGGTGAGTTAGCTTGATGTATGTCATTTATCTGAAAAGAAATGATAATCAATAATCAGAAGAAGCTGGAAAAGTGTTAGAGCTATTAAGAGACATGTCTTCAAAGAACTGAACAACCCTTTATATATGTACACTTATAAGATACGTTAGTTGTATAGGAGGCGGCAACTTTTTGCGATTGCATTTTGTGGGAAAAATTGTGCGTCTTCTATATCAAATTTTATAGTGATACGCTAAATTTGTGATTGTTCACCGGAAATATGCGATAAAAAAAGCAGGTGGAAAGTTCTCCAATAAAATAATGTTTTAGGCAAGGTATAAAAGTATTCATTAGAAGAGGTTATTAAAATACATAAATGAAAAAAAAAAAGGATTTACAGTAGAGCTTACTTGATTTATCTTTTTACAATCTAAAATATAACAGTAAGCCCGGAGGAAATGTAAAATTAAATTCCAATTAGAAGTCAGTACGGATACATCATTCATTGTATATCTCCAAACAGACATATCTAAAGAAACAATTTTAATTATATTTAAATACACAGCAAATGGCTATTTGGATCTTATACTGTGATGTTTAAAATGTAGCTTTTGAAGGCAATGATCTGACCACTCCGTGTGTAATTATATTATATTCATTAAATGAAGATTCTTGCCTGCCCACCAGAGACTGCGTTATATCTAACCAAAAGTAAGTTATTCGGTAAACAATTACATAACAATTTTCTATTTAGAATTGTAATTAGAATTCTCATCTGTTAAATAACATGGACATTCATTTTCCCCGTGTTAGTTTATGTCGCTCCAGACTATTTAACCAATCGTATTGGTATTATCTTGTTTACAATAACAGATATAGCATAATGTACACGAACAAAAATAGCAGAATTCTAGATTTGTTATAAAGAGAATAATAGACAGAGAATTTACATTTCCACTGTGGTAGATGTGACATGATCACAGCTTAAAATACCAATATTAAACCATATGTATTTTTTTATTAATATTCATAATCCTTTTTTATATACATTCATATACACCTTTACAAAAATAAGTGTTTCTACTTTTGGCACAAGGCCAGCAATTAACAAGCACATTACTGGTACTTTATTTTATTGACCCCGTATGGATGAAAGGCAAAGTTAACCTCAGCGGGATTTGAACTTAGGTCGTAAAGGGACGTAACTATGCTGGAAAGCAATTCCGACCCTCTAGCGATACTGCCAATTCACCTTTACAAAAATAATGAGTTGAAGGACGATATCAAAGATGTAAATCAATATATTAATATTTTGGTAAATAAAATATTAATAAAAAGAAACTTATCAACACGGAAGTGAATTTAAAACATACAACTGTATAACTATGTAAGAGAATTTTTATATATTTTTATATTAACTAAATATCAGCTGGTGCTGAAATTTTTAAATGATTAATGCACAATAATATATTATTAGATCATGGTGATTAATACATATTGAAACTTGAGAAACATTATATTAATACGGAATTGAATTTATGATTTATTTTATTCATTATATTACATTAATTAAATTATAATGTATATTTTCGTAAAGCTAAATTAGCACTGGTTGTAAATTATAATGTACGTGATAATTACGTGATACAATTAGACGTGTAAATGAAACTTATTAATGCGGAATTGAATTTACAATTTATGACATCCGTATAAAAATTTAATTACATTCTCTTTAGATTTGAGTAAATATAAACTTGCGAAATATACTACTTGAAATTGAATAATAAGTAATGAAGTAACAGCTATAAAGTAATATTTTTATTTACGAAATTCATAGCAACATTTCAGTATTACAAAAAAATTATGGGATAAGAAATTATAAGCAACAATTTAATAACAACCCATAAATTAATTTAAAGCAAATTATATATATTACTGCCAATACAAATCAAATACATTAGCAAGTTTGATTTATTATGAAATATACTTTGTTTTATTATAAACAAATTGTTTTGTATTTTTTTCTAAAATTTTGAAACAATTAAAACGCTTTGTTGTTGGAAGTATATAACATGTGCGGCGTTAATTTCTGTTACGTCTCCTATGTAGGATGTTTACACGCATGAAATATGCAGTGAAGTACCTAGATATTTGCCTAATGCAGCATTACAAAGCAAACAATAAATTTGAGTTGCCTAAATGTTTTCGAAGACTAAGCTTCATCATCTATATTCAGTTAAAATGTATTCAAACACTTAGTTATTTGATTGATGGAAGAACTAAAATAAAACCTGTCATGATATAGCAAGAATTAGAATTTTATTTCAATGATAGTAAAGTATATTTATTATTGCACGGCAACAAATTAAACATGTTGGTTTTAAACAATCATAAAATTGTGTATCGTTTGCCCTATACATACTTTCAAAATTGTGTGACCACAAATAAAAAAAATCAACATCTATACGAATCATAGAATGGTTTCTACAAATAGATACTAACAATTGCACACTAACATATTTATTTATGTTTTTAAAATAAGTATACATTATCTATATCGGAGCTAGTAGACATGAGAAGCGCAGTGAACATATCTCACTAAAGAGAGATGTAGTATGTATATTGTGCTGTGGGCTTACGTATGTTTTGTTTGTTGTAACTATTTTAAACAGCATTATTTTAGGTTAACTGACGTAACTATTAGTTTTAAACTACCATGTATATTCATATAATAGTCGAATTTTTAATCTGTTTATTTATTTTACAATTTATGGTGTCAACTTTAACATAGATACTACATTTGAAAGGCTGAGATTCACACCGAAATTTGTATCAATAAATGGAAGCCTAAAAGATATTTAAATGAATAAAAAATAAATCATATGAATTACATTAATAATACCATTGATTGCAACCGTTAATATGCATAAGGTAAGTATATACGTTCAATAATCTGGCAGGAAGGTATACGTTGCTGACGATAGCTAATAAGCTTGAAACTAGTACAGCGTTCCTTTGTCAATGTTGAACAAACGAGCAGCGATGGTTGCTAGACACTACGGCTTAATACGGGATGTTTGTTTACAAACACACCGAGCATTATAATAGATGTTCGGTGAATCCATACGTACATATATATGTGTGTGCATGTATGTATATATATATACATACTACTGTACATCTGTATACATATATGTATGTACGTGTACATACTTATATTTAAGTAACAGCCGTACTAAGAGTGGGAAATTTAATTTCGTTTCATTTTTTCCGTTTATCGATGGTTGCTAGACACTACGGCTTAATACGGGATGTTTGTTTACAAACACACCGAGCATTATAATAAATGTTCGGGGAATCCATACGTACATATATATGTGTGTGCATGTATGTATATATATATACATACTATTGTACGTCTGTATGTACGTGTACATACTTATATTTAATTAACAGCCGTACAAAGAGTGGGAAATAAAATTTCGTTTCATTTTTTCCGTTTATCGTTTTCGGTGCACCCGGCCGATTAACCCACTCGATATGCAAATTGGGCTACTCAGCCGGTAATATCCATAAGGTAAGTATATACGTTCAACAATCTGGCAGGAAGGTATACGTTGCTGACGATAGCTAATATGCTTGAAATTAGTACAGCGTTCCTTTGTCAGTGTTGAACAAACGAGCAACGATGGTTGCTAGACACTACGGCTTAATACGGGATGTTTGTTTACAAACACACCGAGCATTATAATAAATGTTCGGTGAATCCATACGTACATATATATGTGAGTGCATGTATGTATATATATATACATACTACTGTACGTCTGTATATATATATATGTATGTACGTGTACATACTTTTATATATATGTATATATATAAATGTATGTATATATGTATGTATATATGTGTGTATTTATGTATATGTATATATATATATATATATATATATATATATATATATATATATATATATATATATATATATATACATATATATATATATATATATATATATATATATAACCAACGATTTCTACTAAAGATATACCTTTACCATCTAAAGAAGAATACATGAGAAAACTTATTGTACAAACCAACTCCCTCATAAGAAAATGCGGTGGCGTGCTTTTCATTTTGAAAAGAAAAATGAAACAAATAGGAAAAACACCAACCATAATTTCGAGAATATTTTTAAATCTAAGAAAAATCCTCCTTACAACAAACTCTTGGAAAATTTCGAAAACGAAAGTTTTAATATATTAAGGAATATAAAATTTAATAAAAACCCATATAGAGACCAAGAATACCTTAGATGTCTAAGGGAAAAAATTAATGACATAAAAAAAGTAAATAAAGTATTAGTGAAAGCAGACAAACCCAACAACCTATATGGGATAGAAAAAACAAAATATAATGACTTAATTTTAAAAGAATTGAGAAAAAATTACAGAAAAGCCTCGAGTGAGGATTTATTGGATATCAATAATGATGCTTTTGAAATTATCACCAATCTCGGAATAGAACGGAAGACCGAACCTCTCATACCAAGGCAACCGCGGATAAATTTTAAAGTCCATAAAAGAAATTTCGAAGTGGACTTACCTGTTAGACTTAGCGCACCTTCGAAATCTGACCTTGGAATAATTAGTAAAAACATAATAGATAGGATTTTGCCAACGTTAAAATTGAGGTCAAGGCTTAACTTATGGAAGGGCACTAGTGAAGTCATAGATTGGTTCAATATTATCGAAAATAAGAAAAATCATAAATTCATTCAAATGGACATAACCTAACCTATTAAATAAGGCGCTTTCATATGCATATAAACACACGGATCTATCTAGTGACGAGATTAATATTATTTTAATGGCAAGGCGAACCTTGATTGACTTTAATAATGATTTTTGGACTAGATATGATGGGCATTACTATGGGCTCGTCCGATTCGGCACAAGTTGCCGATCTTGTGGGAATTTTCATCCTTAACATGATAAATAGAAAACTGCCGGAGATTACTGGTGGTTTATATAGAGACGACATATTATTTACTGTAGTTAGACATAATTGTTTCTACATTTGGCACAAGGCCAGCAATTACCCAGTACATTACTGGTAATTTATTTTATCGACCCCGTAAGGATGAAAGGCAAAGTTAACCTCGGCGGGATTTGAACTCAGATCGTAAAGGGACGTAACTACGCTGGAAAGCATGTCTGACCCTTACCAATACTGCCAATTCACCGCCCTGTAGTTAGAGATAATAATAGCGAATTAAATAGAGTAAAGAAAGAAATTATAGAATTCTTTAAAAATTATGTCCTGAAATTAGAAGTAGAAAATAATAAAATAGTTAACTTTTTAGATGTAACTCTTAATTTAAACTCAGGTCTGTATTACCCCTTCCATAAACTCAATGAAAACTTAAAGTATGTTAGCTTTTACTCTAATAATCCTAAAAGTGTTAAAAATACAATAGTGAATAGTGTCAAACAACGAATATCCAGACTATCTGCTAATAGATATATTTTTAATAGTAAAGCTGGATATTATAACGATGCGTTACATAAAGCAGGATATAAAAATAATATTGAATATGTATAAAAAAACAATATTAATCATAAACACTGTATTCATAATAATAAGAATAAAACTTGGGGAATAAATAGGGGAAACAAATTAGGACTAGATCTATAATTTGGTATGCTCCACCAGCATCTTTAGCTATTAAAACACCTATAGCACATTTATTTATAAAGCCTTGGATAAATGTTTCCCTAGATCACATAAGTATTACTTCATCTTCAATAGAAACACAGTTAAACTCTCTAATTCAACAACTTCGAATATCGCTCAAAATATTCCAAAAATTACTAGACAAATTCTTAATTTGAATCTTCATATAATTAGCGATAATAACAACAACAATAATAATAATAGTAATAATAATAATAATAATAATAATAATAATAATAATAATAATAATGAAGACGCACGAGGTGACGGAGGTCATGAAATCGCTCCCGTAAGTTTTGAATTTTTAACATATTTAAACCATTTGTGAAATAACAACTCTTAGTACAAATGCTACGTAAAGCACCCGGCTTGAGCCCCAAAAAATTCGGACCCAAAATATATTGTTATAAGGCTCAAATATTCAAATATTCAACTTTGTATTGTACACTGTATATCCAAAAAAGAAAATGGCTATAAATGGAAGAAGAACCCCCCCCCCTCCTCCTCTGTATACACTATATAGAACAGCCAAACTCACCAACACCAGAAACTAGATACACCACCCACCCTATCACCTGTGTACACTAAACCACCACCGATCACTACGGCCATCATTACAACCATTATCCCATCACCGCCGCCACCACCCCTTCACTCCTTCACTGCTGCCACCGCTACAGCACCATCGCTACAGTAATACGGTCACATCACCGCCACCACTGCCTCGGTATCGACATCACCACCACCACTGTCTCAGTATCGCTACCGCCGCCAGTCTCCCACTTCTTCTTTTAGCTGGCTGCTGCCACCACATTATAGAATCCCTACTGCTAAAAAAGAGGAAGGCATCAAAATATATAGATAGACTCAAAAGAAAAAAGAAAAAATAAACAACAAAAGCAGCACAGCAACAACAGTAAAAAACGAGAAAAACAGAGAAAAACAAAAACAAAAAAAGAAACCCCCAAAACGTAAAGAAAATAAGAATGAAGAGAGAGGCAGGCGGACGGACAGAGAAGAGGGGGGAAAAAGTAAAACTTAAAAAACAAAAACTAAGTCAGACATTCGAATACTACATTACAATGAAACTTATGCTTATTCATTTTTGGGGCCCTTTCTGCCCGTGTGTTTGTTTGTTTATGTGTGTCCGTATACAGCGTGGTGATAATGCCACACAAGGGCCAAGTGGGATGGCGGATCCACAGATGGCTATGTAAACATACATTCGCCAATCCTCGATAAGAGTGTTTAAATATCGAACATAAACAGTTCGAATAACGGTGAAATGGAGACTAGAACGTCATGTGACAGACTCTCACCCAACAGGTGCCCCCTGGCTCAGCAGCAGGAACCTGACTGTCAACGAAATACTGCTGATGTTGGAGGAAGAAGAAGAAGGAAAGGGGCCAGAACCAACTGGACGAAAGAATTGAATAGAACTGTTATGCAATGCTACCTGAAAAGTAACCCCAAGGAGAGGGGCTACAGGAGACGGATGCATAACATCTGGAACGAGATTGGTTTATTTAAATTAGATGAACAAAAATTGGCCGGGCAGGCTCGGGTAATAAGAACTAATGGGTGGATAAGCGAGCTGGAACTGGAGGAACTGAGCAGAGAGAATGGCTTGGAGATGGCGGGTGTAGTATGCCAGACAAGCGAGCCGGCGGGAAATGAAGGTGAGGAGGTCCTGAGAGCGGAGGAACCACCCGAAGCAGACAATGATCTGAATACTGAGATAAATAATACCTGGAACAGAGATACGGCCACTGAGGAGATGAATGCTGACGGGCTAGGACAAGATTCGGTTGACATCCTAAATTTAGTGGTAGATGAGTTGAACAATGATAGTGGGAGACCTATGAACCTAAGATTTGTAGACAGGAAAAAGTTAAAAGAAACAACAGCTAAGGTAAACAAAGTCATCCCATACCTTGAGGCGAGGAGTCTTCACCAGTGCAACAATATCCTCAAAGCAACAGCAAATACGGTGAGGAAACTACTTGGTATAAAAGCGAGAGGAAACAACAGACAAGAAAGAGCAGAGCCGTGGTGGAAGAAGCGACTGAGTGGGCAAATCGGGGAAATGAGAAATGACATAGGAAAGCTTGAGTCACTACTGAATGGGACACTAAAAAACATAGGCACTAAAAATAGACTGGAAATAAAATACAAAACTAGGAGTAAAAAGCTAAATATTATCATAGAGGAATTGAAGCAACGCATTGTAGCAAAGAGTGCCAAAATCAGGCGATACGAGAACAGAGTCAGTCAGTATAAACAGAACCGCATGTTCGACAACAACCAGAAGATGCTGTTTGGACAGCTTGAGGGGAAAGAAAGAGGCACCGACTTGATCCCTGGGGCGGAACAAGCTAAAACATTCTGGAGAGGAATATGGGAGCAGGATGTTAGACACAATGCCCAGGCAGGGTGGATTGAGACAGTACAGAGGGAGATCGGTGAGCAGGCACAGCAACAGACTGATTTGAGTATCACAGTTGAAACTCTTAAGGGGCAAGCCAAAAAACTAACCAACTGGAAATCACCAGGCCCAGATGGTGTGCAGGGGTATTGGATTAAACATTTAACATCCCTCCACCCGAAGCTGACGGCCATGTTCAATGACTGCTTGGTGTCGGGTGAGGTGCCAGAGTGGTTGACAAAAGGTACCACAGTTCTGATAATGAAAGACCGAATCAAGGGTAATGATGTTACCAACTATAGACCTATCACATGTCTGCCCGTAATGTGGAAACTGTTGACGAGCATTGTGTCTGAGGAAATCTACCATCACCTCCACACAAACAACTTGTTGCCGGACGAACAGAAAGGATGCCGAAAGAAGTCACGTGGTACAAAGGACCAGTTGCTTATTGATAAGATGGTAATGGGGAATTGCAGGAGGAGACACACTGATCTTGCCATGGGATGGATAGACTACAGAAAGGCATTTGACATGGTGCCTCATTCCTGGATCACCAAAAGCCTGGAGATCTTCAGGGTGGCAGATAACATCAGAGAGTTGCTGGGCAGGAGTATGGGGTCCTGGGAGACAGAGTTGACATCAACTGGAGTATCCTTGGGAAGCGTGAAGATCAAGAGAGGTATCTTCCAGGGAGATAGCCTGTCCCCTCTGTTGTTTGTCCTTGCCCTGATGCCCTTGACCATTATGCTGCGAAAAGTGAGAGCAGGATACAAGTTGGGAAGGGGAGAGCTTACCATCAATCACCTCCTCTTCATGGACGATCTTAAGCTCTTCGGGAAAAGTGAGAAGGAGTTGGATGTGCTTGTTGACACTGTCCGTATTTTCAGCAGTGATATATGTATGCAGTTTGGTATTGGTAAATGTGGAGTCATTGTGATGAGGAGGGGTAGGTTGAGCAGAAGTAACGGGATCCAGATACCAACAGGTGAGATGATAAAGGAAATTGACTCTGAGGAAGGATACAAGTATTTGGGCGTTCTGGAGGCTGATGGCATAAAGAACAAAAAAATGAAGGAATTGTTAAGAACTGAATACATTCGGAGAGTAAGGAGCGTATTGAAGTCACATCTGAACAGCAGAAATGCCATAAGCGCAGTAAATTCCCGAGCTGTGTCTATTATTAGGTACAGTGCGGGAATTCTGAGATGGAATGTTGCTGAACAAAAAGAAATGGATAGGAAGACTAGGAAGCTATTGACTATCTACAACATGTTCCACAAGAGGAGTGATGTCGATAGACTCTACCTAAGGAGATCTGAGGGTGGAAGAGGTCTTATCAGCATAGAGGACTGTGTTCAGATGGAGAAAAACAACCTATACAAATACGTGACCTATAGTAAGGAGCCAATGCTCAGAGCTGTACTGAAGGAGGGGAGAGTAGGCCAGGGGATACCCAAGGAGGAAATAACATCAAGGAGGAAGAGCAGCCTTAAGGGAAAATCCCTTCATAGTACCTTCTTTGAGAAAACTGAATTTAGAGATCCACAGACATGGAACTGGTTGAGAAGAGGAGACCTCAAAAAGGCTACAGAAGGAATGCTAATGGCTGCGCAGGAGCAGGCCCTCAAAACGAAGTGGTTGAAGCACCATATCTACAAGGAGGAGGCTAGCCCACTGTGCAGGATCTGTGGAGAGAGAGAGGAGACTGTGGCTCACATTGTGTCCGAGTGTAAACACCTAGCCCAGACCCACTATAAGGGCTGGAGACACGATGTGATGGGCAGGGTGATCCACTGGCACCTGTGCAAAGTAAACAATCTACCACATTCTGAGAAATGGTATGAGCATAGGCCAGAGGCGGTGATGGAGAACAGTCAGGTGAAGGTGCTGTGGGATTTTAGGATACAGACGGACAAAAAACTGGAACACAATAGACCTGACCTGGTGGTTGTGGACAAAGAAAAAAGATCGTGCCTGATTGTGGATGTGGCCTGCCCGTTCGACACGAGAGTGCAAGAGAAGGAGAGGGAGAAAATTAACCGATACCAGGACCTAAAGTGGGAGGTGAAAAGGATTTGGAACTGCCATGAAGTCAAAGTGATCCCGATTGTCATAGGCGCACTGGGGACTATCTCCAAAGGTTTCCAGGGATGGTTAAAGAAAATCGGCCCCTTCACGCTTTTTGGAACGCTTCAAAAGGCATGCTTGCTTGGAACGGCAAGAACCCTCCGATACGTCCTGAATATCTGAGGCTGCAGGTAGTGGCTTGATATTCAATCCAACGGACTTTCCAGTTAACCAACATCAATGACTGAGATTCAAGGAATAACAATAACAATAATAATAATAATAATAATAATAATAGGGCTAGGACAAGATTCGGTTGACATCCTAAATTTAGTGGTAGATGAATTGAACAATGATAGTGGGAGACCTATGAACCTAAGATTTGTAGACAGGAAAAAGTTAAAAGAAACAACAGCTAAGGTAAACAAAGTCATCCCATACCTTGAGGCGAGGAGCCTTCACCAGTGCAACAATATCCTCAAAGCAACAGCAAATACGGTGAGGAAACTACTTGGTATAAAAGCGAGAGGAAACAACAGACAAGAAAGAGCAGAGCCGTGGTGGAAGAAACGACTGAGTGGTCAAATCGGGGAAATGAGAAATGACATAGGAAAGCTTGAGTCACTACTGAATGGGACACTAAAAAACATAGGCACTAAAAATAGACTGGAAATAAAGTACAAAACTAGGAGGAAAAAGCTAAATATTATCATAGAGGAACTGAAGCAACGCATTGTAGCAAAGAGTGCAAAAATCAGGCGATACGAGAACAGAGTCAGTCAGTATAAACAGAACCGCATGTTCGACAACAACCAGAAGATGCTGTTTGGACAGCTTGAGGGGAAAGAAAGAGGCAACGACTTGATCCCTGGGGCGGAGCAAACTAAAACATTCTGGAGAGGAATATGGGAGCATGATGTTAGACATAATGTCCAGGCAGGGTGGATTGAGACAGTACAGAGGGAGATCGGTGAGCAGGCACACCAACAAACTGATTTGAGTATCACAGTTGAAACTCTTAAGGGGCAAGCCAAAAAACTAACCAACTGGAAATCACCAGGCCCAGATGGTGTGCAGGGGTATTGGATTAAAAATTTAACATCCCTCCACCCGAAGCTGACGGCCATGTTCAATGACTGCTTGGTGTCGGGTGAGGTGCCAGAGTGGTTGACAAAAGGTACCACAGTTCTGATAATGAAAGACCGAATCAAGGGTAATGATGTTACCAACTATAGACCTATCAGATGTCTGTCCGTAATCTGGAAACTGTTGACGAGCATTGTGTCTGAGGAAATCTACCATCACCTCCACACAAACAACTTGTTACCGGACGAACAGAAAGGATGCCGAAAGAAGTCACGTGGTACAAAGGACCAGTTACTTATTGATAAGATGGTAATGGGGAATTGCAGGAGGAGACACACTGATCTTGCCATGGGATGGATAGACTACAGAAAGGCATTTGACATGATGCCCCATTCCTGGATCACCAAAAGCCTGGAGATCTTCAAGGTGGCAGATAACATCAGACAGTTGCTAGGCAGGAGTATGGGGTCCTGGGAGACAGAGTTGACATCAACTGGAGTATCCTTGGGAAGCGTGAAGATCAAGAGAGGTATCTTCCAGGGAGATAGCCTGTCCCCTCTGTTGTTTGTCCTTGCCCTGATGCCCTTGACCATTATGCTGCGAAAAGTGAGAGCAGGATACAAGTTGGGAAGGGGAGAGCTTACCATCAATCACCTCCTCTTCATGGACGATCTTAAGCTCTTCGGGAAAAGTGAGAAGGAGTTGGATGTGCTTGTTGACACTGTCCGTATTTTCAGCAGTGATATATGTATGCAGTTTGGTATTGGTAAATGTGGAGTCATTGTGATGAAGAGGGGTAGGTTGAGCAGAAGTAACGGGATCCAGATACCAATAGGTTAGATGATAAAGGAAATTGACTCTGAGGAAGGATACAAGTATTTGGGCGTTCTGGAGGCTGATGGCATAAAGAAAAAAAAAATGAAGGAATTGTTAAGAACTGAATACATTCGGAGAATAAGGAGCGTATTGAAGTCACATCTGAACAGCAGAAATGCCATAAGCGCAGTAAATTCCCAAGCTGTGTCTATTATTAGGTACAGTGCGGGAATTCTGAGATGGAATGTTGCTGAACAAAAAGAAATGGATAGGAAGACTAGGAAGCTATTGACTATCTACAACATGTTCCACAAGAGAAGTGATGTCGATAGACTCTACCTAAGGAGATCTGAGGGTGGAAGAGGTCTTATCAGCAGAGAGGACTGTGTTCAGATGGAGAAAAACAACCTTTACAAATACGTGACCTATAGTAAGGAGCCAATGCTCAGAACTGTACTGAAGGAGGGGACAGTAGGCCAGGGGATGTCCAAGGAGGAAATAACATCAAGGAGGAAGAGCAGCCTTAAGGGAAAATCCCTTCATAGTACCTTCTTGAGAAAACTGAATTTAGAGATCCACAGACATGGAACTGGTTGAGAAGAGGAGACCTCAAAAAGGCTACAGAAGGAATGCTAATGGCTGCGCAGGAGCAGGCCCTCAAAACGAAGTGGTTGAACCACCATATCTACAAGGAGGAGGCTAGCCCACTGTGCAGGATCTGTGGAGAGAGAGAGGAGACTGTGGCTCACATTGTGTCCGAGTGTAAACACCTAGCCCAGACCCACTATAAGGGCTGGAGACACGATGTGATGGGCAGGGTGATCCACTGGCACCTGTGCAAAGTAAACAATTTACCACATTCTGAGAAATGGCATGAGCATAGGCCAGAGGCGGTGATGGAGAACAATCAGGTGAAGGTGCTGTGGGATTTTAGGATACAGACGGACAAAAAACTGGAACACAATAGACCTGACCTGGTGGTTGTGGACAAAGAAAAAAGATCGTGTCTGATTGTGGATGTGGCCTGCCCGTTCGACACGAGAGTGCAAGAGAAGGAGAGGGAGAAAATTAACCGACACCAGGACCTAAAGTGGGAGGTGAAAAGGATTTGGAACTGCCATGAAGTCAAAGTGATCCCGATTGTCATAGGCGCACTGGGGACTATCTCCAAAAGTTTCCAGGGATGGTTAAAGAAAATCGGCCCCTTCACGCTTTTTGGAACGCTTCAAAAGGCATGCTTGCTTGGAACAGCAAGAACCCTCCGATACGTCCTGAATATCTGAGGCTGCAGGTAGTGGCTTGATATTCAATCCAACGGACTTTCCAGTTAACCAACATCAATGACTGAGATTCAAGGAATAACAACAATAATAATAATAATAATAATAGAAAGGGAAGAAGCCGCACGAGGTGGTAGAAGGTCATGAAATCGCTCCCGTAAGTTTTTGATTTTTAACATATTTAAATCAATTGTGAAATAACAATTCTTAGTACAAATGTTGCATAAACCACCGAATGAGGTCCCATAAAGTTTCGGATCCATATTATATTGTTGTATCGCTCAAATATTCAATTTTGTATTATATATTTTGTATTCAAAAAAAGAAAATGGTTATAAATGGAAGAAAACACCCTCTGTCTACACTATATAGAACAGCCAAATAACAGCAATTTCACCAACACCAGAAACTTGATACACCACCTATCCCATCACACTAAATATAACAGCCAGATAACGGCAATTTCACCACCACCACCATCAATCCCAGGATCATAATAATAATTACTATTATTATTGTCTCAAGTTTTAACAAAATGTTTAATTCCAATTTTACGGGAATATGTCAACACAATATATAATAAAAATATATATTAAACATACGAACACAAACTCATAGATACTACATATCAGTAACCACAACGCCACCGCTGCCACCACCCCATCCATCACTGCTACCACTATCCCATCGCCGCCGCCACCACTCCTTCATTGCTACCACCACTATTCCCCTGTTAACTTGAGAGAGAAAGGGGAAGGTGGCGGTATCACTAGACAAGGGAGAGGCTAGCAAAAGATATAAATAGATTGACTTAGTGACCTGGCCATAGGCCAAACGTCAACATCAACAATTATGGGACTGCTGGCTCACCCCTTCCTCACCAACAATATAAAAAGCCCCGGCACCACCACCGACATAGCCAACAACAATAACAGCCAACTACAACAAAAAGTATATTATATTATTGTAATGCAGTGGGTGATTGCTGGCCTTGTGCCTGGAGTGGAGACAGTTATTAATAATTTCATTCTTAAGCCACGCAATGCTCACATTAAGGAACCACTCATGATAATAACAATTTAAAAAAAACAACAAAAATAAAACCCCGTGACCAAGAAATACCGGGATGGCGGCCGGCGGGGAATAGCCGTGTCTCTAGGGGAGAACGACCCCTCTAGTCTTGGTTGACACTCGTTCTAGAAGTGGTAACACGAAATGATTACCCCTTGGCGGATAAGGATAAAACGCGACAAAATAAAGTAAATGTCTAATGATAAAATCTCATACCGGATCGGCCGTCACCCGGGTAAAAAAGGGCCGCGTCCCTCAGAGAGGAACCAGACTGGGGTCGAAAAATCAGCTAATGGTTCAAAACTTCCCATCACTTCGGAGCTGGAGACCTCCCATAACCGGAATACTCCTACTGTTGGCCCTCCATGCTCACCACCAAGAAATCCAAGGAAAAGAGAGAAAAATGGTCAAGTAAAGATAATAAATAAGTCCTTGAGGCTTTCTACACTGCCATGTACTACCCATCAAATACATCGAATACAGAACAGACATATATCAACTGGAAAAAGAAACATCCCGAAAACAGAGGCTATATTGACAGTAACAAACTAGCCAATATACGAAGAAATATTGTAAGAAAAAAGTTACTAACTGATATAGAAATTGATCAGATCAAGCTATTAGCACAAAGACAGCGAAGGGAAAATGAAACATGTGTCAGTGAAAACGAGGTAAACTGTAACACTTCGAATCCCAGGGTTGGGGCGGAATCACTGGCAACAGAACAAATTAAAGAAAGGATCGAAAAAGTGGAGGGAGTGCATGCTCAAGATGAAACTCCAAATGAAAATAATGAGATCGTAAATGATAAAGAAATGAATGAGAATGAACTTGCCAACTTGAAGGATGAAATTATGATCGAATGGATGAAAATGAAAGAATCTGACATGGGGCAACGAGACACCCTCCCTAAGATCCAGAACTCCAAACAGAACCAAAAGATAATACACAAGACTAACATAATTCTCAAAAACATTATCATCACAAACAAACTAAACATTACTGATTTAAATCATCTCTATTATGCATCGGCTAAAGTCACCACTCACTTATGTGGAGTGAAAATGAAAAAACAAAGGAATTCCCACAAGAAATCTACTTGGCAAGAGAACATCAATCGCCAAATAAACCTTCTCCGATCTGACATAGAAATTTTAACAAACTATAAAATAGGTGAACATGTTAAACAAACTAAAATTAGAAAATTGAAAAAAAAGTACAGTATAAAATCAACATGTGGCATAGACATGCTGATAGAAATAATCAAGCAAAAAGTGTCGGCCAAAGCTGCTCGTATAAGGCGCTTTGAAAAACGATCTAGATTCTATAAGGACAATAATATGTTCAAAAACAACCAAAGAAACTTCTACAGAAAAATTGGTATGTCAACAATAACTGCTAAATCAATACCACCCAAGGAGGAAGTGCAAGAATTCTGGGAAAAGATCTGGGCCGAAGAAAAAGTTCATAATATACATGCCCCATGGATAGACAGACAAATGAAAGATACAGCTCACCTTGAGGAACAAATATGGGAAAATATAACAGTTGAACAATTGCATTTGGCTCTAAGAAAAACCAGCAAATGGAAATCCCCAGGAAAAGACAAAATACAAATTTTTTGGATAAATGCCTTCACAGAGTCTCGTGAGCTGTTAGCCCAACTTTTACAATGAAATAGTTAAGGAGCCAGAAAAGATACCATCATGGCTAGTTAACGGCATTACATTCCTACTTCCGAAGAATGATGAGACAAACAATCCCCAAAATTACAGACCGATAACTTGCTTGACCACAATGTATAAAACTTTAACATCAGTCCTAACTGAATACACATATGACCACCTGATAACAAATGACCTATTTCCCATTGAGCCGAAAGGGTGTAAACGAGGCTCATATGGCTGTAAGGATCAGCTTTTGGTTAACAAAATAATACTGGAAGATTGTCATAATAGACACAAAAATCTATCAATTGCTTGGATAGATTATAAAAAAGCATTCGATAGTTTGCCACGCAGTTGGATTGAAAAATGTTTAGAGATTTTCAAAATATCCCCCGTTGTCAGGAGGTTTTTGTCATTCAGTATGAAGACATGGAAAACGACACTCCTTTTGAATAGTGAAACAAAATCACTGGAAGATGGAGAAGTTAATATTAATTGTGGAATTTTTCAGGGTGACTCTTTATCACCGCTTTTATTCTGCATCGCACATATACCATTAAGTAAAATGCTCAATGAAACAAAACATGGATATAAAGTCTATGACAAAACCCTTAATCACTTGTTCTACATGGATGACCTGAAACTATTTGCAAAAAATGATGAACAATTGCAAGCGCTATTATCCACTGTGGAGCAGTTCAGTGATGACATTAAAATGGAGTTTGGACTAGATAAATGCGCCAAAGCAACGTTCACCAGAGGAAAGCTGCTGAAAAGTTCAGACATTAATCTTGATCGAGGGAATGTGATAAGAGAACTTGATCAAGAGGAAACTTACACATATCTAGGTGTTTGTGAAGGAGACGGAATCAAGCACTCGACAATGAGGGAAAGGATAAGGAAGGAATGTTACCGCAGAGTAAGAGTAATCTTAAGAACGGAATTGAATGCAAGGAATAGGATCGATGCCATAAACACCCTTGCCATACCAGTAGTAACCTACAGTTACAATGTCATCAACTGGTCAAGCACAGAGATCCGTAGGCTCGATACAAAGATTCGAAAATTCTTAACCATGCACAGAATGCATCACCCTAAGGCAGATACAGATAGAATATATCTCCCAAGGAAAGAAGGAGGACGTGGGTTAATCCAGTTAGACATTGCGTTGAAAACTGCAACAATTGGATTATCTACATATCTAAGGGAATCACATGATTGGATGATCAAACTCGTTTTGAAATACGAAAGCATCAAAAGATCATATTGCATTACAAAAGATGCACAAAGATACAGTAATGGACTACAAATTTCAGAAGTCCCATTTACTGCTGAAATGGAAAACACGGAAAAAGCAAAGCAGGTAAAAGTAACTGCAAAGAAAGAGCTGCTACAGAAACTGGGAAGAAATGGCAAGAAAAGCCGCTGTATGGAAAATACCCAGAACGAGCTAACAATCCTGATGTTGACAAAATTTTAACCCATCAGTGGTTGGCATCCTCTGGACTGAAATCGGAGACTGAAGGACTGATTATATCAGCACAAGATCAGTGTCTGCCAACAAAAAATTACCAAGCCAACATAATAAAAAATGGATGCAGCCCATTATGCCGTGTATGTAAAAAACAACCAGAGACCATTGACCATATAATTTCAATGTGCAGTCCTATAGCTCCAACCGAATACCTAAACAGGCATGACAGAGCTGCACAATACATACATTGGATAATGTGTAAGAATTTTGACCTGCACCATCAAAAGAATTGGTGGGAGCATCAACCACCTCCCATACATGAAAAAGATCACATCTCAATCTTGTGGAACTTTAGCATCCAAACAGACCGAAAAATAGATGCAAATAGACCTGATAAAATATTGAAGGACTTTAAAAAGAGGGTATGCCTGCTAATTAATATGTCCGTTCCAATAGACAAGAATGTATCTATAAAAACATTTGAAAAATTGAGCAAGTATAAGGACCTGGATATAGAAATCGGAAAAATGTGGAAATTGAGAACTAAAACAATACCAGTGGTTGTAGGCGCTCTAGGGATGATACCTAAGGGGTCTAATGATTACTTATCGCAAATCCCAGGAAACCCGCGTATAGGAGAAATACAAAAGATAGTACTAATAAGAACTGACCATATACTAAGGAAGATTCTGTCAATATAAGTACATCACAAGTCTAAACACTAAAGATGCATGTGTGAGTATGTATGTTCTTTCTTGAACATGGCGGACCTTGTTGT
>OZ024741.1:124542782-124550282 GCA_964016885.1 Eledone cirrhosa
ATTTCGCGGTTATTCTGGTTGCGTCTGCGGATGCCGTTGCCAACACTCTTGGATGCTGCCAGGGAGTTGTTAAGGCCGATATAGTTATTGTCAGGTGTAGGTGCGTCTGTGTCGAGGTGCTGTGTCTTGGTGATCTTACTGTGGTTCGTTGTTCCTATGATGTCTGCTAGGTTAGGAGTAGTAGAGAAGGATATTTTTATATTGTTCCTATTAAGAATTTTTCTATACCTATGGTTGGGCGAGAAGTTCTTCTCTAAGGCTTCGAAGAACATCCGGGGTAAGTTGGAGGCCACACTCCGAGAGTAGGGGGGTAGAACCATAGGACGTTACGGTGGCGATTACGTGTCCTTGTACTTTTGCTACGGGTGGTTCCATCTAAGTGACCGCTCTTATGTGTGTTAATGCGCAGTCGCCCGTTCGGTGCCCCTGTCACTTTATGCTCGGGTTCACTCTTTCTACCTCTTCCACGTTTATGTACACGAAGATGTTGCTTGGAAGGCGTTGGTAGTAGGCCGTCGCCTTTGTTGGTTTTGTAATAGGGGAATAGTTTGAGTAATCTACAGTGTTTACCGTCGCCGGGGACGTGATCTTTGGTGCGGTTATGTATTCTATTATATCCGACTTCAACGAGGTCGCCGCGTGATCGGTTATAGGTATGGCTTACTATAACGTTAGTTTTATGAGGGGGGTGGTTTCTAGAGCTAGCGTTAGGGATGTAGGAAATTCCTCGGTTAAAGCCGGCGCTTATCAGGGCCCTATTGTAGTAATCCGCCGCTTGGTTGAAGATATCCTCATTGGCGGATAGCCTCGAGATTCTATGTGAGATACTATAGACTATGGAGTTGAGAGTCTGCTTAGGGTGGTTGGAGGCATAATTAATATAAGAGAGGCACTCTCCAGGCTTATGGTATGGCTTGTATAAGCCCGTACTCAACTCCAGGGTTACGTCCAGGAAGTTGACAACCCTGTGGTTGAGGTCCATAGTTACGGATAGGCAGTCATGGCCAATATTGCTCGACAAATGAATTGGAGATAATTATAAAGAATTTATATCTAGTAACATTTATATACATACAGATGCATTTGTCGAGCAATATTGGCCATGACTGCTGCTATAGTAGTAGGCAGGCCGCTGTCTTATTAACAACTCGCTTTCCACTGATTGACCTCGATGTCACGTGATTGATTCTTTTTGAATTTTCCACAGACATAGAGGCAGTGATTTTCTCAATGGCTAGGATTTCAGTCCACGCTTCGCTATTTCCTTTCCACTGAATTATTTTTTTTAATAAGTTTGCAGAGTCGTCGCTATGCCTGGAAACTTACATGAAAAGAGACTTTCCTGACGACGGAATGCTTTTCTATATATTCTTCGGAAAATATATTTACTCCATTCCAGAAACTAATTAGTTGGAAGTGATATTTTAGTAAGCAAGTCAATTTTATAATTTTTTAATAATTTAATAATTTTCTTATCTTACGTCTCTCATATATATATATATATATATATATATATATATATATATATATATATATATATATATATATATATATATGTATATACGCACATATATATATATGTATATATATATATATATATATATATATATATTTCCAATAGCCGAAAAGCGATTCTCGCTAATTTATATTAGTATATATATATATATATATATATATATATATATATATATATATATATAATTTAATTATTTCTACTTTTGGTACAAGGCCAGCAATTTTCCCACTACAGTACTAGTACTTTATTTTATCGACCCCGTAAAGATGAAAGGCAAAGTTAACCTCGGCGGCATTTGAACTCAAACCATATATATATATATTTTAATGTATAATAAACAATACAATATAACTACCTCATTACCAGAGGTTTCTCGAATAAGACGAATACAAAAAACGTCCTCAATCGTTCGTCAGACAAGGCAATTTTATATATATATATATATATATAAATAATATATATAGATGAGATTCTACAGGACTAGAACTGTTTCATTCATTAGAAATCATCATGAGATTCCTGATGATTTCTAATGAATGAAACAGTTCTAGTCCAGTAGAATCTCATCTATATTAAAACTTTTATACTCTGCTATGTATTGAGTACCTTACTTACTGTGGTTACCTCCGATTCAACCCGGAATAACGTAAATAATATATATATATATATATAAACGGAAAAAATGAAACGAAATTTCATTTCCCACTCTTAGTACGGCTGTTACTTAAATATAAGTATGTATACGTACATACATATATGTGTACATATGTATAAATTTCGTTTCATTTTTTCAGTTTATCGTTTTCGGTGCACCCGGCCGATTAACCCACTCGATATACAAATTGGGCTACTCAGCCGTTAATATGCATAAGGAAAGTAGATACTTTCGGACGTTCAACTATCTGGCAGGAAGGTGTACGTTGCTGACGATAGCTAACAAGCTTGAAACTAGTACAGCGTTCCTTTGTTAGTGTTGAACAAACGAGCAACGGTGGTTGTTAGACACTACGGCTTAATACGGGATGTTTGTTTACAAACACACCGAGCATTATAATAAATGTTTGGTGAATCCATACGTACATATATATATATATATGTGTGCATGTATGTATATATATATACATACTACTGTACGTCTGTATACATATATGTATGTACGTATACATACTTATATATATATATATATATATATATATATATATAAGTATGTACACGTACATACATATATGTATACCGACGTACAGTAGTATGTATATATATATACATACATGCACACATATATATATATATGTGCATGTATGTATATATATATACATCCTACTGTACATCTGTATACATATATGTATGTACGTGTACATACTTATATTTAAGTAACAGCCGTACTAAGAGTGGGAAATGAAATTTCGTTTCATTTTTTTCCGTTATATATATATATATATATATATATATATATATATATATATATATATATACATATATATATACCTTTTCATAGGATTCTTCCTACTGAAAGAGTTAAGCATCTTTGTATCTAGGATATATGTTTATGCAGACAGTGATATAAATGTCAGAAGTTTCATAGTTTGTGACAGCTTCCCGGGGTTAACCTTTTAATGGTGCAGACTGTTTGGAAGATTGAAGCCATTACTGTCATAATAATATATATTATTTGTGTTTAATGTATATATACATATATATATGTGTGTTTGTGTGTGTTTCTGTGTGTGAGAGTGTGTTATATGTAGTAATGATATAAATATGTGGAAATTTCTTTCGTCAGTGTATTATAATGTGTTTAAATTTCTATATAATTGTCTTCTATTACATTGTATTTCAATGTTAACTTCCACTTCTCCACAGAATTTTAGATTATGCAAACCTGTACTTGAAGTTTCTTTCCATGTCTACCTGTCTTTACTGCTCAGTTCCTTCTTGGCCCAGTTGTTGAGGTTAAAATAATCTGCAATATTTTCGGCCATGTTCATTTAGAAGCACAACACTTTTTTCTAGCCTCAACCCGTCATACCTTGAATAGGCTTTTAGTTTTACTTCGATGGGGGCCAATCTGGGCATGGCGCAAAGATGATTCATTTGTAGTCATTTAGTTAATAATCTGTAATAAGGCCCATAAACATTTATTTGAATTATCTCAAGGAGAGATTTTGTCCGTGTGATTGATTCCATGAATATACAGGCACCATAAATTTATCATATGCTCTGGTCCATATATGCTTCATGAGTGAAATTGGGTAAACGGAAACTATTTGGAACCCTGTCGGATAGTATGTACCGGCAATTTAAAGGGTCAAAATTACATTAAAGCTACACTCCTCTGTAAAATATGCAGCCACCTATACATTTCACTGTCTGGTTGTTCCGTTGAGTGAACAACTAAATATCTTCGAAACTGCTGATGGTTTCTTCCATTTCTTCCTCCGGGGGATATAGTGGTAGGTAGGAACAATCATTAGTATCCATTTTATTAAATGTTGAATATTAACTATATATTATATTTTATTTTCATCGCTGGTATTTCTACATTTACTGATGAAGTGTAATATATTTTAATATAAAATGTATCTGTTTCTATCTGTATATTGTTTTTGATTTGATATTTCGAATATAATATTGAAGTTAAAGATATTATGATATTTGTGTACACATGCTTGATTATTAAACAATGGCGTGGTATGAGAAAGTTTAAACATTGGCGTAGAATCTCGCTATTGAAACAATTGTTTGGCATTATTTCACTGCAATATAAAAGAATAGGGTTAACAGTTATCACATCTTCAGGAGCATTATTTTAAAAGAATATATATATATTAAATACAACGTATGTTTAAATAATCCAAAATATTAAATCAATATTCCTGTATGTTTTAATGAAGCGTTTGTTACAATTTAATGAATAAAAATTGAAAAGAATTTAGTGCTAAAATTCAACGAAAATAACATTGAAACTGAAATATAATATTTCAATTTTCTATTCAACCGAATAATAATTTTGTCTTGGCTAATTTTGAAATGGTTTCTATTCATGACGTCATTTTTCTCGTTTTTTTGTTTATTTCTATTTCATGTTTCACCTTCTAATTAAGAAACAAAGATCTCGGTATTGTTTTGTTTTTTTTTGTTTTTATTGTTCTATTGAACATGCAATACGTATTTCTTTTTAAATAAGGAAATAATTAATAATTCACTGAACACAGTATAAAAGGAAATTGTAAAAGAAAATTGTAAAAACAAGTTTTGAACTTCATTCATTATAGATACATATATATATAAACAAAATTCTTCCTGTGATATGAGCCAATGAAGAGAATTCTTTAAAGAAAGTTGAAATTTTAATTACAAAATATATTGATAAATCATTACATTTGGAAAACAAAATTATATTCGTTAGAAGATGAAAGAGAAACGACTAAAGGAAAAAGAAATCATGAATGAAAGTTACTCTAATAAATTGTATTTTTATGATGCATTGCAATATATGTCGGTGTATATTGATCAATCATATATAAATAGTCTTCGAGGTCAGCATCCATGATCTGCGAAAAAATGAGACTGGTTTGTCTTATAAAACAATGATAACATCTTCAGGTATCATCTACATTCAGTAGATTCAATGTCCAAAGAATTTATCTTGTTCTCGTATTATCCTTTTACTTTCACTACATATTAAATATGTCCAATACTAGATACTATATTTCGACGTATTTCTTGCATTCCCAACTCCGTGCTTTTCATTAATTTTGCATTTTATAAACAGTCATCGTTATTCATTATTTTCTAATAGTAGGGCGGTAGATTGGCAGTATCGGTAGAGGGACGGACACCATGCTTTTCAGCATAGATTTATTGTCCTTTATGATCTGAGTTCAAATCCCGCCAAGGTTAACTTTGCCAATTAACGGGGTCAATAAAATAAAGTACCAGTCACGCACTGGAGTCGATTAAATCGACTTTCTCCTCCCCCAAAATTGCTGACCTTGTGCCTATATAAATAACAAGCCAAGATTAACTTTGCTTTTCAGGCACATGGGGCCGACAAAATGAAGTCCACTAATGCACTGAGGTCGATTTACTCGACTTTCTCCTCATTCCAAATTGTTGGCCTTGTGCCTAAATCAGAAACCATTATATCTAGTATCAGTAGACGGTCGGACGTCCCTTTACGATCTGAGTTCAAATCCTGCCGAGGTTGACTTTGCCTTATGGGGTCGATAAAATAAAGTACCAGTAATGCACTGGTTAATTGCTGGCCTTGTGCCTAAAGTAGAAACAATTATATCTAATACGCCGAGATAATTTTGCTCTCTCTTTCATAATGTGCCACATATTTTATATTGTGCGCTTTAAAAGTGGAAAATTAACAGGAAAGGAGAAATGCTTAATTATTGATTATATTTAATATTAACATCAACACTAAATTACTTAACAATCTCAGAAATTAGATTAATGATTCCAAGTGATAGAAAGAGCAATTTGCACGGGTAAATATGGTGTAAATTTGCAGTCACTCGTGTTGAGTGCAAATTCAGTTAATCATTCCGAGTACAAAATAAGTAAATATATCTTCTTCTTCTTCTGCTTCTGCTACTGCTGCTGCTGCTGTTTCTGCTTCTTTTGTTATCAACGTCTTAGTTTTCGATATATATATATATTACATAGAATCAGGTGTGGTGTCTTACTAGCATTCCTCTTCTTTATTGAATAGTTTTTGTAAGCAACGGTCGATAAATCATTTGCTGTTTGATATGCTCAACAGAGAAGACATTTGTTAATGTTCTGCCTTAAAATATTTATTTTATCAAGCAAAATAACTGAGAAAGGAACGAGCAAATATATGCTATAGTAATAGTTAATAATAAATATATCAATTTCTTAATGCTGTATCCTAATGATGAATGATTTACTCCCAAATAATTTTAGCAAATTGCCAACGATTCTTATTCATAGCTACAGGATATAAATGAATAAGCTTTATAACTAGAAATAATTGTTTCTACTTTAGGCACAAAGCCAGCAATTACCCAATACATTACTGGTACTTTATTTTATCGACCCCGTAAGGATGAAAGGTAAAGTTAACCTCGGCGGGATTTGAACTCAGACTGTAAAGGGACGTAACTATGCTAGAAAGCATGGCGTCCAGCCCTCTACCGATACTGCCAAAATTAGAAATAATATTTATCACTTTCTATTTTTCAAGTCAGTTTGAAGACGTAGTATAGCTTGTGCAAATTTATTCATCCATTTATTCCACAACTTCTAACTATTGAGCTTGTCGTCATATATTTCCAAAAAGGAAATATAGCACTTACAGAAAACGGAACGTTTTAAATAAATATTATCTTAGAAACATTACATTTTATGGTCCGTATTTCATCTCAGAAATTTCAACCGATGTATTTAGAAAATGAAACTATCTTAAGGAAGTGGGTGTTGTTGTTTCTCATTGAAAAGTCCTTTGTTTCATGAACCTTTCATAAACGAATATTGTTACTCGACCTTTTCAAGCTATCTACACTGGCATATCCAATAGAATAAATATGATGCACGTAAAAGCCTGGCTCTTTGTATACTGAGTGTGTTATAAATATAAATATTTACATTTGGGTGATAGGTTTTAATAGACCTATTTTAGCTTAAATTGTGTTGTAGAAATAATTATCACGATATATTTATTTTAACATGCTGGTTTAAATTGGGCTTTAGACCTATATTGTGTGGTAGACATAATTTGAGTGGCAGATTAACACCTTCACTTTTCATATGCAATTATTTAATTCAGGTCGTCGGTTTTATGCTAAATTCCTTCTTCGAAACTCAGAGATCCTGTACATATTATTAGACACTGCCATTCATTTTCTGACTAAACAGCAAAACAAATTTGTATCTGTACAAAATTGCGAGGAATATTTAAAGACACACATATACAGATTGTCCCTAAACAATGTATACACACTTTGATTACATGT
>OZ024741.1:124555282-124687782 GCA_964016885.1 Eledone cirrhosa
ACACACACACACACACAGACAAGTGCTATTAAAACTATATTATTAGATATTATTATATTGACGTGCTGCAGCTCTCGCCTCGCACGACAGCAGCTGTCGACACCAGCAATGGTGATGATGACCTATCATTAATAAAGATTAATGAGGATAAAAAATATTTTAAAATACTTTATTTTTTTTACGCCACAGAATTTCATAGAAACTGATGAGGTTTTGGTTTTCATAATAATGCAACAGAGGATCTGTTTGTGGGTCATAATGAGGCACCGGGTTTATATTTTATTTTTAGAAGATAATATCAACCGCTGAACTTTTTTATTATTTTTTCTCGGGATGGTATTTCTTTTATCGATTTCTATTTATCGAAACAGTAGAATTAGGCTACAGTAGGAAAATAACTTCAATACATACACTCATACGATGGGCTTCCACATAGTTTCCGTGTGAAAATTGCTCCTTACAAAACATTGGTCAATCCAAAGCTTCATTGAACGGAATGGACGTCGTCGGTTTTGACATTGTAATGTTTTTATTTTGTTCGATCAATTGAACAGCTTTCTCATCATAATAGCGCATACCTGGCTGAGTATTCAACATACACGTGTACCTTTAACGTAATTCCCAAAAGGATTCACCAGGAAAAGAGAAGTTGCTTAAACGAAATCTGCTTTGGAGCCAGTCACATAGACCAAGCTACTGCGTTGAACGAATAACAGGAATTAAATCGCCGAACCCGATGGAGTTCCATTCCATTCATGATATCAATTAACCGAGATTTGGGTGAAAAGTAAAGGAAGGTATTTTCCTTAAATAGAAAAAGTATGTGATCATGTGGATGATACAAAATGCCCTATTAAGGATGGAACAAATACATTTTTCCCTGGCCAAAATACAAGTATGTAAAGAGGGGCACTTGGTATTTTGGGCAAGTATATTTAGCATAGCCTTCAGTCGACACATGCCTTTTGAGTTAAATTGGGTAAGGGGAATACCGGAATCCTTGGGATGGATTGTGTCTGTAATTCAATACTCCAGTACACATAATTTAATACCTCCGAAATATCCCGAACATTAACTTGCAAGACAACATCACAAACGAAGGTGTGCTTCCAAGAGTCTAGTCATCAAGAGCTGACGAATGCAGCTAGCAGGGCTTGTTCTATGAATGAGAACCAATATACCAGCAAGACATGCAATGTCATGGGTGCCATCTGGTAGGAAACGACCAACGTGTAGACGAAAGTAAACTTCGAGAACCACCCCGAAAGATGACCTGTGCAGGAATTGCACAGACTGATTTCAAGGAGCAACCCTTGCCAGGGACACGGAAAGATGCAAATGTATAGTGGCTCGTTGCTGTGAGGATGGAGGAACCAGATGTCACTTCAATTCGCGTGTCAGATATCCAGTTTATCAAACAACTGAATGCTCACCATCGTGAAGGACGGATGATCTATCATAAAAGTCTTTTTCCATTCGTGAGGCAGAGACGTGATAAGCTTGTTATTCCTTAATAATAGATCTATTACCATTCACCATATGATTTGCATTAGTATTTAAAATGTCTATGATACATTCTGATTCGCATTTTCAATCTATTTCAACATTTGCATACGAAAATTTCGAAGTAGACATTTTACAATTAAGACGGCATAAACATTCCTAGTTTTATTTCTCTAATATATTCCAAAGGAATCTTTAATAACGTTACATAAATGTACATATCACTAATAAATGTTTTCCTTCTTGAGTATTATTTTCTCCATAAAATTATATATAATAACTTTAACAAAATTTACATATCAATCTTTTAGCACTTATTTGTAATTCAAACGTCCATTTTAAAATGCTAACAGAGTGTATTATAATTTACTTCTAAATGTTCTCTCTGCGTGAGCAGATTATAATGTCAGAAAGAATTTGATGCATTTAAAATTATATTTGCCAACTCTGTTCAATTCATATTGCTATGGCTATTATAACAACCTTTGGTATATGGTCTATGCAATCTATAATTATGCAAACTTATTTTCGATATAAATCATAAATTCGATTGAACAGAGCGGGATTAACGAAGGCTTGCCATTACATTAAATTTACCTCAAAATCTTAAAATATATTCTATATTCTATCAATATATATATATATATATATAAGATTTAATATAGAAATGGCTTCTGCATGACTAAAACAGTTTATTCGAAGTAAATCATGAAGAAAGCCTTTCTGATGATTTCCTTCGAATGAAACAGTTTTATTACTGTAGAAGTCATTTCGATATTAAATCTTGTATATACTCTAGTATGTACTTTACTTACTGCGGTTAGCCCCGATTGAACCCAGGACACTCTCTCTCTATGTCGTTATCTCTCTCTCTCACACAGATACATACACACACACACACACACACACTCACACACACACACACACACACACACACATATATATATATATATATATATATATATATATATATATATATGCAAAAGTTTTATTTAAAATTGTTGGGTTACAACGAGTAAATATTTTATAACTGATATAAAAGCACTCAGCAGTTTCTGGAGTAGGTTTACGATATATATTCTTTTTATCTAAAGACATTTTTTCCAATTACACCCCACCTGCCGCTTCAATCTATCTTATTTCTCATTCTTTCTTCTGATGAAGAACTATCGTCCGATACGTCTTCCTGCTATTTCAAGCGTTAATCTAATATATTCATTTCATATACAGTACCGATTGTGTTGTTATTTCTGTTTACCCTTTACATACATATTATATATATATATATATATATAAAGAAAAAGAGATGAAATCGAAAATGCAACTGGAGTCTTATTTTTTTTTTTTTTTTTTTAAATATATATATTTATTTGGTTCCTTTACCGGTTTCGCAGTTCTTCTGCTTTTCAAAAGGTGAGTTGAGATGGAGGGTCTGTGGTTTTTCTCACATCTTTATACTTTCACTCGTGTAGGACACCTCGGTTATTTTTCATTTTGTAAAAAAAAACCTCACTTTCTAATATATATATATATATATATATATATATATATATATATCTATATATATATATATATATATATATATATGACGATCGTCTCAACAGTCCCCTCTATCAAATATTCGTGTGATAGTGTTTGGATATACAATTCGGTATTCGTGCTAACCTTTACCTATGGTCATAAATTTGGGATAAATACCGAACGAATACGATCGCAAATACAAGCGGCCAAAATAGACCACCCCCGAAGGGTCTTTGGAGTAACGTTACTCGTTAGAATACATATCTCGGAGATTAGAGAGTCGCTCCAGAGGGAGACGCTATTTCTCCGAATCGTGATATATCTTCGATATTATGTGAATGTTATTATGCCTCAGGAAAAATTGCTAAGCTGATTTTACTTGCAAAGCCATCCGACAGAGTATCCGGAGGTGATCCCCGTGTAAGATTGTTGGATAACATCGATTACTTTGGCTGGTCTCAAATTGACGATCCAGACGGAGCAATTGCAGAGGGTTGCTGCTGACAGAACCTGACAGTTTCTCTTGCGAAGCATGAGTCGAAGCGAATTTATGGTAAATAGCACTTGCTCAAGATTTCATGCAGTAGGATCTAACCAGGGACAAAATCATGCGAAAAGAACTTCTTAACCTTTCTTAAGCTGAGCTGCGCCCACTCTCTTGGGGTAGCACTAATATAATCTCAGACGTAAAGCTTTCTGATTGAGGCACAGTGCCAACTATTTGCAGGGAGAGGAAAGTTGATTAAATCGACCCCATGATACTTTGTTTTGACCCCTTAGGGATGAAAGGCATAGAGTGGTGTTTACGTCGCGTGAAAGAAAGGGGACTTCACCGAAGTGAAAACTGATAAGTATAACAAGAATAATGATTTGTTTAATATTGCTAATAACAATAGAACAACATAATGAATTTAAACTAGAAGCAGTTCCCCAATAGTGTGGGAAGAGCACTTTATGGTAATTCCAAGGATTCCACACAAACCCCAGATTACTATGTCACCTCGCAGGCATTGAAACATAAACCCAGTAGGCCCATTCAAAGTCGTCAACCTCGATGCACCCATCTATCGTAAAATACACAAATAAGAAGCTCTTCCTATATCCTGGGTCTACCATACAGCTTCCTTTGAGATAGCTTCCAGGCAGAGCAAGACTTGCCATCTACCAGCATCGAAATTGTTCTATGTCAGAAATAAAAATAAGTATTCACTTTTTACACACAAATCCGTCAATATTCGGATGAACTGAAATTTAATAAATATTATCGATCATATTATTCTGCGGAAATTCATTTAATACCATCTAAAAAATTTAACGACAAATCTAAATTCCATAAAACATTAAATATGACTTCCTCGGTGATATTGCCACGGCGGTATGTTTGATTTACTTAGAGTTATGCACAAGATGAATCACCTCAGAGAAGTACATCTTAAATGTGTCACTGTTACTCATTTTGTTTATTCACTGCAAAGGCAACTATCGAATATTTGTTTGCTAACATATTGATTGATTGCAGTAAAATATTGCGAATTTGCCATATAACATAAACTATTTAAAATCTATGTAGATAATAAATTCAAACGCAATAAGTTAACCAGGCTAAAATACATAGCAAACCGCAAGGATAATATTTCTAAAATTGAGTAAAGCTTTGTGAGGTTAATAGAAATATATTTAAGCATTTCATGTCACAGCACAAAAACCACAGTTTTCCAAATATATAAACATATGGAACATAATCGCACCATTTGAATGTGTATACGTGATATTTCTGCTCATAAATATGGCTACCATGGAACTAAAATATAATAATTCGCTTTCTATTCCACTTGCAAAACATATCGGCAATTGGGTTTCGACTTCCACCCAATCTGATGATATTTTTCAATTTTTCAAACAATCGAACAGCCTGCTTCGCAAATCAACATACAAGTGGCTAAGAATGTCAAATGTCTATCTTTAACGTAGTTCTCAGGGAGAGTCAGTGTAATACAGAACCAGATAAACCCTGTCTTTTGAATTACAGGTACACCTCATTTGTTTTCCTTTTCACTGGATGCAGCAGGAATCGAACTTACAACATTGATTTGTAAGTCGATCACTCTAACATCTAAGCCATGTGCCTTCACAATATTTACAATATTTCATTTATGAATGTTAAATAAAAGTATAACTGAAATAAGATAAAATTATGTCTGTCGGCTGTCTAGTTATATGAATTATAATATACGATCAAGTTTGTAGTGAAGGAAGTAGTATCTTAAAGAGATGATATTTATTGATAGGGTGAAAGTTCTAATTCTATTAAGAACGCATTATAGTTATACAAAATTCGTGTGTAATAAAGAAAGCATTTGCGATCAGGTACGGCGCCCAAAGTGAATAAACGATGAAACATAACAGACAGACAGATCTGTATACATTACTTTATTGAATAGCGAATTTAACTTCTACTTTAACGAGGACAGTATGATAGATAATTGAATATCTCTCATATTATTTGTGCCTTAGTTTTGTTGTCGACTTCTATTTTGATTTCAATCCGTCATTATTTGCTAGGAGCAATATAGTAATAGCAATTTATTTCAGAAATCTTCGGGTGACCCAAGGTTAAACATAGAGCAAGATGGTTGGATGACATCCATGAGTATCGTAAATCTTGCTTGGGGCCCAGTTGTATCAATTGGAGACATGAGTGGATGGTAGGAGTATTTGAGTATTCAGCACACACGACCACCACCCACCCCACAGTGAGCGAAGAAAAAGACTGAAATATTGTGTATGGTAAATATTAATTACATTATAGAAATATTAATTACATTATGGAATACTCATGTACATATGTTACATTTCTGTACTGTAATTACATTTCGTTTTGATATGTGAAGGCAACGACATCTTTGTCCAGCCATCCCACGCCTCCCAGGACAGGTTGACGGCCCATCGGCAATTTTTACGGCATGAAATGGTGACTGCAATATATTTTTTGAATAGACCCTTCTACCTAAGGCCTAAACGCCTCCTTTGTTAACCCGCGCGAAAAACGATTGTGTATGCTTCTTTTTTAATCCTCTCACAACATTGCAGTAGCAGGAGAACTAGACCTCTTTAGAGGCGGCTTATACTCGCCTCGTCATAGCTATATCACTGAGTTTTGCGAGTTTTCTTGGGAGCTACAGGTTTCACCCATTGCTCCATCTCCCGTAGTATTCCAGCACTTTGGTCCTGGGCTGCTTATTCGTCCGGCAGCTGCCTGCTTTTATCGCATCTAACCATCATATCTGGTGGCCGTATCACTATCAGCCACCTACGACCCGTTCCCTAGCAGAAGAGCTCAACTAAACCATGTCACAACAGCATCTTCTGATGCACACGAGGTGCATTTAGGAGCGGTGACTAATCTCACGGCGACTGAGATCACAAGTCTAAATGTTTTAAAACCAATGGGGAAGATGAAAAACGATAAAATATTTTAAAAGCCTTAAATGGAGAAGGTTTTCTCTCGCTGACTCCTGTGAGCCGGTGGCTTAGATCTCTGGAAAGGCACCTTAGCAATGCCAATCAGGAATGAGAATTCTAATTTTCAAAAAGGGAGATAAGAGACATTGTTCCAACTACTTGTTGTGCCTCCTTGGTAAAGTCTATAATAAATGTCAGGCAAAATGATACAGGAAGAGGGTCGAGTCCAAGCTAACTGATGAACAGTATAATTTTTGCTTTGGACGTAGCACAACCAACTACATAATCACACTGCGGCAGGTTTTCGATAAATCGTGGGAGTATTGCCAAGAGGTTTATTGTTTTGTAGACCTCTAAAACACATATGACTGCGTCCCTCGGGACCAGCTGTGGAAGGTTATGAAAAGGCATGGGACAAATTGTTAGCTTGTGATTGGCCTGCTGTCTCTATATGAATGTCCGAGTATTTTTGTTTGGAGAAATGCTGCTAAATAAAAACCACTCAAAGCGGGAATCAGATTCCACCAAGGATGCGTACTCTCATCTCTCCTGTTCATTATTTTCATGGACAGGATTGACCAGCGCAGCCGGGTTGGAAGTTGGATCCCGTCTGGTATGTGTAAAATTAGTCAGCTGGAGTTTGTAGACGACATGTTGTTATTTAATTCGACAGAAAGTGACCTCCGACTTGATAGGTTTGATGCCATGTGCTGTAGGGCTGGAATAAAAATATGTCGGGCGAAAACTAAGACACTCGTCCTCCTATGTTCCACTGAAGCTGGTGGAAGATTTCAAGTTTCTCGAGCCCCTGTTCACGTGTGATGGACGACAGGAGGCTGAATTTAGCGATGAATAGCATTCGGGAATCACAAGGTAGTTAGTTGTAAAAGCCGAACACGCTATCCGGTATTCGTACCAACCCTTACCTACGGTCATGAATCTTTGGTAATGACCGACGAAATACTATCGTCAAGGGTCTTTAGCGAAACGTTACTCGGTGGAATGCATAACTCGAAGATCAGACAGTCAGGTAGTGCTGATACTTTTCAGACTTTACCGATCATAGCTCCGTTACAATGGGCATGTGATTAAAATGACCCTGAAAAGAACAATATCTTATTAATAAAATACATAATAATAACGGTAAAGAAGGTATTACTGTATATATCATATATATTATCACTGGGCAGATGTTACGGGCAAAACCAACCGGCAAGATATCCAAGGGTAAACCCCGCGCAAGATGGCTGGATAACATCCATGAACTTGGCTGGTCTGGCTTGAAGATCTAGGATTCGTTCGAGACGTTTGCTTCTGACAGAACTTTCTGGAAATAGTGTTTCATGACTCTACCCCAACGACCCCCTCAGGAATGTGTGGGCGAAGGGGAAGAATATATAAAGGCATTGAAGTTGCAATACTTGGAAGAAACACGAGAGGTGTACTGATTAAAAAGTTTATTTCGCACATTAAGCATCAAGATAAAACTGTAATGTAACATATCAAATGAAACTAAACATTTTATGGAGCATTTCAGCTCCAACATCAACGATGGAAAGTGTGGTAAAAATTACACATGTTACTTCCTATGGGAAAGAGTCCGTGCATGTGTGTGTATCGCATGTGAATTTTGATATTAACAGTAGATACTGTGTGCGTTAAAAGACACGTGCTATTTATGGATGCATTATAACGTTGATATGAAAGACAATTGTAAATATTAACGTTTTAAACTGAATATATATAAATTCTTCTCAACAAGAAAAATGGACAAACCTGCCTCAACACTTAATGTTAAATATTTCATTTTAAATTATTTTTTAATTCTTCTTTAATTCTTTTTAATTGAAATATACAATATTTGATAAGATGGTTCATACTGATACATCGAAACCGGTTATGTTTTATATATTTTATATACATTATAAAACTACTTTTTTTAAAGAAACTGTACCTCTCATTGTTTTAATAATGTCACTTTGACGGATCAAAGAAGAAAAAAAGAACAGATCCTTTAAATATATTTTTCGTGCTATTTCCAATACCACTTTCTCTCTTTCTCTCTTTGTATATACATATAGATATACATAGAGAGAGAGAGAGATGGAGAGATGGAGAGATAGAGAGAGAGGGAGAGAGAGAGAGTGAGAGAGAGATAGAGAGAGAGAGAGCATGGGAAAATATTATTTCACTCATAGGTTATTCGTCATTCACGAAAGGATGAAAAGTAAAATTGACCGGGACAGCAGCCGGAACGAATACCGGAACAGTATTCGACATTCTAATGACTCTGCTGTGTCGTCTCCACATACTCTCCACTATATGTCGTAAGAAAGTCTGTAGGTATAGAATAGAGAGGAGATGTTAGATGGCTGATCTTTGCTGCTAGGACAAGAGGATATCACCAGTCAAGCTCATTATCTTGACTCAGGACCATGAAGATAAACTGCATCTGCCATTGTTCACACTAAATCCGAGGAGAGATGATACAAATACAGGTTTTGAATTTTAGAATGTTGCATATATGTTAAATATAAGTTAGATATAGAGTACAAAACGAAGTTACAACTGTTGTGTTTTTCTCGCCCCCCCCCCTCTCTAGATACATCTTTCTCTCTCTTTCTCTCACCGTTATCGTGTTTGACAAACAAATTAACTAGATTTTATAATTACAGAATCAGTTAATGGTTTCCTCATATGATACAAATCATCCGTTTTGATTGATAGATAGTGTCGTTAATATAATATTTAAATATTTCTACATCATTACCAGTGCCATCTTATTCTGTCTAATCAAATCAGTTCACACATCGATTACGTTAATTACTGTGTAGGATTAAATAGAATTAAAATGAATGAAGTTCGGATAAATCCAATATTTCTAATGTGAATGCAGAAGTAATGATTTTATAGTGTTCTTAATTGAATATTTGTATTGATAATTCAAATTTATGAATATTATAAACATTATTTTACTTATTGAAAGATGTGGCATGGGCCTACAATTTTTTCGACGATAAAGATTCCAATTTTTTTATGAACCAAATAGCCAGCTCATGAACTTAACGTATATGTTACTGAGCATTCCACAGACACACGTGTACACTTAAAGTATTCTAAAGGATATTACAGATCTGTCAACTCTCCCGGTCCGATGAGGAGATCTACCACCCACTTTTGGGTGGGTGAAATATGACTCCTCTTGTAATAATTGTTTCTACTTTAGACACAAGGCCAGCCATTACCCAGTGTATTACTGGTACTTTATTTTATCGACCCCGTAAGGATGAAAGGCAAAGTCAACCTCGGCGGGATTTGAACTCAGATCGTAAAGGGACGTAACTATGCTGGAAAGCATGGCGTCCGACCCTCTACCGATACTGCCAATCCACCTGTAATAATGAGTATAACTTTCATTATGTAAAATCTCCCCATTTTGCCTCATTTCTGCCCGTTCTGGGTTGTTGTTTTTTCCATGGTACTACCCGTTTGGATTTTTAGAGGTTGGCAGGTCTGACATTGAGAGTGAAACTGCCTGGCAAGGCTAGGCTTTTGAATTACAGACATAGTATATCTGACGAGCTTTCGAGATGGCGAAGGAGGTATATTATGCTATGGTAAACGAGCCTCATCCATGATGCCACCTCATGGGATCGAACATAGGACCGAATGGTTGTAAACCAAAACATCTTAAACATTCGGACATGCTGCGTGGACACTAAACTATAAACAAACATCCACACAGATATTTATATGCGTAGTTAACGCTGTGTAGTGAACAACATCACAATCACGTAGTTCCAACTTATGCAGCTTCATATGCAAATGAGATTAATCACCTCATTTACACAGACGAGAAAAGTATATATTCTCGCCTCTCTTCTAGTCCAGCAGTCGCAAGCGGTGGGAGGGACCGTCCTGACGATGGCCATTTAAGCCTGAAATGCATAGATGGTTGTCCCCCTTGCTTCAACTGAACATCACCAGAGGGCGTTAGCCCCCCGGTGTTTGCCTAGCTACGGCTTCCTAAAACCGTATTTCTTTGGAGATACGAAATATTTATACAAATTGTATAAAGCTATGCTTGAAGCGATATTCCTATTTCTTTTTTATTATAAGTTGAGCCAACTTATGCAGCTTCATATGCAAATGAAATTAATCACCTCATTTACACAGACGAGAAAACTATATATTCTCGCCTGTCTTCTAGTCCAGCAGTCGCAAGCGGTGGGAGGGACCATACTGATGATGGCCAGTTAAGCCTGAAAAGCATAGACAGTTGTCCCCCTTGCTTCTGCTGTACATAACCAGAGGGCGTTAGCTCCCGGTGTTTGCATAGCTACGACTTCCTAAAACAGTATTTCTTTGGAGATACGAAATATTTATACAAATTATATAAAGCTATGCCTGACGCGAAATCCTATTTCTTTTATATATATATATATATATATATATATATATATATATATCTTTAAGTCGTTTGGAAGCCTCGACATTGCAAATGGGTAAATCTCCGGGTAACAAGATCCGGTGGTGGAGAGAGAGATGTAAGTGGGTGTACGTTGAGATGCGTGGTGTGTAAAGATGTGTAAATGTGTAGAAGAAAGAAGGAAGAGTATAAAGGATAAAATAAAAATAACAACACAAGAGAGAGTTACCTTGGGAGAGATTTAATAGTCCCTATATATTTCGGAGTCACATCCATCAACTGGGGTTTTTTGGGGGGTAAAGGTTGTCTGTCGGACAGGTGCGAAACGCGTCCTCCGCTGTTTGTTGTTTTGAATATCTGAGGTATTCGGCAGAGTGCGCGTGCGCGTGAAATGGGGTCGGTCGGGCAGAGGTCAGCGGCCGAATGAGGGAGTGGGGTGGCGCTAGCTGTCAGTCCATTCTCTGCCTGTTTGTTAAATGTTACTGTGTGTGTGTGTGCGTGTGTTGTTGTCTCGCTTGAGTGTGTGTGTGTGTGTGTGCGTGTGTAGTTGCCTTGTTCCTCTGTATTAGCAGTGTAGTATGTTCGTATGGTGGAATGATACTGTGTGTGTGTGTGTGTAGTTGTCTCGTTTGTGTGTGCGTGTGTTGTGTGTTGTTACATCGTTTGTTAACTTAAACCAGCCATCTCATTTCGCTTCTCTCTAATCAGTTGTTTATTTGCGGTTGCAGGCGTTTGAGAAAAAGTGCTTCCTTGATACGTAACGTGCCGACGTTTCTTTCAGTCGCTAGAATTGTGACAATGGGCCTTCCGTCTTTGTTTCCGCATTTGTCTATGTGTTTCCGGAAAGACGAGGCCCTGGTTTTAGTGTGTTCCTTGATCCGGATGAGCAAAGGTCGGATTGTGCTAACTATGTAGCATTGGTTGCACCTGTCACATTCTATCTTATACACGACGTATGTGCGTAGGCAACAGTTCGCATGGCGTATCGGGCAGTCTCTGAGGGAGCCTGCGTCAGTAGATTTCCCGGGTTTCTTGGAGAGGCATCTTCGCAGGGAGGGGCCCGAGTGGGCCAGGTGGATGTCGAGGCCCTCCCTCCGTATAGCCTTGCGGATAGCGTTGGTGGTATTCTCGCCCAGATGTAGAATTTTAAGGAAGCACTTGCCTTGGGTGCCTCTATGTCTCATGTGTCTGGTGTCTCCTATTCTGTCTGTGATCGAGGTAGGGTACCCGTTCGTCTCCAGTACCTCGAGGAATCGCTTGGTATGAGTGTCACCACTCGCGGGATCGCTGCATCTGTTTTTGATTCGCGCGATCTCGTTCGTGATGTATCCTCTTTTGGCACTGTTGGGGGGGGGCGGACTTGTAGTGAACGAACAGGTCCCTGCAGGCTGCCTTTCGGTATAAGTTGCAGTGGATCCTTCCCTGTTCCGTGATGTTGATTCGGAAGTCGAGGAGGGCAAGTGACCCGTCTTCGTTGGAATGTTCAACACTGAAGTCAATGTTCTCCGTGTTGTTGAACGTCTCATAGATTCTGTTCGCCGTGTCTTGGGAAGATGTGAGAATGATGATATCGTCCACGTACCTTGAGAAAAAGGCTACGGCGTTGGGGTGGCAGGCGTTGAGTGCCTTGCGTTCGAGGTTGTCCATGTAAGAGATCGCTAGCACACCTGATAGACTTGATCCCATGGGCAATCCCGAGGTTTGTTGCTATGTTTGGTCAAGGAATCCGAAGTAGGTGTTGTCGACGACGATGGATAGGAGTTGGTGGATGTCAGTGGTGGTGAGCCCGAAGCAATGTAAGTCGGTGGATTGGACGCGTTCCATCCGTATATTAACGGCCGGGAGTGCCGGGACCGAGGTGTAGAGAGCGACTACATCAAGGCTGAAGGCATATCTGTTATTCCTTCTGGCGTCGGGATCCATTTGATGCAGGCGCTTCAACACCTCCTCAGAGCTGTTAACGTGTCCCGGCAAGGTGTCTAAGATGGGTTTGCGTATTCTGGCTAGGAGCCATGACATTTTGTAGAGTGGTCCCTCCACGCTCGATACGATAGCCTGATCTTCAGGTCGGGTCTCTGTTTGTGAGTTTTCACGAGGTGGTAGAAGGCGGTTAGTCTGCTGTTCCTCGTGAGGAGGTTGTATCTCAGCTTCTTCGGGAGCTTCCGCCGGTCGCAGATGTTGGTCCAGGCGGCGTTGATGTGCTCTTCTATCTGCGCGGGAGTGATTCCCGTGACCTTGGAGTAGAGGTTGTCATCGTCAAGGTGTTGGAGGGCCAGGGTGTTGTAGGCCTCTCTGCTGATGACGCAGAATTATTTTCCCCTGTCGGAGGGGGAGATAGATGAGGTTCTTCGGTTTTAGGTTGGAGAGAGTGGTGAGTTGAGATTTGGTGAGGTTATGTGTTGTGCGTGTGTGTTTGTGAAGTATATCCGAGATGGAGTGTTTTAGCCTGATTAGTTTAGTGTCGAGTTCGTTGTGGGTGGGTGGGGGTGGAGTGGGTTGTCGGGGTGGTAAGTGAGGAACTTGGGGTGGGTTGCGTGGGCGCTGTTATTTTCTGTGGCGCTGTTGATGGCGGTCACCCATTTAAGTTGGTAAGCGGCTCGACAAAAGTTGGCCTCGATGTTGAGTTTGAGTCTGTCGTCGAGACGTTGTGAGACGATGAACTTGGGTCCGAGGTGTAGGAGTTTCAGCTCGTCGCTCGTGAGAGTGCCGGTTAGGTCGGGGACCAGGTGCGTCGCATCGTTGAGGTATGGCTCGGTGTTGGTGGATGCGGCGGTGGCGGTTGTTAAGTTGTTGTTTCCCACGTGGTTCTGGTCCGTCTGTTCGTTAGTGTCGATGTTCTCGTTGTGGCGTTTCGACAAGATCCACTCATATTTTCGCTTGAGCCGTTTTTTCTCGTATTGGACTCTGGAGTGGTAGCACTGGTCGATTGCTTTAGTGATTTTCAGGAGCAAGTCCCCGGGTGCTATTGGCAGTCGATGTGTCCGCTCTGAGAGTGTCCGCTTATGGACGTGTAATTGGCGGTTGAGATGTCTCAGGATCTGTTTAATACACGTGCGATGTATGCGGTTAGTGGTGTTTTGAAAAGCTGGTGTATGTAGGCTTACTGGTAAGCGGATGTTCCTGATGGTGTTGGGGATGACATCGTTTTTTAGGAAGCGTTTCAGGAAAATAATTTGACAGCCAGCGTTGGCCCATTTCTCCGACAGTCTAAGCAGTTCCCTTACGGATGCAAACAATTCCTGGCTCAGGTGTAAGGATAAGAGAGTATTGAAGTTTGCTTGAAGCATTGTGGTATAATAAATAAATATCTTTAAGTCATTTGGAAGCCTCGACAATGCAAATGGGTAAATCTCCGGGTAACAAGATCCGGTGGTGGAGAGAGAGATGTAAGTGGGTGTACGTTGAGATGCGTGGTGTGTAAAGATGTGTAAATGCCAACAAACCTCGGAATTGCCCATGGGATCAAGCCTATCAGGTGTGGTAGCGATCTCTTACATGGACAACCTCGAACGCAAGGCACTCAACGGAATCTATGAGACGAACAGCGGACAGAATCTATGAGACGTTCAACAACACGGACGAGAACATTGACTTCAGTGTTGAACACCCCAACGAAGACGGGTCACTTGCCCTCCTCGACTTCCGAATCAACATCACGGAACAGGGAAGGTTCCACTGCAACTTATACCGAAAGGTAGCCTGCAGGGACCTGTTCGTTCACTACAAGTCCGCCCTCCCTAACAGTGCCAAAAGAGGATACATCACGAACGAGATCGCGCGAATCAAAAACAGATGCAGCGATCCCGCGAGTGGTGTCACTCATACCAAGCGATTCCTCGAGGTACTGGAGACGAACGGGTACCCTACCTCGATCACAGACAGAATAGGAGACACCAGACACAAGAGACATAGAGGCACCCAAGGCAAGTGCTTCCTTAAAATTCTACATCTGGGCGAGAATACCACCAACGCTATCCGCAAGGCTATACGGAGGGAGGGCCTCGACATCCACCTGGCCCACTCGGGCACCTCCCTGCGAAGATGCCTCTCCAAGAAACCCGGGAAATCTACTGACGCAGGCTCCCTCAGAGACTGCCCGATACGAACTGTTGCCTACGCACATACGTCGTGTATAAGATAGAATGTGACAGGTGCAACCAATACTACATAGCTAGCACAATCCGACGTTTGCACATCCGGATCAAGGAACACACTAAAACCAGGGCCTCGTCTTTCCGGAAACACATAGACAAATGCGGAAACAAAGACGGATGGCCCATTGTCACAATTCTAGCGACTGAAAGAAACGTCGGCGCGTTACGTATCAAGGAAGCACTTTTTCTCAAACGCCTGCAACCGCAAATAAATAACCGATTAGAGAGAAGCGAAATGAGATGGCTGGTTTAAGTTAACAAACGATGTAGCAACACACAACACACGCACACACACACGAGACAACTACACACACAGTAGCATTCCACCATACGAACATACTACACTGCCAATACAGAGGAACAAGGCAACTACACACGCACACACACACACACTCAAGCGAGACAACAACACACGCATACACACACACAGTAACATTTAACAAACAGGCAGAGAATGGACTGACAGCTAGCGCCACCCCACTCCCTCATTCGGCCGCTGACCTCTGCCCGACCGACCCCATTTCACGCGCACGCGCGCTCTGCCGAATACCTCAGATATTCAAAACAACAAACAGCGGAGGACGCGTTTCGCACCTGTCCGGCAGACAACCTTTACCCCGAAAAACCCCCAGTTGATGGATGTGAATCCGAAATATATAGGGACTATTAAATCTCTCCCAAGGTAACTCTCTCTTGTGTTGTTATTTTAATTTTATCCTTTATACTCTTCCTTCTTTCTTCTACACATTTACACATCTTTACACTCCACGCATCTCAACGTACACCCACTTACATCTCTCTCTCCACCACCGGATCTTGTTACCCGGAGATTTACGCATTTGCATTGTCGAGGCTTCCAAACGACTTAAAGATATTTATTTATTATAAACTAGACATGAAAAATGCGCAAGCTCAAAAGTGCCACAGAATGTTATAATAAACCTTCAAAAGTGTGGGACTAGAGTTGTTGCTAAAAAATATTGTAATCATTATATATCGTACATTCTGTGGCATCCTTTATAAAAATAGCTTAAACCAACGAAGCCTTTATTTTTACGCTATTTCACTTAGTTAATTCTTAGAGTGTAACATATAAAAATATGATTTACAACTATAAAATAAATTAATTAATATAATAACAGAGCTGCGGAGCTGAAATTTAGGAAATAATGGAGTATCGGATCCTGAGTTGGAGCCAGTCAATTTTTGGCCGACTCCGCAGCCCTGTATAATACATTTCATATTAAAGTTATTAATAAACCTATTTTACACTTCATGCAAATTACCACGAGATATTGATATTAGATATAAGATACAGCGCAATATCTACAGCTGTAAAAGTACGAAAGCGAAGTAATAATAAGTGGCTTAAGGTAATTCCAATATGAAAGTTTGTAGTGATAAAAATTTGATAATGCAATACGATTGTTAATATTATAGTTCTATGAAAATGTAACAATAGATAACTAAATTATTTTACTATTAGTATATTTAAGAAATTATCATTATAGATTTGATCGTTCATATAAGCATCATATTAAGTTTCAACACAATTATTTTATTACTATGAGTATATGATAATAATATTACGTAATTATTTATAGCTGTTATTACATTAAACATAGATGTATTTATTTTTATATGTTACACTCTAAGAATTAACTAAGTGAAATAGCGTAAAAATAAAGGCTTCGTTGGTTTAAGCTATTTTTATAAAGGATGCCACAGAATGTACGATATATAATGATTACAATATTTTTTAGCAACAACTCTAGTCCCACACTTTTGAAGGTTTATTATAACATTCTGTGGCACTTTTGAGCTTGCGCATTTTTCATGTCTAGTTTAATATTTTTTGAAGGCAACGCTTGTAATAACTCTAGTTAAACAGGATATATATTAATAATAAATTATCGTTGTAATGTAATTAGATTATGTAATTGTTATTATAAATTATCTTATAAATATTAGTGTAAGATGTATAAAAATATTTTCAGACTTTTAATATAAACAACTACAAAAAACAATCAATATTAAATCAATATATTATACATAATAGAAAACATAAAATATACAATACAAAAACAAAATATTTACATACAATTGCAATTATCAGTGTATATACATTTTCTTTATATTCCCTGAGCAAATTAATAAGATTTGTTTTTATTGTACATAATTTGATGACTTGTTGGAGTGTATTAAAAGATAGCAACAATTTGTGATTAAATTGTTATCTTAAGCAACTCACTTTTTAATAGTTGTTGGCTGAGCGAAATTGTAAAAGCCTATGAGCAAATATAAAAAAAAATACACAAACAACATTTCCTTGTGTTATTACAACATTAGATAAAATAATTGAGCAATGTCGTTATATTTTGCTCTTATTGCACATTAATAGTGTTTCTATTTTTCGGCACAAATCCATTACGGCAGTCCATTACTGGTACTTTATTTTATCGAATTAGTAAGTATGAAAGTCGAAGTTAACCACGGCAGGATTTGAACTTAGAATGCAAAGGACCATAACAATACTGCAAAGCATGGTGTCTGACGCTCTACCAATACTTGTGTTGAGCTGGTCATTAATTTATGGTGGTCGTGCGTGGAGTAGAGCAATCGCTAGTTGAAATATTATGAACAAAACATTTTTATTTGCCGAAGAACATATTTTCAATACTGTTTGTGAATGTGACGAAGGAAATACATTCTGATATGGAACAGTGTACAAAGTGTGTCTGTGAATAACATAATGTTACCTCATGTTGTTGTCAAGACATAATGGATTTCGTATATCCAGTTAGAAGATGAAACCTAGCCATCTCGGATTAGTTATATTTCATGCCATGTGTAAACGTGTTTGAGGATAGCAAAATATGCGCGTTAATTATAATAATTAGTTAATAATATTACAAAATATACCTAATTAAACTCTTTGCTTGAAATTTTATCATTCTTCGTTTATATATATATATATATATATATAGAGAGAGAGAGAGAGAGAGAGGGAGAGAGATTTATCTAGTCCTTCGCTCAAGATTAATCTATAAGTTTAGATGTTTGCCTTCGTTTAAGTAAATATTACAGTAAGATTTTTAATATAAACAACTACAAAAAACAATTAATATTAAAACGAAAAAATTATCAATGATAAAAGAAGCGGATGCAACTTTTTTTTTTATAAAGTTATATTCCTGTTTCTTTAAAGAACATTTCATTTTTGTTCTATTGTAGGCGAAATAATGCAATGGTTTAATAGGGAAGATATAACTTACGAATTATGTCTCTAACCGTGTAACGCTTTTTAAGTAGATAACTACAATTGAAAATACTAAAGAAATTGAACCAACAATTCAATTTGAAAGTCGTCTAGTGACAGTGTATTACTGGTACTTTATTTTATCGACCCCGTAACGATGAAAGGCAAAAATTCAAATGCTTAAAATTTAAATTGCCTTAATTCTATCGTCTGCTGTTTCATTAAAGGGAGATTATCGTCTGTATTTAATTCTATCGTCTACTGTTCCACTAAACAGATATACCTCCACTATCGTCTCTATTTATACATTTTAACTTATAACTTATACACATTTGATTTGAAATATTTTATCTAGTCCCCCCTCTCAATATTATGATGATTTCTTTCGAATGAAACAGTTCTAGTCCTGTAGAAGCCATTTATATATATAATTGAACTGAGTTAAAAATTCACAATATTTATAATTAAATAAGCTCATATATATATGTGTGTATTTATCTGTTTATTGTATTATATATAATGTGTGTATATACAGGATGTCCCCCAAAAATATATACACACTTCAACAGCATTCTAATAACTATTGCCTGTACAGGTAATCAAAGTGTCAATCCAATGTTAGTTTCGTGTTTTAACAGTACAAATTTACAATACACACATAAAACCAGTGTATATACATACATGAGTGTGTATACACATACATGAATGTGTATATACAATATATATGTATATATATATAGACACATATATTCACGGTGCAACGGTACATTAAAATATAGATGCGGGAGAGGGGGGGTGTATATATAGGGGCGCTGGGGATAAAGGAGTGTAAAGCGTGTGTAATTGATATATTGAAGGAGAGGAGCGTGCAGCGATAGAGTAACAAATATATAGAGAGGGGGAGAGATGGTATTGAAGGGGAGGAGTGCAAAGCGAAAGAGTAAGAGATATATATAGAGACGGAACAGATAGAGAGAAACAGGCGTAAGTAACAGTGGAAGAGATATAGAGAGAGGTACTCTGATTGGTTGAAAATTAGCCAATGACATACGATCACCACCACCACGGCTATCCCCGAAAAATTTTTATAGAAGCTAGGCATATATGTTAGAACACGAAAAGTGAACATTCTGTTGTTTCACACTTTTCGTGTTCTAACAGATTCCACAATGCCTCAAGAAAACTTCAATACTCTCATATATATATATATATATATATATATATATATATATATATATATATATATATATAACGGCTTTGCATGATTCTACTACTGCAGTGAGCTAAAATGTATCTAGCAGATGAGTAAAATTTAATCTCATTACGGGGTCGATAAAATAAAGTACCAGTAATGCACTGGATAATTGCTGGCCTTGTGCCTAAAGTAGAAACAATTAATATATATATTGTAGGCCGCCGCATTCAGTCATAGCCGACACGGATTGGAATCGAATTCTGTCGATCGATTTGTTATTGATTAGGCGAAACCCGCTGATGAAGCCACATGACCGATTGTGCCTGGTTGCATAATAAATGGAGACAGTGGATGCTGTATACTCTATTGCTGCATTAAGTGTGGCAGATACTCGAGTTCGGGTATAGATTGAAGGTATCCATTTACATGTGTTGTGTTAAAGCGAATAACTATGTGTCTACTCTGGGAGTTTACTGAACATTACCTCTTGAGTACGCTGATATGCAACCGGTACTAGCAGTAAAACCCATGCTAGTCTCGTGAACTTATTATTATTATTTTCTCCCAACTAGCAGATTAACCGTGAGAGTAAGCTGATCAATGTTTCCACACATTCATTATTGTTTTGTTTGATATGCGCTCTAATACATGTTATATTTCTCTCACTCACCTATTAAATCGTGCAAGTTGTAAAATTGACCGGTTACGCATGTGGTTGGTCGAAATATCTAGAACTCGAATTCTAACCAATGCGCTAAATCTATATCACTGTCAAATCGCGTGTTGGCATTTAATGTCCGGAAAGGTTTTAGGCACTACCATTGTTACTTTCGCACTATTTCTCGCCATGGAATTGGAGACTAGAGCCGAATGCAGCCAATCTATTGTACAGCGATTGGAGACTGATTTTTTAATAACCGTTTATACACGTTTGTTAATTTGTGTTTGAGACGCGTTGGCTGAGAAATTATGGCCGGAACGAAATTATATGAATGTCATCTCCTGCCATCACATAAATTTCTGAACTAATGGCCAATCAGCTGAGAGCATTGTGATGACGCGTATGAATTTCAGTTGCTAATGGTCTACTGTCTCGGCCGTCACATTTTAGCCGACACGGACTGGAATCGAATTCTGTCGATCGATTTGTTTACAAAATCTACGAAATTTGTTTACAAAATCTACTAAGGTTTGAGCGAAAATCTAAGGTTATAGAAAAAAAGATCAAAGGCTTAAAATATGATGAGAAAAACAAATTAATACATTGTAGAATATAATGAAAGATGACCGTGACTCGTGGAATATGTTATAGGACATCAGCTATATACTTTGTGAAAGGATTTATGATGACAAAGTCCAAATAAATCGGTTCTTCGATTTATTATTGTGTTGAAATTTGAGATGATTTTGTATTCGAAATGCGCATAATAAAATGTATGGTACTCTTCTAACCATCTTTTAATTTCTTCTTTATCATATATACTCCAGTTCTACCAACTGTGGTACTTATCTGATACATGCATAGTCTTATTTTTCTACAATATTACTCACCTTCTACACACACATATATATATATATATATATATATATATATATATATATATATATATATATATATATATATATATATATATATATATATATATGTATATATATATATATAGAATTATAAGTTTGAAGGATAGTCGGAGAAAATGTATCCAATTTTTCCTCCTTAGTCCGTAGAAATCAATTAATAAATCATTTAAACGGAGTTAAGCTTAAAATGTATCTTTGAAGAGATAAACAGATAAATGTTATATATATGTCATATATATGTGTGTATGTGTTTGTATATATATATATATATATATACATATATATATATACATATATATATATATATATGTGTGTGTGTGTACCTATTTATATATGCATAATGTGCGTATATATATATATTGTGCGTATGAATCTAAGTTGTTTTCGTTTGTGTGTGTCAGTGTATATTTATGTTTCGTAACCTAGTGATGCGACAAAAAAAGTTCGACAAAATATCAGGCATAAAAATAAGTACAGGGGTCGCTATGATCGAATTATTCGGGGCAGTGTCCCAGGATGGCTGCACTCTAATGACAGAAAACAGTTAATGTAATATAAATATATATATATATGTCTATGTGTATGTGTGTGTTACTGAACGTCAAATTCTGTGTGAATTTACGTAACTTTTAAATTAATGTTCTCATTCAGTTTGTTTGTTTTTCGATTCACCGTACATGTAAACTATTTTGCAATATATTTAACAGTCAGTATAAATTTAATAAATCTAAGAAGTGAACGAAATATTCTTTATCATTGTTCCTTTTCATTTGATTTAACAGTGAAGTTTGTTGAATGAGAATAACTTTGATGTATTCAATTATAAGTCATATATATGGTATGATTGTTTGGATATTGTATGATGAGTAATTCCTGTGATTTTCGATGTAGAAGCGTAAGTAATTTATAAAATAAAGTAGAAATATAATATGAAATATTTACGTGGGTTGAATAATGAAATTTGTTTATATCTTGGTCGTTGACAGACAATTCATTCAATGATATAATTAATGGCGTCAATATAAGACTTTTCAGATTAGGAAACGGCATATATATTAAATTCACAGCCACGTTTCTCCTGTCTCATTCTCTCTAAGCAGCCGTTTCGGATTGTGTTCCTTTCAATAGGCCCTAATCAGCTGTGGCCTAGTGGTACGGCTGTTGGACTTAAACTCATATGCCATAGGTTCGGTTCCTACGTGTTGTGTTCTTGAGCATAACACTTCCATTCACGTTGCCACAGTATACTCCGCTGAAAATGAGTACCAGCAATAGCTGGGGGTTTAGCCCTGCGAAGGACTAGCGTCCTCTCAAGGGCGTACTCTTGTACTCACAGTCGTTTAACGCCACCGAAACTGAGATCAGCAACGGCCTCATTAGCCTCTGGGCTCGAGACAGACATTGTAGGGAAATTTTGTAAATGAAAGCTGTACGGCAACGTATTGGATGAGTCGTAAATATAATCCCTCACACAAGTTAAATATAATCCCTCACACAAGTTAAATCCCCTGCCTAGTCCTTACAAATATTTTGCGGGCTCCTCTCTTTTGCATACATTCTTGAGAAGTTTTTCCATGGAGTAAAACTTCTTTGTTCCGTACATTCAGTCTCGAAGAACAAGTTAAGAACTTTTCCATCCCAACTTCTTTTTAAGTCATTGAAATGTCCTTTAGTTTATTTGAAAAAAACGAATTAAGTGAAAACGCATGGGCTGGTGGTTACGATTATAAGGTTGCGGTTCTTGATCAGAGCACTTCATATCACGTTGCTTAATAGAAAATTAGCGACAGCAAAATCTGGAGACTTTTTCATCTTAGACTCTTCTACTTCCAGTCGCTTGACGCCTATGAAAACGGAATGCACTCTCGAATTCGTTAGTAGATTAAATGAATCCATGTATATATTGTTTTGTAACAAAAGTTCGTAGCGTTTTTCTATTGATTGTGTTTAATCATGCGATTTAGTTGATCATGTGACAGAAACAAATGACGTATATTTTCTGGAAGACGAGACTCAATACATTTTCTATCCGAATATTGTGCAGATTATTTACTTCTACTTGAGGTATTTTGTTTTACGATAAAATTGAAAATAGAGGGAAATGAGATTCATTTTCGTTAATTGATACACTTTTATTTCCGAAAGTAAAGAATGTTGCACATACAGCGAAAAAGATATGAGTTATTTATGGATATCGTGTCATAGCTGAGGGTACTATTCGCAAGTGGTTCCCTAGGTCTAGAGCCCAAAATGTTGACATCGAAGACCGTGCACGTTCAGTCGTGGATAATGATCAAATCGAGACTTTAATAATAAAAAATAATAATGATAATCCAGGAAACAACGCGAGACATCACAGAGGTACTTCACATATCTAATATGAGCGTTACAATGTACTTGAAAACACATAGATACGTGAATCGCTATGAGGTTTAGATGCCTCATAGGTTATTGGAAAAAATTAATAGAACGTATTCCTATCTGCGATTCTCGGCTCAAACGAAACACAAAAAATTCCATTTTTTTAAATGATCATGAGTGATGAAAAACAGATTGTTTGTAACAATGTAAAAGAAGGGGGAGAAAACTAAATTAACCACCTTCAACCATTCCAAAATCCGGTCAGTATCTGAAGAAAGGAATGCTCTATATTTGGTGGACTTGGAAGGGTGTTATATATTTTGAGCTCCTACCGCGAAATGAGTCTTTAAATTCAGACTATCATTGTCCTCAATTAGACCATTAAAGAAGGTGATCGATGGAAAAATCCAAAATTGGCAAACCGAAAGGGTGTAGTGGTACATCAGAGCAAACTTAGACCACACGTTTCTTTGCAGATCCGGCAGGAATTAGTACAGCTTGGCTAGGAAGTCCTACCACACCTACTGTATTTACCTGGCCTTGTATAGATAATCATCTATTCCGATCCCTACACAATTTCCTTTAGACGATTGCAAAGAAAAAAGAAACACCTAGACCAGTTCATGACCGGGAAAGATGCCAAGTTTGAGGTGGATGAGATCATGAAGTTGTCTCAAAGATGGCAAACGGTGGTGAAACAAAATGCAAAGTATATAGTTGAATAAAGATACGTACAACTATTTAAATATTTGTAATGAATTTCACTTAAAAAAACGCTATGAACTTTGGTAACAACCCAATATATATATATATGTGTGTGTGTGTGTGTGTGTGTGTGTGTGTGTGTGTGTGTGTGTGTGTGTGTGTGTGTGTGTGTGTGTGTGTGTGTGTGTGTCGGTGTCTGTGTATGTGTGTCTGTGTGTGCCTGTGTATGTGTCTGTGTCTTTGCCGAACAGCTAAACTATGAACATGAACTCAGAGTGGTATTATGAGAACCAGTCTTCGGGCAGCGTTACAATCGACTAAACCCCTTGTGATGCAGCCAACGTGAGTTCACGTGTGTTACTAGTAAGAGAATCGGATTTACAATCGTTAGGTTGATTTCGATTGCCGGGCTGGGTGATGCGCTGTACCCTTGCTTTACTTCACGTTGCTCCTTCTGCCAGGAGTTGTGACCGGGAGATAGTATCAGCAATTGTAAAGACCAATGGAAACATTGTTTCCTTAGTCAAATCTAACGAGTACCGCCCCACTCGGGAAGCAAGTGCCATTAAGATATTGTCGTTCGTTCCTGTAAAAAGCCTGGAAAATATCCCCCATAATGACTACAGTTTATTGTTGAACCCCGTAACAGAAATTTTATAAAATGCTATAGATAATTTGAATGAGTGATGTAAACATTACTGGTTCACTTAGATAAATATTTGAAATACCACTCAAGATAGTGACGTATATAGTCACATGTGGCAGTCACATGAATCTTGTAAATAAATGCTGAAGCTTTATCCACATTATGAGCTATTTAAAATACAAACAGTGAGATCACACCCAAATTATATTCCTTATATTTCAATCAAGTATCATTTCAATATTATTCTAGAAAATTTTCCAAGGAATTACCAACATAATGCGTATCACATATAATAGTACAATAGTATCTTGATTATATATGAGGACATCTAGACAGCAGAAATCTCAAATTCTAAATGTTGCAACAAGGGAGCAATCAGTAAGTAACATATTTTAATTAGGAATTTATCTTCTTGGGCAATGAATAAGTGTCGCAACACAATAATGGAAAATAAATTCATTAGAAAACATTAATTTATTTTGCAATAAAATAAATAACATTACCAGTCAGACATTCAACAAGCCGAAGTTTAGAAATAGCCTTCAGACCCCACCCCGCCCCACCTCTCCAACAATTGCTGTTATTTTCGCTTTTCAATCGAAAATAATATCAAGCAGAAGTAATTTGATGGCTGAACAAGTTATGTTGTTAGTTGAGAACCATAAATGATTTGATAAGGATTTCCAAGCGATTTAATTGATAAGTATCAAAATACACCGTAAGTACTTCTATACAATTACATTTACTTTCTCTGTATTGCTTCATGTTCTCTCACTCACTCTTTCTCCCTCCCTCTATCTCACTCTTTGTGTGTTGCTAACTTTGTCAGTCTATGTCTACCTCACCCTCTGCGCTTATCCTTGTCACTCTATCTCCCGCTTTGTAGCTCTTTCTCTACCTCTCTCACAGCTCATTATCCATCTTACACTATCTTTCTTCGTTTAATGATTTGATACCTACCAATGGCCGAGAAAATCTGTGCATTCATCTTGCCTCCAACAATTTTCCTCACGTAAGAAGAATATTAATATCTATTATAAATAGTAACTTGCAGAATTATCTGAGATCAGAAACATTTTAGACCCAGGTGTCTCAAATAGACCGTGTCGTAAGTGTAAATATAGTTCAAGCCTGACTTCGTTTTTAGTTTTCTGAATATACTTGACCCTATTTATCCAGACTTTGCATATTCTGATCGATAAACTCTTCAATTTTGCACAGTTCACACCCTTCATACAAACCTCTTGACTTTCGTTTCCTTTTACATCATGTTTAGTTATGACTTGCTCGGTGTTCCACTTTCTGCTATTTCCATCACTTTTCTCGTCCATTCATAATTATTTTCCTAGACACGTGTCCTAACTACCCAATCCAATTTCTCTACACAACGTTCAACACTGCTCTCTTTCTATAATCACTAGCAATCAATTGTTTGTCTACTCTCCCTCTGTGAAACTCCATTCGGCTTTTTTTCTAGCCTTCCGGCCGCTCCCATCATTTGTTATCTTCTCACACTTGGAACATACAACTTTCCCTTCTGTTCTGTCCAACCTTCTCTACTGCTCTACGTACATCACTCATATCTCGCTCTCATAAACATGGTACTTCTCACCCATACCGTATATACCATTCCCAAAAGATTGAATATAAATCTAAAATAAGAAAAATTACATTTTCCATCATTATTACATCCAAGTCAACTTGGTCTCTCAAAATTGGCAGCCAATTCAATGTATAATAGAAATACAATGGTCTGTTTGCAATCGCTATCATTTTCTTCTGTTGTATTTCACTTGACCACAGTTGAAAGAAACAATTGTTTTAGAATATATCTAATTGTAGAGCATTCCTTTGAACTTTAGACAGACATATTATTTTAATCTGTGTTAAAATGGAAATCAGATATTATAGAAATATCACATTTTGTTCTGTATTTAATTCTGAATATATAATCAGCAGAACCTTTTGAACTGTTTCTTATAACGTGTATTTAAAAATAATCTATGTTTCGCCCTCAGTCAAGGCATTTGATACTCAAAATTCGATCTTCTGTTTTTGTTCCGTATCAGTTCTTTGAAGAATATGAATTTTATATCTAAAGAACATTGTTTTACACCAGCAGTCAGCGCAGCTTTAACCATTTTGATAACGTGAAAACATTTCATATTTGACTGCAATTAATCATTCTTTCAGTAGTGGACGCAGTATTAACGAATGGTTGAGTAATTTCCTTTGCATTCATTAGGCTCTTTCTTTCCATTTCACAGAACCACTTCACGTATCTCCTCTAGACAGGAACCACTTATTGAGATAGTAAGATGATGCTAGCGTTCCCGGTACAGTTATGTATCCTCACACGACTCTCTGTCCCAAACCATTCTTCTGGGCACAGCTGGAGGAAAATAAGTTGAATAGAAATACTTTACTGGTTCAACAACAACAATGGCAAGACAGGTTACAACACTGCGACTCTTTTTACATGACGGCGGACTGGTGACAACAAAAACGTCTAGATTGGAAGTGAAACGACTGGCTGCAATAATTATTGAAACACCATTCTGAAGATGTCAATAACATATAGTGGATTATTTCACAAAACAAATCTTGACGTAGTTATGTAATTTCTAATTGCAGCTATGACTTAACTGTCTAAAATACTCTCTTTATTCAAAATATACTTCATATTGTTACACAATAGATTATTGAAGTGGCTCGGGTATGGAATATTCCTCAGAATTGCACAATACACCAATCCTGCTTACTGAATAATGGTGATGGAGGTGTTATTTCTTCCGTTTATCAAAATAGACAATTAAATATTTCCTCAGCAAACCCAAACATCCTAATATTCTAAATTGGGATTTCATTATATGAAATGTTTCCATGTTGTATATATATTTAATCTTTAACTCTGTTTCTTTTTTGCCTAACCAAGCAGGATTTCAGTTTCCATCCAATTACCAGAGAGTTAGTCTGTATGATTTATAATGTAATATCATTGAAGTTAAAGAGGCTGACTTTTAATATGTAATTTTCTTTTCGAATTGCCGTTTTGTTTAACTGTTATATTGCATCGTAATTATTAAATAATGTATATGCTTTCAGATATGGAGGAAAATTGCTAAAGGATAGCAACATTTATAATTTCTCATAAAATAGGAGATCATGAATTATTGTTGTGACAGGGAAAGAAAGAACACATATTTCTCTTTTTATATCAATAAATAAACCTGTCTTCATAGCCGTACAATTAATATCTAATAGTTTATATGAAATGCACGTGACTTACGGGTTACATTGATGGCCTCATGATTGTTAAGTCGTGAGTTGGAATCTCGTACTGGGCGATGCACTGTCTTTTTGTCGATAATGAGAAAAATAACTATATTCTTTTTAGATGAAAGCGCATGGTCTAATAGTTAAGCAGTTCCACATATACATACAGTATCGTGAATTTATTTTCGGGGTCTGTGCTGCATTCCTGAGCAAAACATTATTTCACATTCTTCCAGTCCATTCACTGGTAAAAATACATTGTACATGTAATTCAAATGACCAGCCTTGTCACATATAGTATCGCATTGATTTAACCAGAAATATATACGTGTCTGTGGAAGAGTGGAAGAATAATTTACGCGAGGGACAATCCGATGAACAAATTAACTGGAACACTCCTATTTGAAACCAGCACACAGTGCTCTCATGAACACACAGACGTAAAATAGATTTCATAGTAGACAGGTAGGGTCTAGTAAATCCTAAGGGAGTGGTAGTCGCACCGTGTTGACATACGGCGTTTCTAGGGCATTTTTAATCCTGGCGAGGCCCATCTCCTCGTCGGGTCTGAATACAGCAGATTTCTTCAAGAGAAAGTGAAAGTGAAAGTGTGAGAGCATGGAGGTGAGGAAGAGATATAGAGAAAGAATTAGACTGATACTTTTTTATCGACCTTGAATAGATGAAGTTTGACCTCGACGGGATTTAAACTCAGAAAGCAGAGATCCGAAGCGAATATTTCAAAGTATTCTATTCGACGTTATATCTGCCAATTCGCTGTCATTTACAATACACTGTGGAAAAACTGCATAGTACGGAAACTCATTTTTCCAGGGAACCGAATCATTGGCTCTGTTTCAATTCTATGTTGGGGAAAATTTTTCCCCCCTCATAAAGCTAGTTTATTGTCTGTAATATATTTATTTTATGTAACTATATAACTGTAGTATGGTCTTAATATCATTAAACCAATTTTTCTAGCGGAATAGATGATGTTATATCGTAGACGGATTGGAAGAGTAGTTAACTTTAAAGTCCTAAAATTAATTGATTGAATATTTGGTAATAAATATATCAATAAAGAAATGCATTCATACAAACATAAATATATGAATAGATAGAAGTAACGGTTTCTTCCTGTTTCTCTCTTGGTATATATATATGCGTGTGTCTGAACTATACAAACAATTCTCGAAGGAAAGTAGAGGATTGTAATGATAGTATGCACTTGCCACGTTTAAAAAGGAATAGCTCAATGTGTTTTTATAATATATAAAGGTTTGAAGAGGAAACGGTATTTCTGAGGGCATATACGTAGAGCAAATATTAACAAGTGTATCAATGGAAACATTAACTTCTTTCATTTATATACAATATTTATTCTCTTTAAAATGATGTTTCGAAGGAGATATTCATTATATTGTTGGAAATGTTGGAAAGCATTTCGCATAATCTATATCTATATATATATAGCGTACATATATAGCTATCGATGCATGTTCCTTTTCCTCAGACAGATGATAAAAGTCTTGAAAATGAATGAGGTTGTCAATGAAACATATTTGGTGACACTACAGTGACATCAATAACAACAATAAAATTACATTCACATCTACGGCTGGGAACATATTAATATGAACATCACTGAGCGCGAGGAATATTTAATTCAGGCAACAACGGTGAGGAAAACTCTGACATATAGATATATTGGTATCAAGTCCCAAACCCGGAGCTAGCCACACCTTCCCAGGCGAAGTCAACTCTAAAGAGCTTAATGCCGGACATTCACGACGGAGCAAGGACCAAGCAGTTTGTGCGCATCCTGGTGCTCTTTAATAGCGAGGCTCTTGCTACAAAGTTCTATGTGGTCACCTGAAATAGGGGCTAGCCTATTTTCTTTCCCTCTCACATGGGAAGAAGAGCAATCAAGTTCTGCATTGTTGGGGTAATGACAGAAATAGAGATATAGGGGGTGCCAGCATGCACAGTGCAAAAGGGAAGCGAAACGCTCCTCGATGTAAAGAGGCCACGGAGGTAGTACCGGTTGGTAATCAGTCTGAAGATTCTTCCCGAGAAGAAACCAGAGAGGATTGAAAAGATCCGAAACCTAATTCGCCTTCCGCGTGGCGTGGAGCTATGTTGAGCACAAAAGGCACCAATGCTATTTTTGCGAGCTAACCAGATATCAAAAAGACTTTTTTCCTCAACGAAAGACAGGGGAACTCAACATCCCCTTGCTACATAAACCGGAATCTCAACAGTAACAGCAACAACAACGAACAACAACAGTATATTTGGCACCAATATCACCAACTGAACCACTACGACAAACAACATTAAACTCTAACAAAGCCACCCGGAGGACATGTGAAAACATATCTCTTTCCGTCTTCTCTAAACACAAAAACACACATAGACACGCAGCCGCCACACAAACAGACTCCCGGTAACATCTGAAACAGACACCGGAACTGACTCATCTCGAAGTAAAAATGAGGGGGGAACCCCGAAAACCCCCCATAAATGAAACGATAAGACAAAACATCTGGCATTACACACAACAGAAAACCCACACACCGCGCACAAAACAAACACATACAAAGCCACAACAATTCAAATTCCACTAACACCATAACTATCAACACTACCACTGCTACCACCAACAGAGTAACAACATAAAAGAAAAGACACACAACTGCAACAAACAACAGCCCACACACAAATCTTCGTGTTAGTAAGAAGGGCCAACGAAGAACTGATGGTCCTCGTAGCACGAGCTAAAGAGATTGAGAAAGAGGAGGAGATTTCTGGTACCAGCACATTTAAGTGCCTGTATCTCCACAAGCTGAAGCAGGGCATCGCGCCCGAACCAAGGCATGGAAGGGCTACGTCGTCATATGCGACCGATGTCATTGTGGTGGTGTCGGACACCTCGACATCTTCTTAGATGAATATGAAAAGATGACGTGCGCAAAGATCAACCGAGAGACGTGGTGTGTTTGCAGCTCAGCACATGGAGAGGCAAATTTATGCCGTTCAATAGCGTCGTTGGATGCATGACGGACAGATCGGTGAAGTTGCCCGGGATCTGATTTCAGCCAGACCTCCAGGTGGATAAGATCTGGGACGAAGTAATGAGCAGGTTAGTCACTTTCACCCAGTAATGGGCCGAAAGGAAGCTATCACTGAAAGACTGGGTGGAGGTGTCGAACATATACATTTCTAAATATTCTCTTTCATTAAACTCTTTCTACTTCACTTGTTACATATTGCAACAACTCTTCTTTCTCCTTTCACTCCTTATACAATGATCTACACTAATGAGATTTCTGTCACCATTCTTTTTCTTTATGTATAGTCTATTAATATTTGCTTTAGACTGTAAAGCTCCGTATATTGTCATGAACCTTCCCGTCCTTCTATCCAATTTTGATATTTCTTCTTCAAACCATCTAAGAGTGGATGCACTATATCTAACCACTGTAACAGCCCAGATAACCATTGCAATGGCCAGATTTCTTGCATTGAAGTTAGTTTTTCAAATCATTTTTACTTTTTTTAAACATATCCTACTAATCTTTTCTTCTATTTCCACGTAAAAATACCATCTAATTATAAGATCCCCAAATATTTATAGCCACTTATCTTTTCGTTCTCCCATGGTTTCTCCCAATGGCAGTTGTAATCCAATATAGGCTGATTTCTCCCCTCTTGCATGTTGAGTACAGAGAATGTGAAAATACCAAATTCCATAGCGATATCGTGAAATTGTATGTTGAAGCTGTTGGTCCTGTTTCAAAGTTTTTGCTCCGTTGAGATGGGGCTGACCAATAACATTTCTTTCTCCCCAAAGTTCAAACTAGCCGTTTTGGTTTTATGAAATGTTGGCTGTTAGTTTCAGTTGACGTCTCGATTTACAATATGTGTTTCTGTGGTACAAATTCAAAAAACAAAATCAAATATTTGGCCCAAATATAGTTTCGTTTTTGTCGCACTTGTAACAAAAATTATATCAAAACAAACGTTTTAAACGTGTGGAACGTACGAGAGCGAATCCTGTCCTAAACAATTATTATTTTTATTATTATTATAGTGGGTTGGTAGAATCAGTAGAGTATCTGACACGATGCTTTGCAGCATAGAGTTACGGGCCTTCTCGTTCTTAGTTCAAATACCACCGAGGTTAGCTTTTCATTTTATCCTTATGGGATCAATACACTAAATTACCAGTAACGTACTGGGGTCGATATAATCGACTTTCCCCTTCTCCCAGATCACTTGCATTGTGCCTAAATACTATTATTATTATTATTATTATTTATTAGTTCACCATAGTAGCCCAAGCTGCTACGCAGTGCAATCGAACCGGAAACCTTATGATTATTAACCATTGGGCCATGCTTCTACCATCGTTGAATAAATGGCCATTAGCATATTATTAGTGGAATGATCGGAGAGTTGATGTTATGATTACTAAATACAAAACAAGATAATATGATAAGCAATTAATGAGGAACAGCTGTTTGGTTTGACGTTGATGTAGCTATTTAATAAGGAATACAAGAGATACAGATTTTAAAACACTGATTTAACGTATTTGATATAAATACTTCCTTGCTTTGTTAAAATTTACATTTCAACGACAAACACACATACGTAACTTTATATGTGTATGCGTGTATGCGTGGGCGTGTAAATACATGCATATATATTTATATGCATGCATACACATATATTAATGTACATACATATACATAAATATATCTACATATATATATATATATATATATATATATGCGTATGTGTGTGTGTGTTTGTGTGTGTGTGTGTGTATATATATAAATATACATACAATCATGTAGATATATATATTAATAATTATTTTCTTTGGTGTTTTGAGAAACAAAATATTTTTATTGAGAAAATCAATTTTTTGTATAGTTGAATGAACCCCTAGGATATTATTTGTATTTTATCGATACAGTTAAATTTAATTGCATCATTTCTGTTCTTTGAACGATATTTGATTTGTAATTAACGGTAAATATTATTTAAAAATGTTCGCATGTACGTAGGAGAATATGGATATAAATAATAATTGTTTCTTGTTTAGATACAAGGCCAGCAATTTAGGGGGAAGTCGAGTAAATCCAATCCAGTCTGGTAGTGGTACTATATTATATCGACCCCGTTAGGATGAAAGGCAAAGCTAACCTCGGATTTGAACACCGAACATAAAGAGAGACTGCTAATCCACCGAACACGCATATAGACACTAATGTTTTCTTATTGAAGCACAACGCTTGCACTTTGACGTGGGGTCTCCAACAATTGAATAGTTCTTTACTTCATCGTCTTCGCAAAGAGAATAGGCAAAGTTGACCTAGGTCAGATTTGAACACAGAAGGTAAAAAATGAAAACATATTTACTACCAGTATGAAATGAATAGTTACATGGGGCACAGGTGAGTGTATTTACATGCTGTTGGAGGCAGCGAAATGGCTGGTCCTAGAATGTCAAATACAATTCTTTGCAATATTCGTTCCACTTCACTGCCCTCTGATCCATGTTCAAATTCTTCAGAGCTCAACTTGCCTTTCAGCATTTCGATGGTAATAGTGTATTTTTCCTGTACTGGGTTCGATACTTCCTCTGTCTTGATTGCTCAATCTCACGTTCTCTGTCTCTGTATATCTGAAAGACATAGATTTATTTCGGATTTTTAAAGGAATGGGATTTCTCAGTTTTAAATGTCGTTCCGGTTCGTGGACCATGCATCTCTCGTTGAACACATCCTCAATGCCAACAACTCCAATATAGGAACAAGTTAGAAATTCTATAAAGGATATCTCAAAATGCTAGAAACAGCTGCGAATTTTCCTATATTTAAGCCTACCATCTTGATCAGGAAATCAACGGCGAAAATAGGTACAGTAATGACTTTTCCACCACTTATTATTTTCACATCAATCCTGTCTGTGCACCATGATACATACACACCATACACATACACACATACATATACACATATATATATATATACACATATATATGCATGTACATACATATATATACCCATATATATATACACACACATACACACACCCACACATATATGTACATATATACATACACATACATATAAACATACACACACACACACACACAGACACATATATATATATATATATATACACACACCCACATATACACGCACATACATACACATATATTCATATATACACACACATGCACACATACATATATAAATGTACACACATATCTGTACAGACATACATACATACATACAGACATACATACAAACACATCTACACACACATACATCTACACACACATCTACTACTCAAGTATTTAAATTCACATATAGATTGGGGTGGGGAAAAGGAATTAATGAAATGTTAGTGTACCTCTGAGAGTTTTTCTTCTCTTCAACGATCGAATGTTTGAAAGTACGGGTATCTTCAACTTCTATTTGGATATTTTTCTTTTTCAATATGAGATTTTTTAAAGAAAAGAGAGAGGGGGAGAAGAGAATCCCGTTATTTGAAGATGGAATATCATTTTTTGTGTTCAGTGGTGGTTTGTACTTTCTAATAAAGAATTATTCTTTATATTTTCGGAAATGTTCGTTGTCCGACCATATCTTAAAGAAGGGGAAAATTGGGACTTTTCCCTTTCCGCATGTTGCGAAGTGTTCACTGTATGTGGTGTTTCTGAGAGAGGGGTCTCTAATTTGTTGTTTATGTACTCGATTCAGCTATAAGAAACGAATTTGAAAAAGATCCTGCCATTATATTCATCAAAGGTCTATTGAAATGGAAGCAGCAGAAGGGGGCTTTTACAGCACCTTTCTTAAACAGTCTTATCTTGCTGTCAACCTTCACCATTTTCTCTGTGTATATATGTGTGTGTATGTGTGTGGGTGTGGATGTGGGTGTGGATGTGTGTGTGTGTGTGTGTGTGTGTGTGTGTGTGTGTGTGTGTGTGTGTGTGTGTGTGTGTGTGTGTGTGTGTGTGTGTGTGTGTGTGTGTGATTTTTAGATCTTCATCAACACTCCTTCACTCCCACACTCATTAACACCACACTCCACACATCACAACACAACCTGATCTCAGTTTGACAATCGCCACCGACGAATGCGAGAAAGTTCTCCAAGAAAGTAAACCAGGAATCTTTAAAATTCTTCCCACCGAAGTTAACAAAGAACTTACTAGATCTACCAACTCTTAATATTATAATACTAGCAGTGGTGCCAGGCGTTGCACGGGATAAGGTATTTTGGTACGCGGGCCGCCAACAGACGTAATCGTGGAAAAACTGCATGCCTGGACAATATGTAAAGAAAATAAACCGAATACTCTGATGGCTGGATAATCTTGAAAACTTTCCTCAATGAAGCAGGAAAAATACAGGTTTTCACCTAATGCGGGCCCTAGGGGATCAAGAAAATAAATATTTTTATGTGCATAATATTCTTTGAAATTTCGGGAAAAGAGGTTAGACGTAACGCCTCCAAAAAAGCTGAAAAAATGAAGTTTTTCACCTAATGCGGGACCGAGGCCATAAAAAAGTTGGATTTTCTTTGCTCACGGTATGAAGAAGAGACTGACTAATACATAGTTACAATTTCAAGGAATTCAGTCTGACGCAACGCCTCATAAAAACCCTAAAAACCTGAAAAAACGCAGTTTTTCGCCTAATGGCCCAAGGTATCAAAAAGTTGAATTTTTTATGTGCATAACACTCCCTGAAATATAAGTAATACACATGTAAAGTTTGAAAAAAGTCGGTTGGGTATTTCTCGAGTTTTAGGGATTCAAACTCACAGACACACAGACAGACATCCTCAGTTTTATATATATAGATTTGAAATGTAAATCCCAGACACACACACACACACACACACACACACACACACACATACACACAGACATCCTCAGGGAAGTGACGTAATGCAGACAGCCAGACATACAGACAGATATTATTAAGGGCGCGACATTATATGTATGTATCTATCTAAAAAGAGAAAGACTAAGAATTATAGAGAGAGATCGCTAAATCGCCTAATTCGGTACCTAGGGCATTGAAAATTTGAAATTCTCTTTGCTAAGAACACTCCCTGAGACATAAGTATTACATGTGTAAAGTTTGAAAAGAGTCGGTTGGGTGGTTCTCTAGTTTTAGGGATTCAAACTCACACACACACAGACAGACATCCTCAGTTTTATATATATAGACTAGCAGAAAACCACCCGGTGGGCGGTTTTCTGCTAGCAAATCTAGTGTATATACTGATATTGATGAGATTTGGATGAGAAATGTTTTCGGCACCACATGTTCACCGTCACTCGGTGTGTCTTTTATGCATGTATAAATATATATGTTATCTATACGGTGAAATCTTTGAAATAAATATATGTTAAAACGAAAAAGGAGAAAATAAATAACTGGCGGTTAGAAAAAAATATTCCTATGAAATTTTAATCATACCATTAGGTGTGAATAAGGAAATATTTTTTTTATTGGCAAAACAAATGTTCAAAAGAAAAACTTCAAGTTTTTTAATTATTTCCAATTTTTTCATGAAATTGAACACTGGACGTTGGCTGCTGGAAATGGAAATTAAATCGTATTTAATTGTATTTAAATTTCTAACCTTATTTTATTATTTATATTTTTTCAATAAGAAATTTAAAAAAAAATAAAAAAAATTGAAGAAAAAAATTGAACAAATCAAACGTAGGTTATGGAACTGCGCAATCTGATTAATAAATTACCGCATCAGCAGCAACCTTGTTCAAATGGTCCTTATTATCAGCAGCAACAACCACAAATTCAATGGCAACCTTCTTCAAACCACAAATTCAATGGCAACCTTCTTCAAACCACAAATTCAATGGCAACCTTCTTCGCATGGTGTCAAGTCAGAACCGCCTCGAACTGGTTACTTCTGGCTTGTGCAAGGTGTCTCTATAGCAACCAGCGATTCCCTCGGCCTCAGTGACCAAAGTCAGTGGAGATGGGAAGGTAATGTTTCTATAGCACGTGTTTTAGCGTCTATTCACTCTCTCTCTCTCCCTCTCTCCCTCCCGCTATCCCCCTCTCGTAGTCTGTCTCTTTCTTTCACTCTCACTCTCTCTCTACGCACGTGTTTCCACTGTTGGACAGACAGACAGACAGACAGAGAAATTGCTGGTTATATATATAAGTAGATTATAAATTTAAATCAAATTATTTAGAACTACAAGTGAAGTCATTCTTTTCCTTTTTTCAAATATATCTATAATATTATAAAGCTGAGTGTCGTGTGTATTATGTATGCATGCATCCTACACACCTCCCTATAGTTGTTAGCTTTACTCTCTCCGTCGCTCTTACCTCTCTCTATATGATAACTCTCTTTTACTTTCCGTAGAGATGAGCGTCGTATGTAAATTCGGCTCTCTATAATAGATCATTTCCCCTCTCTATAATTTAACTGCTTTACTGTCGCTGTCGCTCTTCACTCTCTAATATTATAAAGCTGAGCATCTCTCTCCCTCTTTCACCGTCTCTATAATTAAACAGCTTTACTCTGTCTCTCTTCACTCTCTATATGATACCAGGAAATACATACATCAAAAGGCAACCCTGACAAATATAATAATTGTTTCTACTTTAGGCACAAGGCCAGCAATTATCCCAGTTCATTACTGGTACTTTATTTTATCGACCCCGTAAGGATGAAAGGCAAAGTTAACCTCGGCGGGATTTGAACTCAGATCATAAAGGGACGTAACTATGCTGGAAAGCATGGCGTCCGACCCTCTACCGATACTGCCAATCCGTCGTGTGTATCCCACACACTTTTACTGTCGTCGCTCGCATAAGTAACACACACACACACACACACACACACACACATACGCATACTTTCACACCTGATTTCACCAATTGCCGGATAACATCAAAACAAAACACACAGACACACACATGCACATACACACATACACAAACACATATACAATACACAAACACACACACATATCTATACTTTATATGTATGTATGTATGCATGTAAGATCATTCTCCCTATCTATAATTTAACTGCTTTACTCTCTCTGTCGCTCTTCACTCTCTATATAACAACACTGTTTTAGTTTCCGTATCTCCCTTCAATATATACACATAGAGAGAGAGAGAGAGAGGGAGAGAGAGAGTCGGAAGGACAATGTGACACGGGATGATGTGTGGTATCTTTGCAGTGGAGTGGTGGGGGATGTTATACCTAGCCGAGCGCCAGCCGGACGGCCAGCTAGTATATATATATATATATATATATATATATATATATATATAAATGGTAATAAATTTGAAGACTAAAATCTCTCTCTCTCTCTCTCTCTATATATATATATATATATATATATATATATATATATATATATATATATACAGCCGCATTGCCATACCAACGAAAAAGACTGAACACAGGGAAAGATTTTTGACTGATATATATATATATATATCAGTCAAAAATCTTTCCCTGAGTTCAGTCTTTATATATATATATAATGTCAACATGAATGGACCTGGTATTTTTATCTAAAGTCATTTTTTCCAATTCCATCCCGCCCGTCCCCTCAGTCTATTTTATTTCTCATTTTCTTCTGATAAAGGACTAACGTCCGAAACGTTAAGACCATCTTCCTGCTATATCAAGCGTTAAACTAATATATACCTTCCATATACTGTACCGATTATGTTGTTATTTATGTTTACCTTTTACAAATATATATATATGTATAACGAAGGAAATGTGGTAAGGAACCAGGTGGACCATAACGCACCAAAGTACTCAATACTTGGGGTAGTAGAGTGGGTAATAGGAACAAGTAAGACCCCGACGGCTGAGCTCAAGCCGTTTCGACGGCTAATTCTGTCAGAATTAGCCGTCGAAACGGCTTGAGCTCAGCCGTCGGGGTCTTACTTGTTCCTATATATATATATATATATATATATATACTCATAAATCTAAAGAGTAGTTTGAAATATGAGATGTCAATTTTAGCGCATTCATCTGATATTTAACTGATATTTATAAAGAGAGACAGTTTCAACTTGTACGTATACTTATACAGCGTTAAATAGCGAATGTTCTAGGAAGAAACACATCAATCCGATTATGAAGTACTCAATGATTCCGTATCAATACTTCAGTACAATTTATGAATGATTAATAGTTAACCTGCACATCATCCATTTCACTGTTGTGTTATTATTATTTCAGCCGAGGTTAACTTTGCCTTTCATCCATACGGGGTCGATAAAATAAAGTACCAGTAATGTACTGGGTAAGTTGCTGGCCTTGTGCCAAAAGTAGAAACAATTATTTCAGCATTTTAAATGTTGGGTTTGTATAGTATCATAATTCACACTGATTTGGGGGGGGAGAGGTGTCGAAATATGACGCGGAAATATTGTCAGAGCTGTGTGTTACAAAGTAAAACAAAACAGAAATCGCAGAGAAAACATTTTGAAATAGAAATCTAGACAAAGGATATCCCTCTTCACTTTCTCTCTCTCACCTCTGTCACTCTCCCTTTACCTCTCTTTCTACCCCGCCCCCTCTCTCTTTCTCTCTCTCTCTCTCTATATATATATATATATATATATATATATATATAGAGTGAGAGAGAGAGAGAGAGAGAGAGAGATATGTAAAAGCATGTTATAAGGTTTAGAAATGTTTAATCTTTTTAAAATGGCGTGCTATGTGGTGATAAAATGGATATATGTTATGTAAAACTCATGATTGAATTAGATAGGTAATTTTCATTCAAGTGTTTTTATATTGGAGTTCGTATATAGATATATATGTTGGTTGTAACTCAGATGTATTAAACATGGAATTTTCTTAGTTTGAGATGTAAATGTTTTGAGATGTGTATGGTTTATAGATATGTGTTTAGTAAAAATAAATTCCACTGAATTACTGGCCATGTTGTTATAGTAAGTATATTATACTATGCATTCCTAGCTTCAAATTTTCTATTAAGGTTTGCATCAATCGTTATTAGGCTGCTGATAAGCCGTTCAGTTGCTTTAACTTTATTAATGTACACAGGTAGTTGTGTAGGGGAGTTAATAACACAGGGAGGTAATTAAGATTGATAAATTCTTGGTTGTTTTATTATTGTAATAGTGTTATAAATTAATATTTATGAGATATAAATATTATTAATGGTTATTAGTTATATATAAAAAAAATGATTTGTTATTCTTATTTTTTCAAATTATGTGGAGAGAGTTAATTTTTTTTTCTATATCTATAACTAGATAGGGTTTTATATAGTTTATATATGTATCTATGATATATATATGTGTGAGAATGTATATATATATATATATATATATACTAGCTGGTCTGTCCGGCTGGCGCTCGACTAGGTATACCTTCCCCCACCACTCCACTGCAAAGATACCACACACCCTCCCGTGTCACATTGTCCTTCCGACTCTCTCTCTCTTTCTCTGAATAACTAACACTTTAATTGTATCTCTCTCTGTCTAACGGCCTATCTCTCTCTTTTTCCCTCCCTCACTTTTTCTGTCTCTCTCGGTAGATGTGTGTGTAGTTTTCCTAATCTTTCTCTCTCTCTCTCTCTCTCTCTCTCTCTCTCTCTCTCTCTCTCTCTCTCTCTCTCTCTCTCTCTCTCTCTCTCTCTCTCTCTCTCTCTCTGTATATATTAACGAGAGAGACGGAAACTAAAACAGTGTTGTCATATAGAGAGTGAAGAGCGACAGAGTGGGTAAAGCAGTTAAATTATAGAGAGGGCGAATGATCTTACATACATACATACATATAAAGTATAGATATGTGTGTGTGGGGGGGGGGGGTTGTGTATGTGTATGTGTGTTTGTGTATATGTGTATATGCATGTGTGTGCGTGTGTGTTTTGTTTTGATGTTATCCGGCAATTGGTGAAATCAGGTGTGAAAGTATGTGTGTGTGTGTGTGTGTGTGTGTGTGTGTGTGTGTGTGTGTGTTACGTATGCGAGCGACGACAGAAAAATTATGTGGGATACATACATTATTATATTTGTCAGGGTTGCCTTTTGGTGTATGTATTACCTGCTGTCATATAGAGAATGAACAGAGACAGAGAGTAAAGCAGTTAAATTATAGAGAGGGTGAAAGAAGGAGAGAGAAAGAGACGACGCTCAGCCTTATAAATTAGAGAGTAAAGGGCGACAGAGAGAGTAAAGCAGTTAAATTATAGAGAGGGGGGAATTATCTACTATAGAGAGAGGGAAGAGCGACGGAGAGAGTAAAGCTAACAAACTATAGGGAGGTGTGTAGGATACATACTACACACGACACTCAGCTTTATAATATTATAGATATTCAGATTGTGCAGAGAGTTGAAGTTTTTTATGACAAGATGGGGATTTATATAATATATACTGGAGTAATTGGTGTTATTACACTGTTTTCTGTTATTTAACTAGTGTTATATATTGTTATATATTGAGAGTATATATTATTTATTTATTTGGTTATTTAGAAGAATTAGAAATGTATTAGGTGAGAGATCAAAGAAGGGGTTTATTAATATATATATATGTGTAATGGTGCTATTTTGATAACCAAGAAGAAATATCGAACAGGATATAGGTTGGTGTGGTTTTTTAATTAAGGTGTAATTCTATAGTTACGTACATCTAATGGGATAAATTTAAAGGTGGTGGTCAAGTATTATCTCCCACATTGGTTTTTATTGTTTTTCAACCGTTTTAAACCTTTTATTCAAGTTTTAAATTTGATAAAAGTTTATAAGAAGTGACCTACCTAATACAGGGGTTCACTCGTAAATAATACGGCACCCCTTTACGGGGTGGCGTATTGTGTAAAAATATTTTTGGAAAAAAAAAATTTCAACATGGATAACACAAGAAGGAGAGAGAGCGCTGTCAGACAACACGGGGAGAGGGAGACTTTATCAGCACGTCAACAAGACAGCGTTCCAGCGGAGGTAAATATAAACGAAAATATTACGAAGGAAAAGAGGAACAATATCATTTTTAATGTTATTGTTACAGATTTAAAATTCCAAAATATTTCTAACACAAACAACACCAACAATAACACCAACAACAACACCATCAATAACAACAGCACCAACAAAAATAACAGCGGTAAAGTCGAGAACGACAATAACACAAATAACAGCGGTAAGGTCGAGAACGACAACAACAATGGCAATAACAACAGCCACAACAACAATAATAGTAGGAACAGTATCAACAAAAACAACAATAATAACAACAGCCACAATAACAGTAACAACAGCAACAGTATCAACGAAAACAACAACAACAACACCAACAACTGTACCAACGAAAACAACAACAATGACATCGATACCTGTAATAGCGATCTCAGCACCACCAGTAAGACCAGTAGCGACAGCAATAGTGGTGGTGCTGAAAAAGGGACCACTTCTTTTGCAGTTGTCGCCCAAAATATCGAAACAATGTTAGTTACAGAGGAGGAGATGGCAGTCGCAAGGGCCATGGTGACAAGAAGCGCCAATAGAGTCTCCCTGAAACCTCCACCCGATTTTTTCAAGGACCAGCAGCTACGGACGGTGACTTACCGCACCGTAAGCAAAATCTCACATCGGGTGGCGAGAGCCACGGAGGCTCAAATCCCAAAGGCCTTGGGGTGCGTCTGGGCACGCAAAACGCACATCACCAGAGGCAGAAAGTACACCACAGTAGACGTACTTTTCGCCACCCCCCAAGAAGCGAAGTCTCACTCTTTGGAAACCCTAAAGAGTGAGGAGTTAGTCTTGATGCCTTCCTACTGCGGGCAGAAAATTATGAGGGTCAAAGTGACCCAGGTCGCACCCGACGTGCCCATACCTTGGCTGGCCGAGTCTATCCTTGCTGGAATCGAGGACAGGACGACCATGCTGCAAGTAGAGAAAATAGGGAGAGAGAACTGGTCAGGTATAGGCATGCAAATGCTTATACAAACTGACCAGGAGTGTAGCGACCCTATCCCCGATATCATAGACATTGAGGAAGGACTCCAACTCCCTATAAGCGTAGAAGGAAGACGGCCAAAATGTTGTCTCTGTAGGTCAAAGGGTTACCTCAGGGACATTTGCCCGCAGAAGAAGACAGCGAAGAAGAAAGCCCCTCTCCTTCCAATACCTGGTCCGCTGCTATCAAGGGCATGGCATCCCGTTGCGTAGTGGCGGACTGGGCATGCCATGGCTGATGTTGCGCAAATATGCGCTGAGGCTGCGACATCTCTGGTGCTTCCTTGACAGTGAACAGGTGTGGTCGCCGTTCCCCAGGCACGTTTCCCACAGCTCGTCTCCTTGACGGAGCTGCAGTCCTGGGTCAGGAAAAGGACGAGGGATAGCGATTGGAAACTGGAATGTCTCCAGGCACTCACTGCGATCTGCCAGCTTGGCACCAGTATCGGTGGAACATCCACCTCGGCGTTCTATAGCGGACTAGTGTAGAGGAAGAACGCCGACGTTCTCAGAGAGATCCTGGGCGTCGAAGAAGATCAGCTGTTTGCTCTCTTCCGGGGAACTTTCAGCCCAGGACCTATGGATAACTTTCAAAAATCCCTGGCCTGGCAGTGCTACCGGGGATCGTTGCCGGTTCGAGATAAGCTCTACAGGCACGGAAGTGCCATCAGCCGAGCCTGTCCGAGATGCGTGCAGAGCGACGAAACCGTCGTGCACGTACTCGTTCAGTGCCCGAGCATTGCTGACTTGTGGAGCTATGTCGAACAGTTGCTGTCGCGTGTAGGACTGATCCGATTATCGACTTAGTCCATTGTGCAGATGGTCTTGCCGTCTTCCTTTGAGGAGGAAGGGCAGGCGGTTTTCATCTGTCTGGTGGCCATGGCGAAAAAGATTGTGTGGTGGACAAGGTTGAAAGGGTTAAAGACGGATACTTTCCTCTTCGACGAATCCCTGATTAACTTTTTCAAGTTTCATTTGAAGAGGAAAATCAGGGTGGAGAGGAATGTGCTGCCTTCTAGCAAGTTTGTTGAAAGGTGGGGGAATGTAGCGAGAATGGTCCGAGTGAACGAGACCGCTCTGAATATACGTCTGTAGTTTGAAAAATGGGACAAATTGAGGATAGACGCTTGCCCTGGTGGTCAGCGTGGCCGTGGTTTTCGCCACGAGTAACCACCGGAGGTTCCCCCCCTATTAGGGAATGTTTCATTGTTTCAATCTTCATGTTTATTGTTTATATATATATATATATATGTTTCCATGTGGGTTTTTTTTTCTTATATAAATAATAAAAATATTTACACGCACAAAACCCACATCGTACCGTCCTGTACCGTCTGTAATGTTTTTCTTGATGTCAGCCCTTGTGGCCAATAAAGAATTCATTATTATAATTATTATAATTATTATTGTTGTTATTACTCTTTGAGTCTCAGTCATTGATGTTAGTTAACTGGAAAGTTTGTTGAAATGAATATCAAGCCACTACCTGCAGCCTCAGATATTCAGGACGTATCGAAGGGTTCTTGCCGTTTCCAGCAAGCATGCCTTTTGAAGCGTTCCAAAAAGCGTGAAGGGGCCAATTTTCTTTAACCATCACTGGAAACCTTTTGAGATAGTCCCCAGTGCGCTTATGACAATCGGGATCACCTTGACTTCATGGCAGTTCAAATCCTTTTTACCTCCCACTTTAAGTCCTGGTATCGGTTAATTTTCTCCCTCTCCTTCTCTTGCACTCTCGTGTCGAATGGGCAGGCCACATCCACAATCAGGCACGATCTTTTTTCTTTGTCCACAACCACCAGGTCAGGTCTATTGTGTTCCAGTTTCTTGTCCGTCTGTATCCTTAAATCCCACAGCACCTTCACCTGATCGTTTTCTATCACCGCCTCTGGCTTATGCTCATACTACTTCTCAGAATGTGGTAAATTGTTTACTTTGCATAGGTTCCAGTGGATCACCCTGCCCATCACATCATGTCTCTAGCCCTTATAGTGAGTCTGGGCTAGGTGTTTACACGCGGATACAATGTGAGCCACAGTCTCCTCTCTCTCTCCACAGATCCTGCACAGTGGGCTAGCCTCCTCCTTGTAAATATTGTGTTTCAACCACTTTGTTTTGAGGGCCTGCTCCTGCGCAGCCATTAACATTCCTTCTGTAGCCTTTTTAAGGTCTCCTCTTTTCAACCAGTTCCATGTCTGTGGATCTCTAAATTCAGTTTTCTCAAAGAAGGTACTATGAAGGGATTTTTCCTGAAGGCTGCTCTCACTCCTTGATGTTATTTCCTCCTTGGACATCCCCTGGCCTATTGTCCCCTCCTTCAGTACAGTTCTGAGCATTGGCTCCTTACTATCAGTTACGTATTTGTGTAGGTTGTTTTTCTCCATCTGAACACAGTCCTCTATGCTGATAAGACCTCTTTCACCTTCAGATCTCCTTAAGTAGAGTCTATCGACATCACTCCTCTTGTGGAACATGTTGTAGATAGTCAATAGCTTCCTAGTCTTCCTATCCATTTCTTTTTGTTCAGCAACATTCCATCTCAGAATTCCCGCACTGTACCTAATAATAGACACAGCTCGGGAATTTACTGCACTTATGGCATTCCTACAGTTCAGATGTGACTTTAATACGATCCTTACTCTCCGAATGTATTCAGTTCTTATCAATTCCTTCAATTTTTTCTTCTAGATGTCATCAGCCCCCAGAACGCCCAAATACTTGTATCCTTCTTCAGAGTCAATTTCCTTTATCCTCTCACCTGTTGGTACCTGGATTCCGTTACTTCTGCTCAACTTACCCCTCCTCATCACAATGACTCCACACTTACTAATACCAAATTGCATACATATATCATTGCTGAAAATACGGACAGTGTCAACAAGCACATCCAACTCCTTCTCACTCTTCCCGAAGTGCTTAAGATCGTCCATGAAGAGGAGCTGATTGATGGTAAGCCCTCCCTTTTCCAACCTGTATTCTGCTCTCACTTTTCGCAGTACACTGGTCAGGGGCATCAGGGCAAGGACAAACAACAGAGGGGTAAGACTATCTCCCTGGAAGATACGTCTCTTGATCTTCACGCCTCCCAAGGATTCTCCAGTTGATGTTAATTCTGTTTCCCAGGACTTCATACTTTTACCCAACAACTGTCTGATGTTATCTGCCACCTTGAAGATCTCCAGGCTTTTGGTGATCTAAGAATGAGGCACCATGTCAAATGCCTTTTTGTAGTCTATCGATCACATGGCAAGACCAGTGTGTCTCCTCTTGCAATTCCTCATTACCATCTTATCAATAAGTAACTGGTCCTTTGTACCACGTGACTTCTTTCGGCATCCTTTCTGTTCGTCCGGTAACAAGTTGTTTGTTGGGAGGTGATGGTAGATTTCCTCAGACATAATGCTTGTCAACAGTTTCCACATTACGGACAAACATGTGATAGGTCTATAGTTGGTAACATCATTACCCTTGATTCGGTCTTTCATTATCAGAACTGTGGTACCTTTTGTCAACCACTCTGGTACCTCACCTTACATCAAGCAGTCATTGAATATGGTTGTCAGTTTCGGGTGGAGGGATGTTATATGTTTAATACAATACCCCTGCACACCATCTGGGCCTGATGATTTCCAGTTGGTTAGCTTTTTGGTCTACCCTTTAAGAGTTTCAACTGTGATACTCAAATCAGTTTGTTGGTGTGCCTGTTCACTAATCTCCTTCTGTACTGTCTCAATCCACACTGCCTGGTCATTATGTTTAACATCCCGCTCTCATATTCCTCTCCAGAATGTTTTAGTTTGTTCCGCCTCAGGGATCAAGTCGTTGCCTCTTTCTTTCCCTTCAAGCTGTCCAAACAGCATCTTCTGGTTGTTGTCGAACATGCAGTTCTGTCTATACTGACTGACTCTGTTCTCGTATCGCCTGATTTTTGCACTATTTGCTACAATGCGTTGCTTCAGTTCCTCTATGATAATATTTAGCTTTTTCCTCCTAGTTTTGTACTTTATTTCCAGTTTATTTTTAGTGTCTATGTTTTTTAGTGTCCCATTCAGTAGGGACTCAAGCTTTCCAATGTCATTTCTCATTTCCCCGATTTGCCCTCTCAGTCGTTTCTTCCACCAAGGCTCTGCTCTTTCTTGTCTGTTGTTTCCTCTCGCTTTTATACCAATTAGTTTCCTCACCGTATTTGCTGTTGCTTTGAGGATATGGTTGCACTGGTGAAGGCTCCTCGCCTCAAGGTATGGGATGATTTTGTTTACCTTAGCTGTTGTTTCTTTTAACTTTTTCCTGTCTACAAATCTTAGGTTCATAGGTCTCCCACTATCATTGTTCAATTCATCTACCACTAAGTTTAGGATATCAACCAAATCTTGTCCTAGCCCGTCAGCATTCATCTCCTCAGTGGCCGTATCTCTGTTTCAGGTATCATTTATCTCAGCATTCAGATCATTGTCTGCTTCGGGTGGTTCCTCCGTTCTCTCGACCTCTTCACCTTCATTTCCCACTGGCTCGTTTGCCTGCATACTCCACTCTCCATCTACAAGCTAATCTCTCTGCTCAGTTCCTCCAGTTTATTATTATTATTATTATTATTATTGTTGTTATTCCTTGAATCTCAGTCATTGATGTTGGTTAACTGGAAAGTCCGTTGGAATGAATATCAAGCCACTACCTGCAGCCTCAGATATTCAGGACGTATCGGAGGGTTCTTGCTGTTCCAAGCAAGCATGCCTTTTGAAGCGTTCCAAAAAGCGTGAAGGGGCCGATTTTCTTTAACCATCCCTGGAAACTTTTGGAGATAGTCCCCAGTGCGCCTATGACAATCGGGATCACTTTGACTTCATGGCAGTTCCAAATCCTTTTCACCTCCCACTTTAGGTCCTGGTATCGGTTGATTTTCTCCCTCTCCTTCTCTTGCACTCTCGTGTCGAACGGGCAGGCCACATCCACAATCAGACACGATCTTTTTTCTTTGTCCACAACCACCAGGTCAGGTCTATTGTGTTCCAGTTTTTTGTCCGTCTGTATCCTAAAATCCCACAGCACCTTCACCTGATTGTTCTCCATCACCGCCTCCGGCCTATGCTCATACCATTTCTCAGAATGTGGTAAATTGTTTACTTCGCACAGGTGCCAGTGGATCACCCTGCCCATCACATCGTGTCTCCAGCCCTTATAGTGGGTCTGGGCTAGGTGTTTACACTCGGACACAATGTGAGCCACAGTCTCCTCTCTCTCTCCACAGATCCTGCACAGTGGGCTAGCCTCCTCCTTGTAAATATGGTGCTTCAACCACTTCGTTTTGAGGGCCTGCTCCTGCGCAGCCATTATCATTCCTTCTGTAGCCTGTTTGAGGTCTCCTCTTCTCAACCAGTTCCATGTCTGTGGATCTCTAAATTCAGTTTTCTCAAAGAAGGTACTATGAAGGGATTTTCCCTTAAGGCTGCTCTTCCTCCTTGATGTTATTTCCTCCTTGGACATCCCCTGGCCTACTGTCCCCTCCTTCAGTACAGTTTTGAGCATTGGCTCCTTACTATCAGTCACGTATTTGTATAGGTTGTTTTTCTCCATCTGAACACAGTCCTCTATGCTGATAAGACCTCTTCCAACCTCAGATCTCCTTAGGTAGAGTCTATCGACATCACTCCTCTTGTGGAACATGTTGTAGATAGTCAATAGCTTCCTAGTCTTCCTATCCATTTCTTTTTGTTCAGCAACATTCCATCTCAGAATTCCCGCACTGTACCTAATAATAGACACAGCTCGGGAATTTACTGCGCTTATGGCATTTCTGCTGTTCAGATGTGACTTCAATACGCTACTTACACTCCGAATGTATTCAGTTCTTAACAATTCCTTCATTTTTTTGTTCTTTATGCCATCAGCCTCCAGAACGCCCAAATACTTGTATCCTTCCTCAGAGTCAATTTCCTTTATCATCTCACCTGTTGGTATCTGGATCCCGCTACTTCTGCTCAACCTACCCCTCCTCATCACAATGACTCCACATTTACCAATACCAAACTGCATACATATATCACTGCTGAAAATACGGACAGTGTCAACAAGCACATCCAACTCCTTCTCACATTTCCCGAAGAGCTTAAGATCGTCCATGAAGAGGAGGTGATTGATGGTAAGCTCTCCCCTTCCCAACTTGTATCCTGCTCTCACTTTTCGCAGCATAATGGTCAAGGGCATAAGGGCAAGGACAAACAACAGAGGGGACAGGCTATCTCCCTGGAAGATACCTCTCTTGATCTTCACGCTTCCCAAGGATACTCCAGTTGATGTCAACTCTGTCTCCCAGGACCCCATACTTCTGCCCAGCAACTGTCTGATGTGATCTGCCACCCTGAAGATCTCCAGGCTTTTGGTTATCCAAGAATGAGGCACCATGTCAAATGCCTTTCTGTAGTCTATCCATCCCATGGCAAGATCAGTGTGTCTCCTCCTGCAATTCCCCATTACCATCTTATCAATTTGCCCACTCAGTCGCTTCTTCCACCACGGCTCTGCTCTTTCTTGTCTGTTGTTTCCTCTCACTTTTATACCAAGTAGTTTCCTCACCGTATTTGCTGTTGCTTTGAGGATATTGTTGCACTGGTGAAGGCTCCTCGCCTCAAGGTATGGGATGACTTTGTTTACCTTAGCTGTTGTTTCTTTTAACTTTTTCCTGTCTACAAATCTTAGGTTCATAGGTCTCCCACTATCATTGTTCAATTCATCTACCACTAAATTTAGGATGTCAACCGAATCTTGTCCTAGCCCGTCAGCATTCATCTCCTCAGTGGCCGTATCTCTGTTCCAGGTATTATTTATCTCAGTATTCAGATCATTGTCTGCTTCGGGTGGTTCCTCCGTTCTCAGGACCAATTCACCTTCATTTCCCACTGGCTCGCTTGTCTGGCATACTACACCCGCCATCTCCAAGCCATTCTCTCTGCTCAGTTCCTCCAGTTCCAGCTCGCTTATCCACCCATTAGTTCTTATTACCCGAGCCTGCCCGGCCAATTTTTGTTCATCTAATTTAAATAAACCAATCTCGTTCCAGATGTTATGCATCCGTCTCCTGTAGCCCCTCTCCTTGGGGTTACTTTTCAGGTAGCATTGCATAACAGTTCTATTCAATTCTTTCGTCCAGTTGGTTCTGGCCCCTTTCCTTCTTCTTCTTCCTCCAACATCAGCAGTATTTTGTTGACAGTCAGGTTCCTGCTGCTGAGCCAGGGGGCACCTGTTGGGTGAGAGTCTGTCACATGACGTTCTAGTCTCCATTTCACCGTTATTCGAACTGTTTATGTTCGATATTTAAACACTCTTATCGAGGATTGGCGAATGTATGGTTACATAGCCATCTGTGGATCCGCCATCCCACTTGGCCCTTGTGTGGCATTATCACCACGCTGTATACGAACACACATAAACAAACAAACACACAGGCAGAAAGGGCCCCAAAAATGAATAAGCATAAGTTTCATTGTAATGTAGTGTTCGAATGCCTGACTTAGTTTTTGTTTTTTAAGTTTTAGTTTTTCGCCCCTCTTCTCTGTCCGTCCGCCTGCTTCTCTCTTCATTCTTATTTTCTTTACGTTTTGGGGGTTTCTTTTTTTGTTTTTGTTTTTCTCTGTTTGTTTTTCTCGTTTTTGATGTTGTTGCTGTGCTGCTTTGGTTTTGTTGTTTGTTTTTTCTTTTTTCTTCTGAGTCTATCTATATATTTTGATGCCTTCCTCTTTGTTAGTAGTAGGAATTCTATAATGTGGAAGTAGCAGCCAGCAGGGAGAAGTGGGAGACTGGCGGCGGTAGCGATACTGAGACAGTGGTGGTGGTGATGTCGATACCGAGGCAGTGGTGGCGGTGATTATTATTATTATTATTATTATTATTATTATTATTATTATTATGGTTGCATTTATTTTCTTTATGTTCATAAGAGTTATCACCAAGTCACAACCAGTGACCTCAAGAGACAACAAGGCCGCCATGTTCAAGAAAGAACATACATACACACACATGCATCTTTAGGTGTTTAGACTTGTGATGTACTTATATTGACAGAATCTTCCTTAGTATATGGGCAGTTCCCATTAGTACTATCTTTTGTATTTCTCCGATACGCGGGTTTCCTGGGATTTGCGATAAGTAATCATTAGACCCCTTAGGTATCGTTACTAGAGCGCCTACAACCACTGGTACTGTTTTAGTTCTCAATTTCCACATTTTTCCAATTTCTATCTCCAGGTCCTTATACTTTCCTCAATTTTTCAAATGTTTTTAAAGATACATTCTTCTTCTTATTATTATTATTATTGGTCTAAGCAGACGTATTTTGCTCGCTCACAGTAAGTCGCTTTATTTGCCTGTTAAAAATATTTGTTGTTAAATATTTCTTGTTGTGTAAGGGATATAAGCCCCGTGAAGGGGAAAGTATAATGTTTGGGCCTTTTGGCCCAAATATTTGAACTTCTTTTTTACATGTTAAAAAATTTACGAAAAAAAAGAACATGGGTGAGCCACGCCCCCCAGCGATATCTGGGCTGTCGTGCGACAACGACGTTGAAGTTGAGAGGAGCGCTACAGCGAAATTAACACACATTGATAACACAAACACCACCACAAACAAAGTAAACAAAGACACCAATGATACCAATAAGAACACTAATTTTGAAAAAAATGACAGTAACAGCGACAACAAAAATACAGATAACAAAAAAACAACAATATCAACACCACTAACATGAAAACAAATAGCGACAACACCAACAGCAACAATACCAACTGCACCGATAACAACGGTGGCAACAAAGACAACAATGATAACAGCGACAATGCTAACAACAACAACACCAACAAGAACATCGTCAGCAAAACCCCCAACGAACACAAGAAGAACACTTTCGCGGCGGCAGCAGCAAAAAAGGGGCCATGCTTCAACATGGACCTCTCAAACAAAGATGAAAAGTTGGCCCAGGCATGGAAGCTCATCAGGCAAGAGCAAACATGGGCCAACTTAACTGTCCCGGTAGAAGCTATTGAGGCAGTGGAGCGGAAAACGGTGCATTATAGATGCATCTCAGCACAAACCAAAAGGGCAGCTTTAATCCCACAAGAAGATGTCGAAGTCGCGCTGAGATGCATCAGAGAAGACACCCAGTACACAGAGAGGGGCAGACAGTACGGAACAGTTTCGGTGTTGTTCAAGTCAGAAGCCCACGCTATGAAACACGCTATGACTCCTTGCAAAACCAGCAAGGTCATAATGTACCCCTCCCACAAGGAAAAAGAACGGCCCGTCTCCGCATTCCCAGAATCCCACCAACACTTGACGTGTGGTGGCTTCTGGGTTGTGTGATTGTGGAAGGGACGGATACAGTCCCTATAGAAGTAACCCGAACGGTGACCCGAGAATGGGAAGACAATCCCGGACCACATCCGCCTTCAGAATGGGACGGTCATTCACATTATGACCGAAGGCGAAAGGCCGCAGTGTTTTGTTTGTGGGGAAAAAGCTCATTTGCTAGCCTTCTGCCCTCAACTGCTGGATGAGGCAAGGGGTCGAAAGGCTCCACTGCTGCCGACGCCGGGGCGAGGACCACAACCAACACCAGCACCGGCAAAACCACCAACAACAACATCAATAGAAAGACCACCACCAACATTGACCCCCCAGGGTGGAAACGAGGAAAGCTGTCAAATTCCCCCTCCCCACAAAAATACACACACCAATAAAACCATAAACATACATACAGACACACTTACAGACACAGACCCCTCATCTACCAATAGTGAAAATGAGGGAAATCCCAAATCCCCCAAAATACAAAAAAGGAAACACAAAAAGAAAAAAAAACTCAACAAAGCACAAAATCACCCACAATAAAAAAACGCAGACAACACCCACGCAAACATCTCTCCAATAACACCAATATCAACACCACCATCACCATCACCAGAATCCCCTAAACGCAAACAACCTAAACAGACGCAAGAACAAATATACACACACACATCTGAAACCACAGACACCGCGCTCACAACAAACACAGATACAACCGAAACAACACCACCAAAACCATCACCACCACAGCCGCGCAAACAAATAAAATCACACCAACAAAACATACAAAACTTCGTGCTCGTCAGGAGGGCCAACAAGGAACTGATGGCCCTCGTAGCATGAAGTGAAAATATACAAAAAGAGGGGGAAATTTTTAAATCGAGCACATTTCGCGTGCCGGAAGATTTGGTTCGGGTGCGAATGTCGCTCAACATATTCAAATAAATACGAGACAGCTTTCCTCGGGACGTGGGAACCCCGAACGTAAAACCCACTTCAAGACTTTTAAAGGGGTTCCCAAAAGAAACCCCACTAACTATGGAGGTCGAACAATCCGACCTTCACAAGAACCCGGAAGGTAAGTAAACCTTCCTCTCTCTCTGTTTAACCTGCCAACATGGGCGTATTAAGAGTAGGATGTTTAAATGTTCGAGGCCTGGGATCGTCCTGGAAGCAGGGTCACCTGCTCAACGACCTCAGGTCTATAGAAATGGATGTAATTGCTGTCAGCGAGACCAGGATTTCCGACACGCGCGCACTAGCCCCCATTTTCGACGACTATCAGATCTTTGCATCTGTTAGCCGGCTGGGAATGGGAGACGGGGTGGCAGTGCTGTTTAGGAAAGGCCTGGATCTCGAAGTAATTGACGATCTTCCGGAACCCGGACGGGAAGTTGGTGGTCCTGGACGTGAACAATAATGAAGGTGGTGCCTTTAGACTGGTGGCCGTCTATGCTCCTACTGGGGCAGGACGGCCGGACTTCTTTAGACGCCTGGAAGCCTTTCTGGGTACGTCTCCCCCTTTACTGTTAGCGGGGGACTGGAACGGCACTTAGACGCACGCTTGGACTGTGTGGGTGTATCCGATAGGAGCGGGGGGTGCAAAAGCCTCAAGAACCTGATCACCAGTTCCAGCTGTCTGACAGGTACCGACTAGATTTCCCTAATGCGCCAGTGTGGACCTGGGCTAACCGCATAGGGTCATCTAGATCGTATATAGACAGGATATTCATTAGGAAAATAGACAGAAATAGTGTAAGCTGTCCACGTGTTGAAACAGTCGCCTATTCAGATCACAAGTTTGTGATCTGTATGGTCGACCTAGATAAAACGCGTAGGTTAGGACCTGGTTACTGGAAGCTAAACATGTCATTTCCGGCACGTAAGGCTTACCAGGACCAGGTCGACAATTTAGTTAAGAAAAAGTTGACAGGGGGAATCGTCAACAATAGATGGTGGGGGGCTCTCAAAAGAGAGATTAGAGTAATGTCGATAGAGTTTAGCAAAGAAGTAGCATTAGAGAAAAATAGAAAGGAGGGGGGGTTTGGTAGATAAGTTAGACGAGGCTATTGTTAGTGGCATGCAACTGATGTGCTAGCGGCGAGAATGGCATTAGACCATTTCTTCAATGCGAAACACGAAGGTTGCATTGTCCGAGCTATGGCGCGTGCTCTGAGAAACGAGGGAACCAAAGCTGTTCGATGGGCCCGCGTGGAAGACGCGCAGCGTGGTAATAAAACCACGATTCGGTCTTTGACGGGCCGAGACGGGCACGAGCTGAGCGATTCCAAGAAGATGTGTGAGGCCTTTCGCCAACATTTTGCTCGGTTGTTCGGGGGAAGTGGCGGGTCAGAGATGGTTGCGGACTTCAGTCCCTACCTCGATGGCTTGCGGAACTCTCAACGGCCGACGCTGGACGCTGCGAAAGGCCAATTACTTCAGCCGAGATTCAGGATGCCCTTGTCGTCTGCATGAAGCGCAAGTCACCCGGTTTGGATGGTCTTCCCTACGAGCTTTACGTAAATATGCCAGACTTGTTCTCCAATCTCCTCGAAGCCCTCTACTGCAACTGGCAGCAAAACGGGAGTATTCCCAGTTCTGTGAGCCGGGGCGTAGTGACGCTGATAAGGAAAGACGAGAACAAGTGGGCATACAGAGTTTAAGATTTTGGCCAGGGTGTTAGCGAAGAGGTTGGCGCTTGTCGACGTGGATTTGGTTGGGGAGGGGCAAACATGCGCAATCGCAATCAGGTTCATACACGACAACCTCCACCTAATGCGATACATCATAGAGAGGGTAGGGTGTAAACCTGGCTTCGGTGGGGCTCTGATCAATTTAGATCAATCGAAAGCATTCGATAGGGTCGACCATCGGTACCTGGAGGCTGTCCTCAGAAGCTGGATCGCTGCAATGCACAGCGGCACCTGCTCGATGGTCAAAATTAATGGCCACCTCTCGGAACCGTTTCAGGTCTCCCGATCGGTCTGTCAAGGGTTCCCTCTCTCCTCCCTTCTGTACGTATTGACTCTCGAGCCATTACTGTGGAAGCTGGAGCTGTTGCAGGGCATCCCGCTCGAACCGGGACGCGGAAAGGCTGTGTCGGCTTATGCGGACGACATCACCCTGATGGTGTCGGACACCTTAGAAATCGAGGTGGTCGGCAACTTATTGGAGGAATATGAAAGGTTGACGGGAGCAAAACTTAACCCGGAAAAGTCAGTGGGCTTGCAACTCGGCACCTGGAGAGGCAAGTCCATGCCGTCCAACAGCGTCGTTTGGCGCTGGACGGACGGACCGGTAAAGTTGCTAGGAGTTTGGTTCGGGCCAGACCTCCAGGTGGATAAGAATTGGGACGAGGTGACGGGCAGGGTAGTCAGTCTCACCCAGAAATGGGCTAGGATGAAGCTATCACTGAAAGGTCGGGCAGAGGTGGCGAACGCGTACATCGCGTCCGTCATCTACTACCGTCTGACTGTCGTCTCTTTCCCCCGTTCGCGCCTCCCCATCTTCAAATTCTTGTGGAGGGGTCAGGTTCCGCTGGTTAGCTTCTGGAGGGGTCAGGTTCCGCTGGTGAGGCGGTCCATCTGCTGTCAGCACCCTCTACGTGATGGCCTGTTTATGCCGTGGCTAATGATGCGCAGGCACGCGCTGAGGCTGCGGCATCTCCAGATATTCTGCCTAAACGGTGAACAGGTGTGGTCGCCGTTTGTCAGACGGGCCTTTCCGCAGCTCGTTTCCTTGACTGAGTTGCAGTCCTGGGTCAAGAAGAGACCGAGACTGGGTGACTGGCATCTGGAATGTTGCCAGGCATTCACTGCCCTCTACCAGGCGGGAAATGCGGTCAGTGGAACTTCCACTTTCGAGTTCTATATAGGATTAGTGGTGGGCAAGTGCGACGACACACTCGGGGAGGCTCTGGGAGTCAACGAAGTCGAACTAACCAGTCTGTATCGGAGCACTTTCGAGCCGGGGACGATGGATAATTTCCAAAAATCCCTCGCTTGGCAGTGCTATCGGGGGTCAGTGCCAGTTCGAGATAAACTCTACAGGCACGGAAGTGCTGTCAGAAGGACCTGCCCGAGATGCGCGCAGAGCGATGAAACCGTTCTGCACGCACTCGTCCAGTGTCCGTGCATTACTGACTTGTGGAGTTATGTTGAACAGCTGTTGTCGCGTGTAGAACGTATCCGGCTATCGGCCGAGTCCATAGTGAAGATCGACCCGCCGTCTTCTTTTGGCCTGGAAGGGCAGGCAATTTTCCTGTCTGGTGGCAGTAGCGAAAGAGGTTTTATGGTGGACGAGGTTGAAAGGACTGAAGACAGACACTTTTCTCTTCGGCCAATCCCTCATCAACTTTTTCAAGTTTCACTTGGAAAGGAAGGTGAGGGTGCAGAGAGAAGTGCTGCCCCCAGTACATTTTTTGAAAGGTGGGTGAATGTGGCGAGAATGGCTCGTGTGAGTGGACCTACATTGGTCATGCGGTTGTAGGTAGGTAAATTTGAAGAGGAGAGGGGTGCCCTTCCAGGGTGCTCTCGAAGCGTCGGGTCGTTCAAAACTGGTGGGGTACCTGAGCGAACCCTAGGTGGTCATCTCCCCCATTGGCGAATTTTTCTTGTTGTAATTTTCTTGTTACTTTATTGTTACTTTGTTTTTGTTATTCATATTGTTTACTCGATTTATCTGTAAAACCCCACTGTCCCAGTCTTTTGTATTGTCCCCTATATGTCGGCCCTTGTGGCCAATAAATGAAATCATTATTATTATTATTATTAGGCGGTGGATTGGCAGTATTGGTAGAGTGTCGGAAGCCATGCTTTGGCGCATAGAGTTACGGCCCTTGCCATTCTGAGTTCAAATCCCGCAGAGGTTAACTTTGCCTTTCATCCTTACGGGTTCGATAAAATAAGGTACCAGTAATACACTGGATAAATGCTGGCCTTGTGCCTAACGTAGAAACAATTATTATTATTATTATTGTTTTTGACTCTCAGTTAGTGATGTTGGTAAACTGGAAAGTTTGTTGAAATTAATATCAAGCCACTACCTGCAGCCTCAGATATTCAGGACGTATCGGAGGGTTCTTGCTGTTCCTAGCAAGCATGCCTTTTGAAGTGTTCCAAAAAGCGCGAAGGGGCCAATTTTCTTTAACCATCCCTGGAAACTCTTTGAGATAGTACCTAGTGCGCCTATGATAAACGGGACCACTTTGACTTCATGGCAGTTCCAAATCCTTTTTACCTCCCACTTTAAGTCCTGGTATCGGTTAATTTTCTCCCTCTCCTTCTCTTGCACTCTCGTGTCGAATGGGTAGGCCACATCCACAATCAGGCACGATCTTTTTTCCTTGTCCAAAACCACCAGGTCAGGTCTATTGTGTTCCAGTTTCTTGTCCGTCTGTCTCCTAAAATCCCACAGCACCTTCACCTGATCGTTTTCTATCACTGACTCTGGCTTATGCTCATACCACTTCTCAGAATGTGGTAAATGGTTTACTTTGCATAGGTGCCAGTGGGTCACCCTGCCCATCACATCATGTCTCTAGCCTTTATAGTGAGTCTGGGCTAGGTGTTTACACTCGGATACAATGTGAGCCACAATCTCCTCTCTCTCTCTCCACAGATCTTGCACGATGGGCTAGCCTTCTCCTTGTAAATATGGTGTTTTAGCCACTTCCTTTTGAGGGCCTGCTCTTGCGCAGCCATTAGCATTCCTTCTGTAGCCTTTTTAAGGTCTCCTCTTTTCAACCAGTTGTGTGGATCTCTGAATTCAGTTTATTCAAAGAATGTACTATGAAGGGATTTTTTCATGAAGGTTGCTCTTTCCCCTTGTTGTTATTTCCTCCTTGGACATCTCCTGGTCTATTGTCCTCTCCTTAAGTAGAATTCTGAGCATTGGCTCCTTTCTATCAGCCACGTATTTGTGTAGGTTGTTTCTCTCCATCTGAACACAGTCCTCTATGCTGATAAGATCTCTTCCACCTTCAGATTTCCTTAAGTAGAGTCTGTCGACATCACTCCTCTTGTGGAACATGGTGTAGATAGTCAATAGCTTCCTAGTCTTCCTATCCATTTCATTTTGCTCAGCAACATTCCATCTCAGAATTCCCGCACTGTACTTAATAATAGACACAGCTATTTAACACGCTCCTTACTCTCCGAATGTATTCAGATCTTATCAATTGCTTCATGTTTTTGTTCTTGATGTCATCAGCCTCCAGAACACCCAAATACTTGTATCCTTCTTATGTGTCAATTTCCTTTATCATCTCACCTGTTGGTACCTGGATTCCGTTGCTTCTGCTCAATTTAACCCTCTTCATCACAAAGACTCCACACTTACTAATACCAAATTGCATACATTTATCATTGCTGAAAACACGGACAGTGTCAACAAGCACATCCAACTCCTTCTCACTCTTCCCGAAGAGCGTAAGATCGTCCATGAAGAGGAGGTGGTTGATGTTAAGCTCTCCTTTTCGCAACTTGTATCCTGCTCTCACTTTTCGCAATATGACGGTCAGGCGTATCAGGGAAAGTACAAACAGCAGAGGGGACAAACTATATCCATGGAAGATACCTCTCTTGATCTTCACGCCTCCCAAGGATTCTCCACCCGATGTTAACTCTGTTTCCCAGGACTTCATACTTTTGCTCTGTCTGATGCTATCTGCCACCTTGAAGATCTCTAGACTTTTGGTTATCCAAGAATGAGGTACCATGCCGAATGCATTTTTGTAATATATCCATCCCATGGCAATACCAGTGTGCCTCCTCTGCAAATCCTCATTACAATCTTATCAATAAGTAACTGGTCTTTTGTACCACGGGACTTCTTTCGGCATCCTTTCTGTTCGTCCGGTAACATGTTGTTTATGTGAAGGTGATGGTAGATTTCCTCAGACACAATACTTGTTAACAGTTTCCACATTACGGACAAACATGTGATAGGTCTATAGTTGGTAACATCATTAATTCGGTCTTTCATTACCAGAACTGTCGTACCTTTTGTCAACCACTCTGGAACTTCACCCAACATCAAGCAGTCATTAAATATGGTTGTCAGTTTCGGGTGGAGGGATGTTATATTTTTAATCCAATACCCTTGCACACCATCTGGGCCTGGTGATTTCCAGTTGGTTAGTTTTTTGGCCTGCCCTTTAAGAGTTTCAACTGTGATACTCAAATCAAGTTGTTGGTGTGCTTGTTCCTTTTGAACTGTCTCAATCCACACTGCCTGACTATTATATTCAACATCCTGCTCCCATATTACTCTCCTCCAGAATCGCTTAGTCTCTTCCGCCTCAGTTATCAAGTCGTTGCCTCTTTCTTTCCCTTCAAGCTGTCCAAACAACATCTTCTGGTTGTTGTCAAACATGTGGTTCTGTCTATACTGACTGACTCTGCTCTCGTATCGCCTAATCTTTGCACTTTTGCTACAATGCGTTTCTTCAGTTCCTCTATGATAATATTTAGCTTTTTTCCTCTAGTTTTGTATTTTATTTTCAATCTATCTTTATTGTCTATGTTTTGTAATGTACCATTCAGTAAGGACTCAAGCTTTCCAATGTCTTTTCTCATTTCCTTGATTTGACCATTCAGTCGTTTCTTCCACCAAGGTTCTGATCTTTCTTGTTTGTTGTATCCTCTCGTTTTTATCCCAAGTAATTTCCTCATCGCATTTGACGTTGCTTTGAGGATATTGTTGCATTGGTGAAGGTTCCTCGCCTCAAGGTATGGGATGACTTTCTTTACCTTAGCTGTTGTTTATATTAACTTTTTCCTGTCTACAAATCTTAGGTTCATAGGTTTTCCACTATCATTGTTCATTTCTACTACCACTAAGTTCAGGATATCAACTAAATCTTGCCCTAGCCCGTCAGCATTTATTTCCTCAATGGACGTACCTTTGTTCCAGATGTTATATATTTCAACATTCAGATCATTGTCTACATTGGATGCTTCCTCAGGTCTCTCAACCTCTTCCCCTTCATTTTCCACTGGCTCGTTTGCCTGACTTACTCCACTCTCCATTTCCAACTTAAAGCACTCTGATCAGTTCCTCCAGTTCCAACTGGCTTATCCATCCATTAGTTCTTATTACCCGAGTCTGCCCGGCTAATCTCTGTTCACCTAATGTAAATAGACCAATCTCGTTCCAGATGTTATGCATCCGTTTCCTATAGCCTTTTTCCATGGAGTTACTCTTCAGGTACTCTTTCATGACAGTTCGAGTCAATTCTTTCGTCCAGTTGGTTCTTGTCCCTTTCCTTCTTCCTCCAACACCAGCAGCATTTGGAGGACATCCAGGTCCCTGCTGCTAGGCCAGGGAGCACTTGCTGGGTGAGAGTCTTTCACATGACGTTCCATTCTCCTTTTCACCGTTATTCGAACTGTTTAGGTTTGACATTTAAACATTCATATCGAGGATTGGTGAATGTATAGTTACATAACCACCAGTGATTTCATCACCCCCGGTATTTTTAGCGTAATGCCATCACGTTGTAGACGAAAATAAATAAATAACAAATAAATAAATAAAAACATAAAATGATTAACTTGGTGTAATCTGAAGTACTTTTTAATCTTTCTCTTGTCGGTGCTGGCTATATGGTCTGCGATGTTATGTGTGATCGAGTAGGAGATTTTAATGGTATTTTTGTTAAATAGGTTGTGGTATTTATGGTTAGTTGGGAAGTTTTTGTCTAAAATAGAGAAGAAAGCTTTAGGCATGTTTGTTGAGACATCTAAGTTGAACTGAGGATTAAAAAATGTGTTACTTCTTCTATTCTTCTAATGATTGTTATTTATATTATTGTTTTGTGTGGTGTTAGGTTCCGTATTATTTATATTTTTGTTTTTAACATAATTTTTCTTTCTGTGGTTTTTCCTAGGATTATTGTTGTGGTGTGAGTTAACTTTTTTGATACCCTCTGTATAGGAGTTGGTATTTTCAATACTATGATTATATTTAATTTTTATTCAAGGCCATGTTGTGTGAAATTATATTATATTGTTTATGGATAGACGACGATTTAGGTTTAAATTTAATTTTATCTCTATGGCCCGAACGAGCTAAGGCTTCATTATAGTATTGGAATAAATGTAGTCTCGCTGTAAGAAAGACTAGAAATTCTGTTATACACCCATTTAATGATTGAGGTCAATACAGATTTAGGGTGGTTAGAGTTGTTATTAACATAGAAAGGTTTTCCATTGGGTTTACGATAAGGATTGTACGTTTTAGAGTCTAAGTAGAGAGTAACGTCAAGGAAGTTAACATTTTTGGTGTTTTTATCTAAAGAGATACATTAGTATGACCCTCCATATTTATATTTGTATATTAAACATATATAAGTATAAATATTATAATTATTACTATATATATATATATATATATATATATATATATATATATATATATATATATATATTTGTATTCATGTATGTATGTGTATTATGGTTAAGTTGTATATATTATTAAAGAAATTATATATATATATACACATATATATACATACATATATACACACACATATATATATACATATTTATATATATATATATATATATATATACATATATATATATATACACATATATACATATATATATATATATATATATATATATATATATATATATATATATATATATATATATATATATATATATATATATATATATACATATATACACATATATACACATATATACACATACCTATATATATATATATATAAAAGAAATAAGATTTCGCTTCAAGCATAGCTTTATACAATATGTATAGAAATTTCGTATTTCAAAAGAAATACGTTTTTACGAAGCCGTAGCTATGCGAACACCGGGGGGCTAACGCCCTCTGGTGATGTCCATATGTATATATATATCTATAGATATAGATATACACTGGTGTGTATGATTGTGTATAGATTATATTAATAAAAGGAATTCCAACTTTGTCTGATTTACTCGTTTTATTTACAATCTTTTAAAATTTATAATGGTATTAGAATGAAATAGTATGGTAGAATATTAAATGTTAAGTGTTAATTGAACAAGTACTTTCATGCTTTCGCAATCTTCAGGTTCATAATATGTGGTGACAGTCAAGTTTGCAATTTTCAACTGTATATATTTTCAACTAAATATATATATATATATTTATATTTATATTTATATATATATATATATTTATATTTATATTTATATATATAAATATATATATATATATTTATATTTATATTTATATATATATATACATATATACATATATATATATATATATATATATATATATATATATATATATATGTATGTAAAAGGTAAACAGAAATAACAACACAATCGGTACAGTAAATGGAAGGGATATATTAGGTGAACGCTTGATATAGCAGGAAGGGGGTCTTAACGTTAGAGACGCTAGTCCTTCGTAAGAAGAAAGAATGACAAATAAGATAGATTGAGAGGACGGGGGGTGTGGAATTGGAAAAATGTCTTTAGATAAAAATAACAGGTCCATTCATGTTGACATCTATTGCAAAACTGTTGGTGGTGGCGTTATGTGTATGATTTGTTTTTTAGAAAAGTGGATGATGGAGCGCTTCTACCTGAAATGGAAAAAAAAACGTTTTATAAAAAGAGGTATACTTGTGCACGTATGTAAGCATGTGGTTGTGTGTGTGTGTTTTGTTATTATACATCCGTGCGAGGCTAAGAAGAAAAGTGTGTGTATATGTGAGTAAAAGAGTGTGTGTGCATGTAAGTACGAAGCTATGAGCAAAAGTATGTTAATATAAGGGTGTGTATGTGTGTATACAGAGCAGTGAAGGGAAAAGTGGAGTGATCATATATATTCGGCATGAATTAGTTGTAAGAGAAGATGTTAATGATTAAGTGAAAGCGATAGGAATCAATGAGTGTGATAATGGACGGGGTACTAGAGAAATTGAGGAGGTGAGTTGAGTCCAAGAGGGGAATAGGACCCAAGACGGTGAATCAGACTTTGTTCAGTCCTTGTGCGTGAGGCCTGTGTTCCATGATGTAAAAAGGACACTCGGGACTGAAACATGTAGGGAAGAATGATGACAAGGAGAACAGAAATGACCTGCGACTGGAGTATCCAAACCGAGTCGTATGTCCCTCAAATGTTCGGCATATACGGTGTCTCGTTTGTACGATATATAAAGACCCGCAAAGGGAGTACTGGAGGCATAGACAACGTGGGTGGGTGTGCAGGTGAAGGAATGGCGGATACGAAATACCCGTTAGCGCCTTTAAGAGTGGTGAGGGAGGAAATAAAGGGACAAGTGTTTCAGCGGGAACGGGAACAAGGATGAGAGCCGGGTGGAGTCGTGTGAGAGGACGAAAAGGAACTGCGAACCAGGAGGTCGCGGAGGTTGCGGGTGCGCTTAAAAGCAGTAATGGGTGGGTTTGGAAAAAAGCGAGAAGTGACGGGGGAAGAAGAGAGGATACGGAAGAAACGGAGGATATGTCGCCGGAGGATATGTTGCCGGTTGGGTGATGGGGTGGTAGGTGAGAGGGAAAGGAACACGGGTGTTGGGAGGGCAGGGGTGAGGTGAGAGGGCTGTGGTGCGGTCTGTTTCACGAGCGCGGGTCAGAGCAGCTTGGATCAGGGTGAGGGGATATCCACGCTGGATGAAGCAGGAAGCCATGCGAAGGGAATGGGTTTCGAAATCGTCGTCCTGCCTACAGTCGACGAAGACGGAGCAATCGGGAATAGGGTATGGAGTGTTTGGTGTGGTTTGGATGGGAGGAGGTAAAGTCGAGGTGCTATATCAAGCGTTAACATAATATATCCCTTCCATATACTGACCGATTGTGTTGTTATATATGTTTACCTTTTACATACATATATATATATATATATATATATATATATATATATATATATATATATATATATATATATATATATATATATATCAACGCTTACGTGGACCTCTCATACTTCGTTGGATTTCCTGATTGGATTTTCACCTCGAAACTGGATACCAACCCGGAGTACACCTGAATTTCCACCAGGACATCTTTCGTATCTTTGAAATTTTCTTTGCTTCTTATATATATATATATATATATATATATATATATATATATATATATATATATATATATATATATATATGAAAGACGTCTTTCATATAATTGTTCTGCATCCTCCTGCATTGAACCACCTAGGTACTATGACATAACTTATGTATTTGCTAGCATTAGTGTACATCTGTACGCATATGTTGGTAGATATACTAATTCTCTCTCTCTATATATATAGTAATATTTATATTTATATTTATATATGTTTGTTATAAGTATAAATATGTAGGGTAGTACTAAGTACTAGTCAGTTACCGGTATGACAAAAAGCTCAATGCAAAATTTTCAAGTGTTTTACAGAATATTATAACTCTTTCCTCATATATGCATTATTGACTGTATTGACTCCTGCATTGTACACCAATTGTCCTTGCTAATAACTTCTTTCCATGTCTTTTTTTACTTGTACTTTTTACTTATACTTATACCTATTACACTTCCAACCAGTGCTGCCTGTAATTGTGTTATTTCAAGCGGAACCACTTTTTAACTCCTGAATCTCCACATGATGCCTTTGACACTAATAACAACTATGTACCCTAAATGTTCTAAATGACTAGGATTCTAGTTACACGTTTTCGACATTCCTTATACTCCGATGATTCCAGACTTCCTTCTGGAAGAAACAATTATCAGCTAATAAATGTTCTAAACTAAAATTTGATCGTTTTAACACTTTATATATATATATATATATATATATATATATATATATAGTAATAATAATAAATGTGAAGACTAAAATCCAAAGGGGGCTCGATAAGAATAATTATATATCAAATCAAATATATATATATAAATTATACATATATATATATATATATATATATATATATATATATATATTTGTAGTAAGGTTGCTTAGATGCGTTCATAGGCGGAATGACGCTTGAGCACTCTATGCTCCTTCGGAGCAGAGTGTGATAATATGGAAAACGAAGAATACAATGATGCATCGGAACACATTTTATTACGTATTACAATTGTTTCTCCGGCGAACAGCTCGAGGTACCATCTATTTGTGGATCGAACCTGACTCTGGATTCGGAAGTTCCTCAGATACGTCAAGTGATTTTGAAGCAATTCCTCTTTCCGCTGGACACTGATCCTTTGAATTTCTATCATCTGCCTTCATCCTGTTTGCGCTGTACTCCGATTAGTTGGTAGGTGGGACGTCATCTTTGTGCATGACCATTCAAATCTGCCCACTGACCATATCCATTCAGGCGTGAGCTGTCACTCACTCGAATCCCGTCACCAGAAATTACTGCTAAATGTAGGAGAGGTTTTATGACATCTCTTTCCACCCCCTGGCTTGCCCGTCACTCCACACCTATACACCGACACGCACTTGTGGTCACACATACGCAGACATTCCGAGCCGTTAATCGCATACTTATCTGTGCGGACATACACACACACACACACACACACGTAGAGCCTGCGTGTTTGCGTGTTCACACATATACATACATATAATCTCCTCTCACATATAGGTACAGCCATACATAGACATAGGCACACACGTACACATAAGTTACCCACATATATACACATACACGATCACACACATATATATATATATATATATATAAATATACACACACACATACAGACATATATATGCGTATGCACACGCACGCACCCAAACATATATACACACGTGTGTACATATGCATACACACACACATATATATATACACACACCCTCACACACACACACGTATATATGTGCACTCACACACAGACACACACCCACATACATACGTACGCAAATATATGTATATAAACTGTACAAAAAATATTAGACGTATCTGAGGAACTTGTGAATCCAGATTCAGGTTCGATCCACAAACAGATCGCACCTCGAGCTGTTCGCCGGTGAAACAATCGTAAAACGTAATAAATTTGTGTTACGATACATCACTGATTCTTCGTTTTCCATATTATATATATATATATATTTGTGATATATATATATATTCGTTATATATATATATATATATATATATATATATATATATATATATATATATATATATATATATATATATATATATGTATGTGTGTGTGTATAACGAAGGAAGTGTGGTAAGGAACCAGATGGACCATAATGCACCAGAGTTCTCAATACTTAGGGTAGTAGAGTGGATAATAGGAAAATGTTTAACCCCGACGGCAGAGCTCTAGCGGTTTCGACGGCTATTTCTGTCCAGAAATAGCCGTTGAAATGGCTTCAGCTCTGCCGTCGGGGTTGAACATTTTCATATATATATATATATATATATATATATATATATAAAACATGAGAAGAAAGAAGAATACTGCGTGGTTGCACATGGGTTACATATGATAAAAATAGTCCTTCGTCAGTGATTTTCCAACCATCATTGGTATTTCATCGCATTAAAAATCATATACCTCAAGTTGGTGCGAGCAATAACTAAAAAAAGTTATTGGGACCAGTAAATCGCGTAAAGCGAGGGGGACAAGTAAACAACATAGAAGGATAAAAGCAAACCAAAGATAGGAAAAAAACAAACAACATGGTTTTCCGGTCAGCATAAGCTGGGTGGATTTCATGAGCGAAAGGTACAGACCGTCCGAGATGAGTGAGATGTAAGCAAGAAGAAACCCACTGTAAGCCAAACGGGAGGAAGTGAGAAGAGGAGAAACAGAGAGTGAGTGAGTGGAAGTGCGAGGAAGCGGTCAGTCGAGAGAAAATGTAACTGAAAGAGGGGGCAAAGAAGGTGAGAGAAACAGAGAGAACGGGGAAGCAGTAAGAGAGAAACAGACAAACGCAGCCGAGGTAAATATATATATATATATATATAAAGAATTAGTATATCTACCAACATATGTATACAGATGCATACCTATGTTAGCAAATATATATGTTTTGTCTTAGTAACTTTGTGGTTCTATGCAAGGGGATGCAGAACAATTATATGAAAGACGTAAATAAGAAAGTTATGAAAATTGACTTACTAAAATTTCACTCCAACTAATTAGTTTCTGTAAGGGGATAAAAATGTTAGTAAGTAAGTCAATTTTCATAACTTTCTTATTTACGTCTTTCATATAATTGTTCTGCATCCCTTGCATAGAACCACAAAGTTACTAAGACAAAACATATATATTTGCTAACATAGGTATGCATCTGTATACATATGTTGGTAGATATACTAATTCTTTATAATTATCTCCAAATTATTTGTTGAGCAAAACTTGCCGAAATTACTACTGTGATTAATAGTAGCGGCTAGGCTCTGTCTTAATAGCACCCCCACTCCTAGCTGATTAACCTCAGTGTCACGTGATTGATTCTTTTGAATTTGCCACTTGACCAAGTAGGCAGTGAATTTTTCAATGTCTTGGAATCTAGCCCCCGCTCGCTTTTTTCCATCCACTGAATTATATTTATATAAGTTCCCAGTGTCCCCGCATTGCCTGGAAGCTTAGCCGAGATTAGACTCCCTGATGACGTAAGGCTTCTCTATGGATACGCTCCGTAACCATATTTATCCCCTTACAGAAACTAATTAGTTGGAGTGAAATGTTAGTAAGTAAGTCAATTTTCATAACTTTCTTATTTACGTCTTTCATATATATATATATATATATATATATATATATATATATATATATATATATATATATAAGAATTGGTGCTCTGAAATAGCGATATATATATGAATGCATATATAGTGTATTTTGCAATACACTGTATGCTTAATTAAAAGCATTTCGAAGATCTTACGCTATTGTTTTAGAGTAGTGACAGTCTCACTTACTTTAATTTTCAGCAAATAGGGGAGATAAAGCTGACAGAGCTCGGTTTCGCACTTTTTGGTGCTTATCAAAGCTAAGTACTCCGCCTGTTTGCTGAAAATCATGAATGTTTGATTCTTATAGAATTCTAGTAATAATCAGGAACTGATTATACAGTGCGGTTGCGGGTCAAGCAGAAATTGAAAATTAGAATTGGTGCTCTGAAATAGCGATATATATATGAATGTATATATAGTGTATTTTGCAATACTCTGTATGCATAATTAAAAGCATTTCGAAGACCGTACGCTACTGTTTTAGAGTAGTGACAGTCTCACTTACTTTAATTTTCAGCAAGCAGGGGAGATAAAGCTGACAGAGCCCTGTTTCGCACTTTTTGGTGCTTATCAAAGCTAAGTACTCTGCCTGTTTACTGAAAATCATGAATTTTTTATTCTTATAGAATTCTAGTAATAATCAGGATCTGATTATACATTACTAGAATTCTATAAGAATCAAACATTCATGATTTTCAGCAAACAGGCAGAGTACTTAGCTTTGATAAGCACCAAAAAGTGCGAAACAGAGCTCTGTCAGCTTTATCTCTCCTGTTTGCTGAAAATTAAAGTAAGAGACGCTGTCACTACTCTAAAACAATAACTTAAGGTCTTCGAAAGACTTTTAATTAAGCATACAGTGTATTGCAAAATACACTATATATACATCATATATATATATATATACATTTCTATGCATATAAACATATATGTAAATAAATTTATATATATATATATATGTGTGTGTGAAGTAAATCCGTCGGAAAGGTACAGGAATATATAAACATATATGAGAAATATATATACATCGACACACACATAGATAAATATACACTTATTTCATGCTCTAATAATTTGATTCAGTTGAATACTCTTCAGGATATTTGCTAAATGATGCATTAATTTCCTTTATTTACTTCCTTTCTTGGAAAAAAAAAACTCTAAATACAATACAAGCAAAACAGAAATCACACAACAAGCAAAGTATGAACAATTCAGAAACACTTCACGCTTGTAAAGTAATTTATCTGAAAATTCCAAAGATATTCCATTATTCCAGAATTGCCCTTTCTTATTCTAAATATACCATAATTCTTTAGAATAATAATATCTTCATCTGTTGTTAACAAGTTATTATGTATTCAATATCATACACTTTTGGTCCGATCAGAAATAATTCTATGCATGCTCTATTTGAGCAAATTAAATATAGGAAAATACTATGCCATATAAATTATTAATATTATTATTATTATTATTATTGGTTGGTGAAGCCACGCTTCTTATCGCCTCCAGTCTTTTTCAACGTTTTACCTCTTTTTCAACCGTTCTAAACCTTTTATTCAAGTTTTAAATTTAATAAAAGTTTAGAAGAAGTGACCCACCTAATACACGGGTTCACTAGTAAATAATACGGCACCCCTTTACGGGGTGTCGTATTCGTATTTGTGTAAAAATATTTTTTGTAAAATTTCAACATGGATAACACAAAAAAGAGAGAGAGCGCTGTCAGACAACACAGAGAGAGGGAGACTTTATCAGCATGTCAACAAGACAGCGTTCCAGCGGAGGTAAATATTAACGAAAATATTACAAAGGAAAAAAAGATTGTTACAGATTTAAAATTACCAAATATTTCTAACACAAACAACACCAACAATACACCAACAACAACACCAACAACAACACCAAAAATAACAGCGGTAAAGTCGAGAACGACAATAACAAAAATAACAGCGGTAAGGTCGAGAACGACAATAACAAAAATAACAGCGGTAAGGTTGAGAACGACAATAACAATGACAATAACAACAGCCACAACAACAATAATAGTAGGAACAGTATCAACAAAAACAACAATAATAACAACAGCCACAATAACACTAACAGCAGCAACACTATCAACGAAAACAACACCAACAACTGTACCAGCGAAAAGAACAACAATGATACCGATACCTGTAATAGCGACCTCAGCACCACCAGTAAGACCAGTAGCGGCGGCAATAGTGGTGCTGCTGAAAAAGGGACCACTTCTTTTGCAGGTGTCGCCCGAAATATCGAGACAGTGTTAGTCACAGAGGAGGAGATGGCAGTCGCAAGGGCCATGGTCACAAGAAGCGCAAACAGAGTTTCCCTGAAACCTCCATCCGATTTTTTCAAGGACCAGCAGCTACGAACGGTGACTTACCGCACCGTAAGCAAAATTTCACATCGAGTGGAGAGAGCCACGGAGGCTCAAATCCCAAAGGCATTGGGGTGCGTCTGGGCACGCAAAACCCACATCACCCGAGGCAGAAAGTACGCCACAGTAGATGTACTTTTCGCCACCCCCCAGGAAGCAAAGTCTCACTCTTTGGAAACCCTAAAGAGTGAGGAGTTAGTCTTGGTGCCCTCCTACTGCGGGCAGAAAATTGTGAGGGTCAGAGTGACCCAGGTCCTACCCGATGTGCCCATACCTTGGGTGGCCGCGTCTGTCCTTGCTGGAATTGAGAACAGGGCGACCATGCTGCAAGTAGAAAAAATAGGGAGAGAGAACTGGTCAGGTATAGGCATGCAAATGCTTATACAAACTGACCAGGAATGTATCGAGGCTATCCCCGATATCATAGGCTTTGAGGAAGGACTCCAACTCCCTATAAGTGTAGAAGGAAGACGGCCAAAATGTTATCTCCCTGGGTCGAAAGGTCACCTCAGGGCCTTTTGCCCGCAGAAGACACCGGAGAGGGCCCCTCTCCTTCCAATACCTGGTCCGCTACTAACAAAGAAGCCCCTTCCACGGTGAGTAGGAGAGCAACGTCCGTAGCACCCGTACCAAGGCCACGGATAACTAAAGCAGCATCATCAGTAGAGGCAACACCAATAGCTACATTTGAAATAGCTACACCAGCAACAACATTGCCGAAGAGGGTTCCACTAGCACCACCAACAGCCGTGGAGCACATGCCCCTCCCAGACGCCACAGAATCCGACATGGAGTTTGAGGCTGGAGTGACGCGTGGCAAACAGTCTGCCACAAAAAACGAAAAAACCCTTAGAATCACCTTCCAAAAGCGAAGGCATACAAAGAGGGGTAAAGGCAGCAAGGAAACTTGCAGCAACACCACCACAAACACCAACAATGCAAAGACAACAAGACACACACACCAAACAGCAACAAGAAGAAAACGGCAACAAAATCACCCCTCCCCCCAAAAAGTACACAGCCATAAACATGGCAAAAAAAGAACTCCTACAATATATAAAGCAGCACACAGACATCACGGATAAAAACTACTACACCCCACCAACACCAAGAACTCTCCCGACAAACATAAGCATCATCGAAATCTTAATAGAACAATACAAACCTTTAAAACAAAAATTCCCCAACGCAGTTGGAGACTTCAGAGGGACGGTTACCAAGAGGATATACACTGACATCCTCTTGGAAACACCCATGACCAACGAAAGGGACGGTTCTACTGTCCCTTCCCCACACGAACAAGGTAAGTGACCCTTTCTCATTTGCCCCGTTTCTCATCGAACATGGCTGTACTCAGAATAGGAAGTATAAATGCACGTGGCCTAGGGTCATCTTGGAAGCAGGGTAACCTGCTCAATGACCTCAGGTCACTAAACATAGATGTGGTGGCCATCAATGAAACCAGAATCTCCGAGGCACGGGCCTTCGCACCGACCTTCGGCGGCTACAATGTATACGCATCTCCCAGCCGTCCAGGATCGGGGGGAGGGGTTGTCGTCCTTTTTCGGAGAGGCTTGGATCTCGCGATACGGGCCATCTTCCTGGACCCAGAAGGTAAGTCGGTGGTGCTGGACGTGACCGGCAGCGAAGGCAATGCTTTCAGGCTAGTAGCCGTCTACGCCCTAACAGGGGCAGGACGGCCAGATTTCTTCAGACGTCTAGAGACCTTTCTTGGAACGTCCCGCTCTTTAGTGTTAGTGGGCGACTGGAACGGTATCTTGGATGCACGCTGGGACCGTGTGGGGATAGTAGATCGGGGAGGAGGGTGCAAGAGCCTCACCAACCTGCTCAGACGTTTTGAACTGTCTGACAGGTATCGACTGGATCACCCGAATGTGCCAATGTGGACATGGACAAAACGTATCGGGTCATCCAGATCGTATCTAGATAGGGTATTCTGCAGGGAACTAGATAAGGCTAGTATAAGTTGTCCACAATTTAAAATAGTCGACTACACAGACCACAAATTTGTGATCTGTGAGATCGACATAGACAGACTTCATAGACAAGGGCCTGGTTACTGGAAGCTGAACGCGTCTTTCCCGGCGCGCAAGGCCTACAGAGACCGGATTAGCGTATTAGTTAAGCGGGCGTTGACGGGAGCGGTCGTCAACAACAGGTGGTGGTTCGCCCTGAAAAGGGCAATTAAAGTAGAGTCGATTAGGTTTAGTAAAGGAGTAGTGATAGAGGAAAATAGAGTAGAGGGAGAGCTAGTCAGAAAGCTAGAAGAGGCGTCTAGGACAGGCATCGCAACCGACGTGCTTGCGGCGAGATTGGCACTCGACCAATTCTTCAACGCAAAACACGAAGGCTGCGTTGTCAGAGCTAGAGCGCATGCTCTGAAACACGAGGGGACAAAAGCCGTCCAATGGGCTCGGGTGGCAGAGGCGCGACGTGGCAATAAAGCCACAATTCGGTCTTTGTCTGACCATAATGGGTGCGTGATGCTCGAACCCGAGCGGATGTGTGAAGCTTTTCAGCAGCACTTTGCTGAACTGTTCGGAAGCAGCGGCGGCCCCGATCGGGGCATGGACTTCAGTGCATACCTCGACGGACTACCTCGGCTCTCGACGACCGCAGCACGGTGTTGCGAAAAGCCAATAACAGCCGGTGAAATACGGGAAGCGATGTCTAACTGCACAAGAGTTAAATCGCCAGGTTTAGATGGTCAGCCCTACGAGCTTTATGCATTTATGTCAGACTTGTTCGGTGACCTCTTGGCAGACGTCTACTGCAACTGGCAGCAGAACGGGAGCATTCCCAGTTTTGTGAGCCGGGGAGCAGTGGCGCTGCTGAGAACAAGGGGGGTGTTATTGATAATCTCCGGCCCATAACCCTGCTAAACGCAGAGTTCAAGATTTTGGCCAAGGTGTTAGCAACGAGGTTGGCGCTTGTCGTCAAGGGTCTGGTGGGAGAGGCGCAGACATGCGCCATCCCGGATAGATCCATACACGACAACCTCCACCTCATGCGATACATCATAGAGAGGGTGGTTAAGGAACCTGGCAAGGGTGGGGCCCTGATCAACTTGGATTAATCCAAAGCATTCGATAGGGTCGACCATCACTACCTGGCGGCGGTCCTCGAGGCAGCCGGTTTCGGGCCCGTTTTCAGGCGTTGGATCGCAGCAATGTACAGCGACATCTGCTCAGTTGTGAGGGTGAACGGTCACCTGTCGCAGCCGTTCAGCATCATGCGCTCAGTCCGCCAGGGTTGTCCCCTCTCGTCCCTCTTGTACGTATTGGCTCTTCAGCCGTTACTGCACAAACTGGGGGCGATGAGAGGCGTCCCACGCGAACTAGGATGCGGGAAATCTGAGTCGGCTTACGCTGACGACGTCACCGTGGTGGTGTCGAGCACCAGGCACGTCCAGATGCTCGGCACCGCTCTCAAGGAATACGAAACGGTGACAGGAGCAAAGATAAACCAGGAAAAGTCGGTGGGCTTGCAGCTAGGCACCTGGAGAGGCAAGTCCATGCCGTCTGGCAGCGTCGTGGGGCGTTGGACGGACGGACCGGTTAAATTGCTCGGGGTCTGGTTCGGACCGGACCTCCAGATGGAGAAAAACTGGAACGAGGTGACGAGCAGGGTGGCCTCCCTCACCCAGAAACGGGCTGAGAGGAATCTGTCCCTGAAAGGCCGGGTGGAAGTGGCGAATGCGTACACCGCATCCGTCATCTGCTACCGCCTCACCATCATCCTTGCTCCAGCCCAACTCTCACCAAAATGGAGCGCCTCCTCTTCCGCTTTTTGTGGAAGGGACGCGCTTCCATGGTCAGACGATCCATCTGCTGTCAACACCCGTTGCGTGGAGGACTGGGCATGCCATGGCTGATGATGCGCAAACATGCGCTGAGACTGCGACATCTCTGGTGCTTCCTTGACAGTGAACAGGTGTGGTCGCCGTTCGCCAGGCACGTTTCCCACAGCTCGTCTCCTTGACGAAGCTGAAGTCCTGGGTCAGAAAAAGACCGAGGGATACCGCTTGGAAACTGGAATGTCTCCAGGTGCTCACTGCCCTCTCCCAGTTGGGCACCAGTATCGGTGGAACATCCACCTCGGCGTTCTATAGAGGACTAGTGGTGGGGAAGAGCGACGACGTTCTCGGAGAGATCCTGGGCGTCGAAGAAGATCAGCTGCTTGCTCTCTTCCGGAGAACTTTCAGCCCAGGACCTATGGATAACTTCCCAAAATCCCTGGCTTGGCAGTGCTACCGGGGAGCGCTGCCGGTTCGAGATAAACTCTACAGGCACGGAAGTGCCATCAGCCGAGCCAGTCCGAGATGCGCGCATAGCGACGAAACCGTTGTGCACGCACTCGTTCAGTGCCCGAGCATTGCTGACTTGTGGAGCTATGTCGAACAGTTGCTGTCACGTGTGGGACTGATCCGGTTGTCGACTGAGTCCACTGTGCAGATGGTCTCGCCGTCTTCCTTTGAGGAGGAAGAGCAGGCGGTTTTCATCTGCCTGGTGGCCATGGCGAAAGAGATTGTGTGGTGGACAAGGTTAAAAGGATTAAAGACAAACACTTTCCTCTTCGGAGAAGCCCTCATTAACTTTTTCAAGTTTCACTTGAAGAGGAAAATCAGGGTGAAGAGGCAAGTGCTGCTTTCTAGCAAGTTTGTTGAAAGGTGGGTGAATGTAGCGAGAATGGTCCGAGTATACTGAATATACGTCTGTAGTTTGAGAGATGGAAAAATTGAGAGAGGGCGCTTGCCCTGGTAGTCAGGGTGGCCGTGGTCTTTTGTGTGGTTTTCGCCACGAGTAACCCTCGGAGGTTTCCCCCCTATTGGGGAATTTTTCATTGTTTAAATTTTCATTTTATTGTTTATATATATATATGTTTTATGTCTTTTTTCTTTTCTTATATATATAATAAAAATATTTACACGCACAAAACCCACATCGTACCGTCCTGTTCCATCTGTGATGTTTTTCTTGATGTCAGCCCTTGTGGCCAATAAAGAAATCATTATTATTATTAAAAATAAAGAAATAAAGAAATCATTATTATTATTATTATTATTATTACAGTTGCATTTTTCTTGCTTTATGTTCATACGAGTTATCACCAAGTCACAACCAGTGACCTCAAGAGACAACAAGGTCCGCCATGTTCAAGAAAGAACATACATACTCACACATGCATCTTTAGTGTTTAGACTTGTGATGTAATTATATTGACAGAATCTTCCTTAGTATATGGGTAGTTCCCATTAGTACTATCTTTTGTATTTCTCCTATACGCGGGTTTCCTGGGATTTGGGATAAGTAATCATTAGACCCCTTAGGTATCATTCCCAGAGCGCCTACAACCACTGGTATTGTTTTAGTTCTCAATTTCCACATTTTTCCAATTTCTATCTCCAGGTCCTTATACTTGCTCAATTTTTCAAATGTTTTTATAGATACATTCTTGTCTATTGGAACAGACATATCAATTAGCAGGCATACCCTCTTTTTAAAGTCCTTCAATATTATATCAGGTCTATTTGCATCTATTTTTCGGTCTGTTTGGATGCTAAAGTTCCACAAGATTGAGATGTGATCTTTTTCAAGTATGGGAGGTGGTTGATGCTCCCACCAATTCTTTTCATGGGGCAGGTCAAAATGCTTATCCAATGTATGTATTGTGCAGCTCTGCCATGCCTGTTTAGGTATTCGGTTGGAGCTATAGGACTGCACATTGAAATTATATGGTCAATGGTCTCTGGTTGTTTTTTGCATACACGGCATAATGGGCTGCATCCATTTTTTATTATGTTGGCTTGGTAATTTTTTGTTGGCAGACACTGATCTTGTGCTGATATAATCAGTCCTTCAGTCTCCGATTTCAGTCCAGAGGATGCCAACCACTGATGGGTTAAAGTTTTGTCAACATCAGGATTGTTAGCTCGCTCTGGGTATTTTCCATACAGAGGCTTTTGTTGCCATTTCTTAGCCAGTTTCTGTAGCAGTTCTTTCTTTGCAGTTACTTTTACCTGCTTTGCTTTTTCTGTGTTTTCCATTTCAGCAGTAAAAGGGACTTCTGAAATTTGTAGTCCATTACTGTATCTTTGTGCATCTTTTGTAATGGAATATGATCTTTTGATGCTTTCGTGTTTCAAAACGAGTTTGATCATCCAATCATGTGATTCCCTTAGATATGTAGATAATCCAATTGTTGCAGTTTTCAACACAATGTCTAACTGGATTAACCCACGTCCTCCTTCTTTCCTAGGGAGATATATTCTATCTATATCTGCCTTAGGGTGATGCATTCTGTGCATGGTTAAGAATTTTCGAATTTTTGTATCGAGCCTACGGATCTCTGTGCTTGACCAGTTGATGACATTGTAACTGTAGGTTACTACTGGTATGGCAAGCGTGTTTATGGCATCGATCCTATTCCTTGCATTCAATTCCGTTCTTAAGATTGCTCTTACTCTGCGATAACATTCCTTCCTTATCCTTTCCCTCATTGTCGAGTGCTTGATTCCGTCTCCTTCACAAACACCTAGATATTTGTGAGTTTTTTCTTGATCAAGCTCTCTTATCACGTTCCCCCGATCAAGATTCATGTCTGAACTCTTCAGCAGCTTTCCTCTGGTGAACGTTGCTTTGGCGCATTTATCTAGTCCAAACTCCATTTTAATGTCATCACTGAACTGCTCCACAGTGGATAATAGCCCTTGCAATTGTTCATCATTTTTTGCAAATAGTTTCAGGTCATCCATGTAGAACAAGTGATTAATGGTTATGTCATAGAGTTTATATCCATGTTTTGTTTCATTGAACATTTTACTTAATGGTATAAGTGCGATGCAGAATAAAAGCGGTGATAAAGAGTCACCCTGAAAAATTCCACAATTAATATTAACTTCTCCAGCTTCCAGCGATTTTGTTTCACTATTCAAAAGGAGTGTCGTTTTCCATGTCTTCATACTGAATGACAAAAACCTCCTGACAACGGGGGATATTTTGAAAATCTCTAAACATTTTTCATTCCAACTGTGTGGCAAACTATCGAATGCTTTTTTATAATCTATCCAAGCAATCGATAGATTTTTGTGTTTATTAAGACAATCTTCCAGTATCATTTTGTTAACCAGAAGCTGATCCTTACAGCCATATGAGCCTCGTTTACACCCTTTCTGCTCAATAGGAAATAGGTCATTTGTTATCAGGTGGTCATATGTGTATTCAGTTAGGACTGATGTTAAAATGTTATACATTGTGGTCAAGAAAGTTATCGGCCTGTAATTTTGGGGATTGTTTGTCTCATCATTCTTCGGAAGCAGGAATGTAATGCCGTTAACTAGCCATGATGGTATCTTTTCTGGCTCCTTAACTATTTCATTGTAAATTTGGGCTAACAGCTCATGAGGCTCTGTGAAGGCTTTGTATCTTGTCTTTTCCTGGGGATTTCCATTTGCTGGTTTTTCTAAGAGCCAAACGCAACTGTTCAACTGTTATATTTTCCCATATTTGTTCCTCAAGGTGAGCTGTATCTTTCATTTGTCTGTCTATCCATGGGGCATGTATGTTATGAACTTTTTCTTCGGCCCAGATCTTTTCCCAGAATTCTTGCACTTCCTCCTTGGGTGATATTGATTTAGCAGTTATTGTTGACTTACCAATTTTTCTGTAGAAGTTTCTTTGGTTGTTTTTGAACATATTATTGTCCTTATAGAATCTAGATCGTTTTTCAAAGTGCCTTATACGAGCAGCTTTGGCCGACACTTTTTGCTTGATTATTTCTATCAGCATGTCTATGTCACTTGTTGATTTTATACTGTACTTTTTTTTCAATTTTCTAAGTTTAGTTTGTTTAACATGTTCACCTACTTTATAGTTTGTTAACATTTCTATGTCAGATCGGAGAAGGTTTATTTGGCGATTGATGTTCTCTTGCCAAGTAGATTTCTTGTGGGAATTCCTTTGTTTTTTCATCTTCACTCCACATAAGTGAGTGGTGACTTTAGCCGATGCATAATAAAGATGATTTAAATCAGTAATGTTTTGTTTGTTTGTGATGATAATATTTTTGAGAATTATGTTAGTCTTGTGTATTATCTTTTGGTTCTGTTTGGAGTTTTGGATATTAGGGAGGGTGTCACGTTGCCCCATATCAGATTCTTTCATTTTCATCCATTCGATCAGAATTTCATCCTTCAAGTTGGCAAGTTCATTCTCATTCATTTCTTTATCATTTACGATCTCATTATTTTCATTTGGAGTTTCATCTTGAGCATGCACTCCCTCCACTTTTTCGATCCTTTCTTTAATTTGTTCTGTTGCCAGTGATTCCGCCCCAACCCTGGGATTCGAAGTGTTACAATTTACCTCGTTTTCACTGACACATGTTTCATTTTCCCTTCGCTTACTTTACGCTAATAGCTTGATCTGATCAATTTCTATATCAGTTAGTAACTTTTTTCTTACAATATTTCTTCGTATATTGGCTAGTTTGTTACTGTCAATATAGCCTCTGTTTTCGGGATGTTTCTTTTTCCAGTTGATATATGTCTGTTCTGTATTCAATGTATTTGATGGGTAGTACATGGCAGTGTAGAAAGCCTCAAGGACTTCTTTATTATCTTCCCTTGACCATTTTTCTCTCTTTTTCTTTGGATTTCTTGGTGGTGAGCATGGAGGGCCAACAGTAGGAGTATTCCGGTTATGGGAGGTCTCCAGCTCCGAAGTGATGGGAAGGTTTGAACCATTAGCTGATTTTCCGACCCCAGTCTGGTTCCTCTCTGAGGGACGCGGCCCTTTTTTACTCGGGAGACGGCCGATCCGGTATGAGATTTTATCATTAGACATTTACTTTATTTTGTCGCGTTTTATCCTTATCCGCCAAGGGGTAATCATTTCGTGTTACCACTTCTAGAACGAGTGTCAACCAAGTCTAGAGGGGATCGTTCTCCCCTAGAGACACTGCTATTCCCCGCCGGCCGCCATCCCGGTATTTCTTGGTCACGGGGTTTTCTTTTTGTTGTTTTTTTTAAATTGTTATTATCATGAGTGGTTCCTTAATGTGAGCATTGCGTGGCTTAAGAATGAAATTATTAATAATTGTCTCCACTCCAGGCACAAGGCCAGCAATCACCCAGTGCATTACAATAATATAATATACTTTTTGCTGAAGTTGCCTGTTATTGTTGTTGGCTATGTCGGTGGTGGTACTGGGGCTTTTCATATTGTTGGTGAGGAAGGGGTGAGCCAGCAGTGCCATAGTTGTTGACGTTTGGCCGGTGGCCAGGTCACTAAGTCAATCTATTTATATCTTTTGCTAGCCTCTCCCTTGTCTAGTGATACCGCCACCTTCCCCTTTCTCAAGTTAACAGGGGAATAGTGGTGGTAGCAATGAAGGAGTGGTGGCGGCGGTGATGGGATAGTGGTAGCAATGATGGATGGAGTGGTGGCGGCGGTGGCGTTGTCGTTACTGAGTTTTGTGATATGTAGTATCTATGAGTTTGTGTCGCGTATGTTTAATATATATTGTGTTGGCATATTCCTGTAAAATTGGAATTAAACATTTTGTTAAAACTTGAGACAATAATAATAGTAATTATTATTATGATGCTGGGATTGGTGGTGGTGGTGGTGGTGGTGGTGAAATTGCCGTTATCTGGCTGTTATATTTAGTGTGATGGGGTAGGTGGTGTATCAAGTTTCTGGTGTTGGTGAAATTGCTGTTATTTGGCTGTTGTATACAGTGTAGACAGATGGTGTTTTCTTCCATTTATAACCATTTTCTTTTTTTAATACAAAATATATAATACTAAATTGAATATTTGAGCGATATAACAATATAATATGGATCCGAAATTTTATGTGACTTGATTCGGTGGTTTATGCAACATTTGTACTAAGAATTGTTATTTCACAATTGATTTAAATATGTTAAAGATCAAAAACTTACGGGAGCGATTTCATGACCTTCTACCACAACGTGCGTCTTCTTCCCTTATTCTTATTATTATTAGTATTATTATTTGCATTTATCTTGCTTTATGTTTATACGAGTTATCACGAAGTCACAACCATTAGTATTATTATTATTATTATTATTATTATTATTATTATTATTATTATTATTATTATGTAGGGCGGTGGATTGGCACTAACGGTAGAGGGTCGGGCGCCATGCTATCCAGCATAGTTATGTCCCTTTACGGTCTGAGTTCAAATCCCGTCGAGGTTAACTTTGCCTTTCCTCCTTACGGGGTCGATAAAATATAGTACCAGTAATCCACTGGATAATTGCTGGCCTTGTGCCAAATATTGAAACAATTATTATTATTATTATCCTCATTATTATCATCATTATTATCATTGGTTGTGGATTGGCAGTATGCATAGAGTTACGGCCCTTGCCATTCCGAGTTCAAATCCCACCGAGGTTAACTTTGTCTTTCATCCTTACGGGGTCGATAAAATAAAGTACCAGTAATGTACTGGGTAATTACTGGCCTTGTGCCAAAAGTACAAACAATTATTGGCAGTATCGGTAGAGGGTCGGACGTCATGTTTTGACGCATACTGTTACGTCCCTTGTCATTCTGAGTTCAAATCCTGCCGAGGTTAACTTTGCCTTTCATCCTTACGGGGTCGATAAAATAATTAATTGCTGGCCTTGTGCCAAAAGTAGAAACAATTATTATTAGTGTTGTTGTGTTGTTATTATATTATGAATTTGGCGTGTCTTTTTTAGTGTTTCTCTCTCTCTCTCTCTTTCTATTTCTACCCCCCCCCCCTCTCTTGCTGATTAACTTTCATCCACAGTTATAAACCCTTACTATTCTAGTAAGTTTTGACTAAATATTTTTTTCTTTCTATTCTCCCACTTCTCACCCCATTCCTGGTTATCTTTCCATATTCGTGGCTGCTTCATTCTCCCCTTCCTTTCAATACTTGGTTTCCTCCTATTATATTTGTATGAACAGTGCTCTCAGCTTTGCTTGAAATAAAAATAAGGAGCTACTACATTTCTTCTTCTTCTTGGTCCATTTATTCCTGAGAGAGACGTAGGGTAAGAGTCCTCAAACACTACCATAGGCTGTTTTGTAAACAATTCAAGCAAAACTTAGATTTTTCCTTTTGCAATGACGTATTAATTAAAAGTTGATCTTTGCACCCACATGAGTTCCGTTTTCCTCCTTTCTGTTCTTGTGGAATCATTTCATTTTCATCAAGATATTTGTATATCCGCTCAGTTAGTATAGATGTCAGGGTCTTGTAATTCGTAGAGAGACATTTATTGGCCTATAGTTTTTTGTTTCATGTTTGTTTGTTTTGGGGAGGGGTTGTTTCATCAGTTTTGTGGAAAAGGTATGTTGTGCCTTCTCTCATCCAGTTCGGCATTTCGTTCCGATTTTTTTCCATTATAATGGAAAAATGAAATTACTTCAATAATTATTGAAGTAATTTCATTAGCAAGTTTTTTATGCATCCCTGTAAGTGCATTTAACCAAACATTTGGCCTATCCCAGGTTATTTCCCTTTATGTGCTTTACTAATGCCTGCCTTAGCTCGTGCATCCCTATTTCTTGCAATTCCCAATGGTTAATAACTCTCAAGCTATCTATTTCTCTATTAATCCATTATTATTATTTCTGGATTGGCAGTATCGGTAGAGGGTCGGACACCATGTTTTGACGCATAGAGTTACGGCCCTTGCCATTATGAGTTCAATTCCCACCGAGGTTAACTTTGCTTTCATCCTTACGGGCTCGATGAAATAAAGTACCAGTAATGCACTGGTTAATTGCTGGCCTTGTGCCAAAAGTAGAAACAATTATTGTTTCTAAAGCTTTTCTTCTGGCAGATGTTATACCGACACTGTACTAAAAGAGTGAGCCATAGCCAAAAGCCAAAGGACCTTTGAGTCATTCCTTCTCCTTCAACTTTCCAACAACCTTTTTAAAATTCTTGCTGTTCCCAGCAAGACTTTTTTCTGCACCAATCCTGTCCTGGTGGTAACTCCTAGCTTCTCATCCCATGCATCCAACCACAATCGGTACTAGTTTTACTGTTTCTCAAGAGTTTCCTAATTTCTCTCTTCAGCTTTCTCAACTTTCTCACTTTCCTTCTCATTCACTCTGTGTCCTAACGGTGAAGCAATATCCACAGTACATCCCTTGTTATTCTTCTTTTTCACGACAATAACTTCAGGCCCTCTAGCCACGATAAAAGGGTCACACACTGGATGGTAATTTCCTACAATATTTTATACTGTTCAATTTCAGTCACCCTTTGTGGTTGGTGTTCATGCTATTTCTCCTTTTCTGGTTGATGTTCATACCATTTCTCCCATCAGTTCATGGCATATGTACAACAGAGCTTCCAATAAATCAACCTATTCTCTTTCTGAGCAAGCATCTTACATTCGCTAATAATGTAGTTTATTGCCTCAACTTTCTCATCACACAAAGTTGAATAATGTCCTTCCTGGTCTTATATATATGTATATCACATAGCCCAACGTGACACACTTAGTATCGTTCTAGCACATTTCTTGTCTTATTCTCTCATTCATTGTAGATATGTTTCTTTGTACATTTGTTTCGCATTTTCTTCATAGATTTCTTCAGCACGGGTCATCTTTTTCCCCATTTGTTTACCTTGCCTTAATCTGCCCGTTGACTAATTGTTCGTCCCTCCTTCTACATATATTTTTTTTTTCGTTCTGCCTGTGTCGAAAGTACACCCACCAGAAATGTATATATGGACGTGTCAGTAAAATTTAGTAGTCAAAACTTGTACGGAAGCCCGCTGTAAGTCTACCCGATTTGAAATATACATATAATTGCTTCAATATTATCGTCTAAATCCGTCCAAGTAGATACCTTAGCATAGCTGCTATCTTATGACTGAAACAAATAAAAGAGTAAAAGCATATCATACGAAACTTGTTCAATATATATATTAGATTCCATATCCTAAACGTGTTTTTCTCCTCCTCTATTTTACATAGACTGAGTACCAGCTATAATTTAATAATGGGGAAAAGGTCGTTACCTATACGTACATGGAGATGAGCAAAGTTTTATATAATATATAACATTCTAATCTGACTGTTTACTGATTCAAAAATGTCTGAAATAAAAAAAAAATGAAATATCTAATTATTTTGCTTTCTTTTCTTATGCTTTTATTAAATTCATCCCATTTGAAATCAATTCTATTGGTGCACCGACGCAACTGTATTCTTTACAACACAGTTTATTGATTTTTCCCCTCTTTTATCTAAATAAAAATCTCTCGAATCATATAATCTCACATCGAAATTTCTATTCCATAGGATAAAATATTTAAAGCCGAGGAAATAATTACAATTTATAATAAAATAATCCAGTTTCGTTGAAATTATATTCAGCGATTTAACATCTGGTTAATATAACACGTAACTATGCGACGATTAGCAATTTTAAAATGTAGTTTTATAAAAAGGAAATACATCGACCTAGTTAATTCACAATTTGGGTGAAAATAATAGTGATGAAATACATAAGTTTCAAAGACGGTCGTTGGCAGATTATCTATTTCCCGTGTATTGAAAAATGACAGTCATTTTTGACAGAACATGTAGCATACAAATAATTCGTGTTGTCGGATGTGTTGTCGGATGTAGTACATTTAGCCACAGATGTCTATTAGCTGTCACTAGAGAAATCATTTCTTGTTTGAGCAAAATGAGATAGCCCGACAAGACCGAGTGCAGAAATTAGAGTGTGGTTAATACATTATATTATCCAATATGCAAGAAAGTAGAATCGAACCCAGGGCTGCAATTATTGAGAAGCGCGTGTCTAAACTACACAGTTATGTCAGCATCCATTCAATTTACATGTAACGACATTTAATATTCGTAATTATATTGTGCTTGAGTTTTGAATACTCGTATTTAAATATTTTTCTCGTGGTATCATTTCCATATGATTTTCTGTTTTATGTCAACAGTAAATCACAACGTATTTGTTTACATCTCAAAATTCACACAGCTTTAAGAAACAAACACTCTTTATATAATTAAATTGAATTTTTAATATCACGCATAAAATATTACAAATACTCTTAAATGCATATTCTGTTAATCATCGAAAGCTTTTCAGAGAATGATTGATTTTACGTAGGTGTTAGAATATTGAAAACCACCTGTAATATCTTGAATGTTTAGCAGAATTGACAATTTAATGATTTGTTTTCAAAATTTTCAATTTCTGGAAGTATTTGGAATTAATTAAAACGTTCTATTATGTAATGTTGAATATTTAAAATATTAAGGTTTTAGAGATTCATTTTCAGAGCAACATATTCATTTGTACAGTTTATAGATTATTGCAATTAACAGAACCATATTTTCATAGAATATTAACCGAAAATAAACATTTATGTTTGAACGTGACTTCGCAGAAATTCTCTGGTTTGTAACATTTACAGATAAAGTTTTATTTTCTATTAGCGATGATTTAAAGTTCCAGATATTTGATTACGCTAATTTTGATAAAAAAATTACAGTAATAAATTGTATGAGGACAAGGAAATCTATTGATGTGTTTTCTGCTCATTTATGTGGAATGAAGTTAATTTCGTATGGGACGCTACATGTTGCAACATGTTCTCTAGTTCCATAACCTCGACCACGATCCAAGTCGGAGGTTAACTAAATATGAAGCATTGACTGGCTATATTTTTGCTCGTCGTCATTGAAACCGACGGTAAGGTCTGTTTCTTGGCTGTCGTTTTCTGCCGCCAGAGGGGCATCTCGGTTAAAGTATATTCCCAGCAAAGTGCAATGGTAGATACATAGTATATCGCTGACTGTTCACCTCGTCAATAGTTTGTGTTCTAATCCTTCAAATGACATATTTACTGTTCATACTTTCGGGAGTCTGCAAATAGAGTACCAATCCAGTGTAGTGTGTACATTCTCTCTCCCTCTCTACCCCCTATCTCTCTCTCTCTCTCTCTCTCTCTCTCTCTCTCTCTCTCTCTCTCTCTTCCTCTCCTTTTCACCCTATGTCTGTAGAAGACATCGGCCGTGTTTATATCTGGGAAAGGATGGTCTTCACCAGGGAAGAATACCTTTAGAATTCATTCGGGAGTTTAACGGATATATCCACAAATACTTGTATCACTGGAATATCCTAAGAATTTATATCACAATTCCGAGGCTGAAAGCAGGATTCAATTTGATTTTAGGCATTATTATCATTTCACATATTTTTCAAAATCTTTTAAAAGCAAATAAACATGAAAGTCATAACATTGTTTCCTTCACGCGTCCCATTCTTAAAAGCCGGCGGCTACAGAGTAATATAGTAATACAATTTTCTGGTGAACAATGAGAATATATTTGATTCAAGTTATAACACATGAAAGCATCATATGAAACGTTCAAATTGAAATACATAAATCAATCAATCGCGGTTGATGACTTCATTGATTATGCTTGCTTTAAGCTAACAAATTATTAAAGTTTTAAAATAAAATCTCGAAACAAACGTGTTCGATTAGAAAATGATATTGTAATATAAAATGTGGTTTCATGCATGGAATATCATTTGAAGCAGATATGTTAGAATGTGTAGAAGAGAATCCGGAGCTCATTTACTTTCAAGTTCAATCAACAATAAGATGAATTTAAATCTTAAAATTTCCCATCAATCTGTCCCTACGACTTCCTCTCTCCTGGTGCTTCTCTCTTTTCCAACATTCACGTCTATACCTCACACCCATGTTGTGTGTATATGCTGGTAGTACGTGTGTATATGCTTGTACGTATGTATATGCGTGTATACACACACATGTATATATATATATATATATATATATATATATATATATATATATATATATAGTAATAATAATAAATTTGAAGACTAAAATCTAAAGAGTGCTCGATAGGGATAAATATATATATCTGAAGCCGAGAATCATTCGGTTTCCTAAATAAAATTTTAGTTATGACTTCAGTTATACCATAAACGTGGTTTTGTCTTTGCGTGTAATTGTTCTCAACGGTCCTCATAATGACGTATTATCTTCGTTTTTTCCGTTCATTGCCAGAGAACGTCTCCACGAACCACCTAATAGAATATTAGTCTACGACTTCATTTATACCATAAATCTGGTTTTGTCTTTGCGTGTAATTGTTTTCACCGCTCCAAATAATTACGTATTATATTCGTTTTTTCCGTTCTTTGCCAGGGAACGTTCCACGTACCAAAGTATGGTCTTCCTGTCTTCCTTCGGTTGCAACGTTTTTCGAAATATTTACTTCTGCGTTCACAGATTGATTTTTTTAGTTTCAGAAGATCCCGTTAAGGGTGAAAGCAGCGATTCTTTGCTTAAACTTTAATCTGTTATTTTAATAAATATTTGCTCTACGGTTCTTATATATTTGATATATATTTATCCTTATCGAGCCCTCTTTGGATTTTAGTCTTCAAATTTATTGTTATTACTATTTGGCTCCCTCTGTTGAGCACTCTATTGACTTATATTCATCATGCAGAAACAACATCTGAATATTTCTACAAAGAACATACCCGCACCAAGCAGGAAAACATACCTAAAACTCTTGATACAGAAAACAGACGCGTTCATTAAAAGGTTACGTCGGCGTGCCTTTTATTTCGATAATCAGGGAAAAGCGGACAACAAACAGGGATAAATTTGGGTTTAAAACCTACAATAACCCTCCGTGTAACCCAGCATTGCTACCCCTCGAAAATGATGTCTTGGAACTCATACGGAGTATCAAATTTCGGAATAGGAGCAACTCCATCCAGCAGGATCTGAAGAATAGAATTGGTTCTATTAAGGATTCTAATGCCGTGCACGTCCACTCCGACAAAACTGACAATCTATATCAAGTGGTGCGCAGCACTTACCATCAACTGCTACATAATGCTGTAACTACGGATTACCGTAAAACTAATCGGAGCGTCATTAATGACATCAACGGGGCTGGGTTTTAAATCATCTCTGATCTCAACATCATGGACCGGACTGTACCTCTGGACCTTATTTCTCCCCACTTTACCCTGAAGAATCACAAATCCAATTTCCCGAACAACCCCTCTATTCGGTTTATTAAACCTACGAAATTTGATTTAGGTAGACTTAGTAAAAGGATTTTAGATAGAATTATACCTGAAATTAGAAGTTTGGCCCCTCTTGCACTGTGGAACAATTCTTTCGCGGTGATTGATTGGTTCAACGGCATATGCAACAAGGAACATTGCCGTTTTATCCAATTCGACATCAATAATTTACTCCTCCATCACTTTACCACTTCTCCTTAGAGCTATCAATTTCGCTAAAACACTCACAATGGTTAAATATTTTGAAGTTGATGTCATCCTCAATGCCCGTAAGTCGGTGATCAATTTCGACGACTCTATTTGGATTAAAAAATCTAATAGTACCCTATTCGACGTGAGTACGGGCGCCAGCGATTCTGCGGAGGTTACTGATCTTATCGGCTTTTTCCTTCTTTTCTTTATCAAGGAAGAATTCCCAAACATGGGCGGTGGTTTATACCGTGATGACGGTCTTTTGACCATGACTAAGTGCGGCCCACGTGCTTGTGACAGGTTCAGAAAAGAACTCACAGCCTTCTTTAAAGTTTTCAACCTCGCCATACAGGTTAAGGACAACCTCTGGTCCATAATTTTCGACGTTACCCTCAATTTGTCGAATGGCTTACACTACCCGTAGAGAAAGCCGAATGATACGCTTAATTACATAAGTAAGCATTCTAACCATCCTGCCAGCATAACCAAGAACCTGGTAAGAAACGTTTCTTTGAGGCTTTCCAGTCTATCTTCAAACGAGCATATTTTCACCGACCATTCCACATATTACAATGAAGCTCTTGTTCGGAGTGGATTTGTCGAGTGGATTTGTCGACAGAGTACGAGAATAGACCGAGGAAAAATAGATCCCGACGCATTATATGGTATAACCCACCATATAATATGGAGGTGGCCACATCATTATCTCCCTTATTATGAAGCATTTCCCTCCAGCACATAAATATAGTAAAATTTTTAATAGAAATACCATTAAAATGTCTTACTCTACGACTCCTAACCTTGCACATAACATCACAGCTTCAAATTTAGCTAAATTTCCTAGCCGTAGGAACACGTGCAACCTTGAAGTTAGTACTAATTGTAGGAATCGGGTTGACTGCCCCTATCCGGGAAATGCCTCTCTAGTAACATTGTCTAAAAATGTAAGGTTAAAACACCCCCGTCCCGTAGGGCCTACATAGGGCTAACGGCCAATAGATTCAAGCAGCGTCTTTACATGCATACCCATCTTTTTCTTAACACTTTAAGAAGGAATATGACGTCACTTTCAGCTCATATCTGGAGTCTAAAAAACAACCATACACAATTTAAGTTACACTGGGAGGTCCTAGCTAGGGTTAGATCGTATAACGGAAATAAAAGACTATGAGATCTCGGCACCGCTGAAGTCCTGGAATCACTCTACGCCAAAAAACACATCTTAAACAAAAGGTCTGAGGCAATTTCGGCTTGTAAACATAAATTGCACAAAACTTTCCTGTATTACAGCCCCACATTATACCCTAACCGATAGTACGAACTATACGCGGATAATTTACGTCATGATGTGGTAGCTAATTATATTTTATGTTTATACTATTACTTATTTGTATAGGTAAGTATATATTACCTGTATGTTTTGTGAAGGTACGTATACTTTGTATACTTGCTCTTACGCATATTTGCCTGTATATGTTATAGGTGTATATATTATGAGTACCTTAATTACTGTGGTTACCCCCGATTGAACCCGGGATATGTTTTAGTGGTTAGAGACATGGATTCACATTAGTGGATTCACTCAGCTGGAACAAATGGGTTGCGGCGTCACTGGTGCCAAACTGTATCGGATTTTACCTTTCCTTGGACAACATCGGTGGCGTGGAAAGGGACGATTGGTGTGTAAGGGCGACTGCTGGTCTTCCACAAAACACGTTATCCAGCCTTGTACCTCGTAACCGAGTTTCCTAGGTACAAAATCCGTGCTCATTAGTGACCAAAGGGATTCTAACGGCCGATGGCTATGGAGTTTTGTGTCTTTCGTTTGTATTTTTTTAATAATTTTGTTTAAGGTTTCCTCTAAAAAAATTTTTTTCGATTTGCTTTGTTTCCGTTCGTTGTCTTGTCATCCCATTGTTATCTTTCTTAAGTTTATCAATACTAAATTGACGTACGTGTTATCTCTTCTCCAAACATGTATTGCAATGACTTACATTTTTAATACAGTATCTTGCTTTCTTCTTGCTTTTTCTTCTTTTCTTTTTTTCTTCCTTTTTTCTTTTGTTTCATTCATGACTCTCGTTATATAAGAGCCACCACATATTTTTCCCTGACATCACATGAAATTCTATGTGTACTTGTTATGGATTAATTGTAATAAATTAAAGTTTTGTCTCTCGTCTCTTACCCCAGTGGACAATGTTTGGCTAGTGTCAGACACTGTGACACCGTGTGGACCAACGATACCGTTGGTAGGGATCGAAACTGTCAAAGTCCATCTCAACGGCAGATGACATTGGAATTGTGTGCCCTTGAAAAATTGTTTTTTGTTTCGCAGTGTTTCCGTTCGTTGTCTTGTCCTATCTTTGTTAACGTTCTTAAGTATATATATATATACATGTGTGTGCGTGTGTGTGTTTGTGTGTTTGTCTGTCTTTATATGTGTGTGTCTGTGCATGTGCATGTGTGTGTATATGTGTGTGTCTGTATCTGTGTGTGAGTGTGTGTGCCTGTGTGTGTATGAGGAGTGTGTGTGTCTGTGTGTGTGTGTTTTACTATGATTATTATTAGAAACAGGACATGTTTAACTTGCTATAAGGAAAATACTAGCTCTGTTGAACAGAATAGAAGACCCTTGCTGACTCAGTACATATTGTTAATACCAAAATGTTGCCTAAGGCTTTAGATCTCCTACATGGCAATGTGATTCTAAATCGTGATTAGTATTTAATTTTTTCCATCTTTTGAAATCAAAGGAAAGGTACATGTATGTATTTCATTTGCACGTGCAATATGCATGATTTACTTTGATATGTTTTTAATGTGAACGCCACAGGTCGGTTTCCTCATCAAATATTAGCTTACGCAATGCTTCAGTTAACGATACCAGTCATGATCACATTGGATATTCACTTACTCCAATACATTTTTTTCATGTATAACTGAATAGCTTAAGGTAATAATCAGTTGGCAACCTGCCTCATTTATCTATATCATTTGGATTAGTGTTTAATCTAAATGAAAATGTTGGAGGCGTATTAAGTATATTTCATTTCATTGAATCTCGATTTACTGCTCAGAAGTTTTGAACAAAGTCACTAAGGACAAATGTTACAATCCTTAATAACATGAAATATAATCGCTACAGCAACACAATAATTCGTAGCAGGTCACAGCATGAATGGTGTTTATCTTTTTAGACTGTAATGTCTATCTTTATGGAAGTAGTGAAGTTACCTTTCATCCTTTCGAGGTCAATAGAAAAGTATCAGTCTATTACTGGAGTCGTTTCTTCCTTCATATCTCTTTCTCACACCATTTCTCTCACTCCCCTGTCCTTCCCTGGAAAAATTCTGGTGTGTCCAAACGTGGAGAGGAAATTGGTTACGCCAATTGCGGGTCCATACATATATAAATACATATATACATACATGCATATAAAAATTGACCAATTAACAGAAAAAGTTGTGCATGGATACTTGAGACGTAAAACACAGACCATAGAGGGGATAAACCACTCAAAAAGCCTGGCATGGAGTTCCGACAAGTTTATGACATCACACCTTGAGGGATATCACTATGCAATACAGGAACAAGAACTCCCTACCAAATATATGCTACACAAAAGAGGAGGGCCAGCAGCTGACAATAAATGTAGGCTATGTAAAACAAAGATCGAGGATGTAAGCTACATTGTTGCCAGCTGCGAAAGAATGTCATCTCGCTACTACCTCCCCATGAGACACGATGGGATAGCTAGAACTATCTGGAACGCACTTCGGAAAACAAAATTAACAACAAACGAGGAAGAATATATTGAGACAGATGGCACTAAGGAATACTGGTGGAACCTGAAAATAAAAACTGCCACCAAATTAAAGTACAACCGGCCTGATATTGTTGTTTGGGACCACACATTGAAAACGTGTTCTGTTGTGGAGATCAGCTGCCCACTTGATGTAAACGTTGTCAGAAAAATACAGGAGAAGGGGGACATCTACGGACCATTGATGAGGAGTTTACAAATCCAGTATCCAAGATACACCTTTAGCTTCATACCCATCATTATTGGAGCTACGGGTTATATACCAACCCGCTTGGACCAAAGTATGACTGAACTTGGATTTGCGGACAAAAAGCGCAGCTCCCTAATTCATAGTCTACAAATGGCTGCGATAGCTGGCACCTTCAAAATTTGCAAAACATTCTTGCGATTCAAGGGATGACAATTTCTTTTCTTTTACAACCTTGCCACCAGGAAGGTGGCCGGTCAAAAAAAATACTCGAAATTAACAGAAAGAGATAACATACATATATACATACATACATGATGGCTGCCCCCTCTTTATTGAGTATGGCCATTGGACGATATACCATTATTAATAAGTATTAATTAATTCTATCGTGCAATGCCTGTGCATGAAGATATTTTTTTAAGTGAGGAAAGACTGTACACTGAGCCAATCCCACTCTCTGAGCGACAGTAGCTATAACCCGAAATGAAGAAAAGATCAACATCATCGGTAACTACTGAGCCGCAGGTTTTATATTCGAGTTATCCCAGTTTTCTGGGTTGCCTTCTTCTATAAAAATGCCCTGACAAAGGCCAGGGCTCCTTCACTCCCAGTGATTTAACCGCGCGGTACAGGTGTATATATACATACTTACACATTTTGAATGTCCGTTGACTCTTATAAATTCTTCCACCCATACATACATACTTACATACATACATACATAAAAAGAAGTTGTGAAGGCACATAATCTAATGTTAATAGTGCTGAAATAACGGGAATTCGATTCCTGGGCCGAGTTGGTAGTTTTGTTCTTGATCAATGCGCATAATTTCACGTTGCTTTTCAAATTTGGATAATAAACCTACTATTTAAACAACACAAACATCTTCTTCTGACACACTATCTCATATGTAAGCAGCGATACGTACACAGTTCCCAATGTAAATTTAAACTTTCCATATATTTTCATATTGCGGGTAAATGTTCACTCGTTACCTCAACTACACTCAGTTTTGATGTATATTTCAATTTCAGCATATGACTTTTTTTGTGATTACATCATAGAGTTTTTCTGATTTCATCATGGCGTAAAAATTAAAATAGAAATATAATCTATGCAGACAAATAATATATAGCAACGCATGGAAAGGTCTCCGGGAGTACTCTTCAAGCCATCAATTTATACAGAAGCATTGGATGCGCGTACATACCCTCCCAGGCATGCATTGTGTATATATATATATAAATATATATATATATATAATATATATATATAATATAATATATATAATATATATATAATATCGAAATGGCTTCTACAGGACTAGAACGAAGGTAAATATCAGGAGAGTCGACTGTCAATGTGTTATTGAGGTGTTTATACATTTTCTGGTGGTAGGGGAAGGTATTGATTGGAATGGATGGAGGTGTTGGGATGATGGATTTAAAGAATGGGATTCTTTGAAAAAACTATACTTACAGGTGATACAGAATGATACAAATACAAGAACCCCCAATTTTCAAGGTTCATTTATTCTAAGCAAACAGTGTTTTTATTAAGTGGCTGTATTAACATGCTGTGTTAAAGTCTGAAAAATGGTCAGGGGTTTACAATCACACACACACATACGCGCGCGCTCGCATATATATATATATATATATATATATATATATATATATATATATATATATATATATATATATATATATATAACGAAGGAAATGTGGTAAGGAACCAGGTGGACCATAACGCACCAAAGTACTCAATACTTGAGGTAGTAGAGATGTATATTTATTAAAATAACAGATTAAAGTTTAAGCAAAGAATCGCTGCTTTCACCCTTAACGGGATCTTCTGAAACGGGAGTTTCAGAAGATCCCGTTAAGGGTAAAAGCAGCGATTCTTTGCTTAAACTTTAATCTGTTATTTTAATAAGTATTTGCTCTACGGTTCTTATACATTTGATATATAATTATCCTTATCGAGCCCTCCTTGGATTTTAGTCTTCAAATTTATTATTATTACTATATATATATATATATATTTATTTATTTATTTATATATATATATATATATATTTATTTATTTATTTATATATATATATATTTATATATATATATTTATATATATATTTATATATAGAAATATTAAAACAATGAAATAAAACACATAACTGTTAATTCATAGTAAAAGTCATTATTTTACGGTCGTTTCTTCAGAAAGATTATTTCTGAAGACGGCGGGTAGTGAAGACGTATTTTTTTCTCACTATGATATTTTAGTGAAGACGTATTTTTTTCTCACTATGATATTTTGTAATATGTTTTACATAGATCAATAATTGAATGAACATGCAAGGAACTACCTCCCAGAAATGACCGTAAAATAATGAGTTTTACTATGAATTAACAGTTTTGTGTTTAATTTCATTTTTTTAATATTTCTATTTTGACTCTGTATCCAATTGAATTATATCGTTGAAAATGTTTGTATTTTAAACTTTGCTTCACGACATCTACATACAGATTACTTTGAGTTCTTCATACGGATTAGACCCTACCATTGAGTGGTAGATTTATCTGTGTTACCTGTATATATATACACACACACACATATATATATATACACACACACGCAATTATACACATACACATACGTACATACAGGCATACACAAACATACAAGTACGCTTACACAAGTATAAAAGGCAAGTAGGTAAAGAGTACTTACATAACCTCAATACTGGGAAGTGGACCGAAAGAGAGCGTAGGTTGAGAGGAGGGAGTGGATGGGTATTTTTTTGAGTGAAATGTGTTTTGAAACTATCGTTCTGGGGGTGCAGAACTGGTTTGTTGGATGTATGCATTGCATAGATTTTGTGTATGCTATTCGGGCAGTGTTCAGACAGTTTGTTCAGTGTCGGGCCCTTGGCAAATAGTACTTCATGGCTCTCCTAAATACAAAGGTCGCAACACGTGTGTCCTCCTTTGTATGAGCGTACTCTCTGAAGTAGTTTCTATATTGAATAAGATGCAGATATTTCTCAATAGTCTATGAAGCATCAATTCAATACATCAAAATATAAACACATTTTTCCTTAGAGACACACGTCAACTAAAAAAACTATGTCAATCACAACGAGCTAATGATATTACAAAATAAACAACGTCTTCAAATGTTTGATAATATCGATTATTAAAAGATGATTAAATGTTCTATTTTACTCTTAAGTGTATTAGCTGAAATGTAATTCTTTCAATCGTTATGATATTAAATTTACAAAAATTTAAAAACAATGATATATATGAATATTTAAGATCGACAACAACATCAACAACAAAAACAGTTATGTTAATGATGATAAAAATAATGAAGATAATTATGGTGGTTATGATTTTATTATTATTTATTGGTAGGATCGATAGAACATCGGAAAATATGCTTCGTGGCATTGAGTAACATCCCTTTACGTTCTGAGTTCAAATCCCACCGACGTTAGTTTTGCCTTTCATCATTACGGGGTTGATAAATAAAGCGCCAGTAATGCACTGGGATCGATTTAAACGACTTTCCCCTCGCCCCCAAATTCCTGGTCTTGTGCCTATAGTAGAAAACTAATAACCATTATTATTATTATTATTACTTTACATTCAGTCTGATAATAAACCTGTAGGAGCTGATCATATCAAATGACCAAAATTATGCAGTTCCACATCGACCACTACATATATAGTACCCTTCTCATATCTCTGGCCGTTCCCGTAAGTGCAATCTCTTACAACTCTACAGATTTAAACACTAATCTTTGAAATCTAAGTTTACAATTTCTTTATCACAACACCAAGACCTCTAACATCACCCAGAATGACGTCCATCTTATTTGATTTTCCAACTCAGGTTATTTCATGTCTTAGGGATTTATATTTTTCCTTTTTCTCTTCCTTTTTCCAACTTGTCATCGCTAGGTACCACTATGTCAAGCAAGAGACAACATATTCCTTGTCTACCAGTAATACGTCAGATCTTTTTGCTGTGATATTCTCATCACATTGTATGTTGAAATCCCATAAAATGTTCACACTTTCATTTTCCTGCACGGCATCAGGCTTATGTTCATACCATATTGGGGATCTCTCCAGTTGCCAATATGTTAATCTAATAAAGTCAAGACATAGATAATTAACTTTCTTACAGTGATAGTGTTCATCTCAGTATGAGTGCCGTACCAGTTAAAATAAGTGTTTGCATTTCTTGCTGTTATGGTAAGCCAGAGTTCATTCTAAAATAATTATCTGATCCTTTTTTTATCATTCCTAATGCTCCAACAATCATTGGTATTGTAACTAACTTGAGATGCCACATTAGTTTCTCTATTTCAACCAACAGGTTTTATATTTTATGAGCTTGTCAAATTCTTCGTCCGCAATATTGTGATCACGTGGGACGATCATATCAAATATAAACGCACTTTGTTATTCTGGTCTTTTACAATAATATCCTGTATGTTGGATTTGATGGTTCTGTTTGTATATACAATAAAGTCGAAAAGAATCGTCACATTTCCCCACTCTGTTACAGCCTCTGAATGCTGTGTATACCACTTGTCAGAAATTTGGAATGTATAATGCTGACATATTAACAAGTGTAGATATTGGCCAACTTTATACTTTACTGATACTAAAACTTTACATTCAGAGATAAAGGGGACGACAGTTTTTATTATTATTGTTTATGAGTCTCAGTCATTGATGTTATTTAACTGGAAAGTTTTTTGAAATGAATATCAAGCCGCTACCTGCAGCCTCAGATATTCAGGACGTATGGGAGGGTTCTTGCTGTTCCCAGCAAGCATGCCAATTGAAGTGTTCTAAAAAGTGAGGTTGGACTAATCTTCTTTAACCATCCTTGGAAACTCTTTGAGAAAGTACCTAGTGCGCCTATAACAATCGGGACGACCTTGATTTCATGGCAGTTCCATGTCCTTTTTAACTCCCATTTTAAATCCTGGTATCGGTTAATTTTCTCCCTGTCCTTTTCTTGCACTCTCGTGTCAAATGGGCAGGCTACATCTTTTTTTCCTTGTCCAAAACCACCAGGTCAGGCCTATTGTGTTCTAATTTTTTGTCCACCTCTATCCTAAAATCCCACAGTACCTTCATCTGATCGTTTTCTATCACCGACTCTGGCTTATACTCATACCACTTCTCAGAATGTGGTAAATTGTTTACTTTGCATAGATGCCAGTGGATCACCCTGCCTATCACATCATGTCTCCAGCCTTTATAGTGAGTCTGGGCTAAGTGTTTACACTCGGATACAATGTGAGCCACAGTCTCCTCTCTCTCTCCACAGATCCTACAGAGTGAGCTAGCCTCCTCCTTGTAAATATGGTGTTTCACCCACTTCGTTCTGACGACTTGCTCTTGCGCAGCCATTAGCATTCCTTCTGTAGCTTTTTGAAGGTCTCCTCTTTTTAACCAGTTCCTTGTCTGTGGATCTCTAAATTCCGTTTTCTTAAAGAAAGTAATATGAAGGGACTTTTTCATGAAGGTTGCTCTTCCTCCTTATTGTTATTTCCTCCTTGGACATCCCCTGGTCTATTGTCTTCTCCGTCAGTACTATTTATTATTATTATTATTATTATTGGTCTAATCAGACGTATTTTGCTCGCTCCCAATAAGTCGCTTTATTTGTCTGTTAAAATTATTTGTTGTTAAATATTTCTTGTTGTGTAAGGGATATAATCCCTTAGACTTTGCCCTGTGAAGGGGAAAGTATAATATTTGGGCCTTTTGGCCCAAATATTTGAACTTTTTTACATGTTAAAAAATTTACGGAGAAAAAAAAACATGGCTGAGCCACGCCCCCAGGGATAGGTCTGCTGTCGTGCGAAAACGACGTAGAAGTTGAGAGGAGCGCTACAGCGAAATTAACACAAATTGATAACACAAACACCACCACAAACAATGTAAACAAAAACACCAATGATACCAATGAGAAAACTAATTTTGAAAAAAAATGATAGTAACAGCGACAACGAAAATACAGATAACAAAAAAAAAAAAAATATAACAAATGCAACAGCACTATCAACACCACTAATATGAAAACAAATAGCGACAACACCAACAGCAACAATACCAACGGTGGCAACAAAGACAACAATGATAACAGCAACACCAAAAAGAACAACGACAACGACAACACCCCCAACGAAAACAAGAAGAACCCTATCGTTGCGGCAGCAGCAAAAAAGAGGCCATGCCTCAACATGGACCTCTCAAACAAAGATGAAAAGTTGGCTTAGGCATGGAAGCTCATCAAGCAAGAGCAAACCTGCGCCAACTTAACTGTCCCGGTAGAAGCTATTGAGGCAGTGGAGCGCAGAACGGTGCATTATAGATGCATCACAGCACAAACCTAAAGGGTAGCTTTAATCCCACAAGAAGATGTCGAAGTCGCGCAGAGGTGCATCAGAGAAGACACCGAATACATAGAGAGGGGCAGACAGTACGGCACCATTTCGGTGTTGTTCAAGTCAGAAGCCCTCGCTATGAAAGACGCTATGACTCCTTGCAAAACCAGCAAGGGCATAATGTACCCCTGCCACATGGGAAAAAGAACGGCCCGTCTCCGCATTCCCAGAATCCCACCAGGACTTGACATGTGGTGGCTTCTGGGATGTGTGATTGTGGCGGGGACGGATACCGTCTCTATAGAAGTGACCAGAACGGCCAGAGAGGACTGGTCCGGGGTTGACCTGGAGATCCTTCTCCAGATCAGGCCCGAGAATGTGAAGACAATCCCGGACCACATCCGCCTTCAGAATGGGACGGTCATTCACATTATGACCGAAGGCAAAAGGCCGCAGTGTTTTGTTTGTGGGGGAAAAACACATTTGCGAGCCTTCTGCCCTCAACTACTGAAAGAGGCAAGGGGTCGAAAGGCTCCACTGCTACCGACGCCGGGGCGAGGACCACAACCAACACCAGCACCGGCAAAACCACCAACAACAACAACACCAATAGAAATACCACCACCAACATTGACCACCCAGGGGGAAAACGAGGAAAGCTGTCAAATTCCCCTCCCCCCCCAAAATACACACACCAATAAAACCATAAACATACATACAGACACACTTACAGACACAGACGCCTCATCTACTAGTAGTGAAAATGAGGGAAACCCAAATCCCCCAAAATACAAAAAAGGAAACACAAAAAGAAAAAAAAACTCAACAAAGCACAAAATCACCCACAATAAAAAAATGCAGGCAACACCCACGCAAACATCTCTCCAATAACACCAACATCAACACCACCATCACCATCACCAGAATCCCCCAAACGCAAACAACCGAAACAGACGCAAGAACAAATATACACACAAACATCTGAAACCACAGACACCGCACTCACAACAAACACAGACACAACCGAAACAACACCACCAAAACCTTCAGCACCAGAGCCACGCAAACAAATAAAATCACACCAACAAAACATACAAAACTTCGTGCTCATCAGGAGGGCCAACAAGGAACTGATGGCCATCGTAGCACGAAGTGAAAATATACAAAAAGAGGGGTAAATTTCTAAATCGAGCACATTTCGCGTGCCAAAAGATTTGGTTCTGTGCGAATGTCGATCGAATTATTACAAAGAAATACGAGACAGCTTTCCTCGGGACGTGGGAACCCCGAACGTAAAACCAACTTCAAGACTTTTAAAGGGGTTCCCAAAAGAAACCCCACCAACTATGGAGGTCGAACAACCCGACCTTCACAAGAGCCTGGAAGGTAGGTAAACCTTTCCTCTCTCTCTTTTTATCCTGCCAACATGGCCGTATTAAGAGTAGGATGTTTAAATGCTCGAGGCCTGGGATCGTCCTGGAAGCAGGGTCACCTGCTCAATGACCTCAGGTCTATAGAAATGGATGTAATTGCTGTCAGCGAGACCAGGATTTCCGACACCCGCGCACTAGCCCCCATTTTTGACGACTATCAGATCTTTGCATCTGTTAGCCGGTCGGGAATGGGAGGCGAGGTGGCAGTGCTGTTTAGGAAAGGCCTGGATCTCGAGGTAAGGTCGATCTTCCGGGACCCGGACGGGAAGTTGGTGGTTCTAGACGTGAACAATAACGAAGGTGGGGCCTTTAGACTGGTGGCTGTCTATGCTCCTACTGGGGCAGGACGGCGGAACTTCTTTAGACGCCTGGAAGCCTTTCTGGATACGTCTTGCCCTTTACTGTTAGCGGGGGACTGGAACAGCATCTTAGACGCACGCTGGGACTGTGTGGGAGTATCCGATAGGAGCGGGGGGTGCAAAAGCCTCAAGAACCTGATCAGCCAGTTCCAACTGTCTGACAGGTACCGACTAGATTTCCCTAATGCGCCAGTGTGGACCTGGGTTAACCGCATAGGGTCATCTAGATCGTATATAAACAGGATATTCATTAGGAAAATAGACAGAAATAATGTAAGCTGTCCACGTTTTGAAACAGTCGCCTATTCAGATCACAAGTTTGTGATCTGTATGGTCGACCTAGATAAGACGCGTAGGTTAGGACCTGGTTACTGGAAGCTAAACATGTCATTTCCGGCACGTAAGGCTTACATGGACCAGGTCAACAATTTAGTAAAGAAAAAGTTGACAGGGGGAGTCGTCAACTATAGATGGTGGGGCCTCTCAAAAGAGAGATTAGAGTAATGTCGATAGAGTTTAGCAAAGAAGTAGGGTTAGAGTAAAATAGAAAGGAGGGGGAGTTGGTAGATAAGTTAGACCAGACTATTGGTAGTGGCATTGCATTACGTGCTAGTGGTGAGAATGGCATTAGACCATTTCTTCAATGCGAAACACGAAGGTTGCATTGTCAGAGCTAAGGCACGTGCTCTGAGAAACGAGGGAACCAAACCTGTTCGATGGGCCCGCGTGGCAGAGGCGCAGCGTGGTAATAAAACCACGATTCGGTCTTTGATGGACCGAGACGGACACGAACTGAGCGATTCCAAGCGGATGTGTGAGGCCTTTCGCCAACATTTCGCTCGGTTGTTCGGGGGAGTGGCGGGTCAGAGATGATGGCGGACTTCAGTCCCCACATCGATGGCTTGCCGCAACTCTCGACGGCTGACGCTGGGCGCTGCGAAAGGCCAATTACTACGGCCGAGATTCAGGACGCCCTTGTCGGCTGCATGAGGCGCAAGTCACCCGATTTGGATGGTCTGCCCTACGAGCTTTACGTAAATATGCCAGACTTGTTCTCCAATCTCCTCGAAGCCCTCTACTGCAACTGGCAGCAAAACGGGAGTATTCCCAGTTCTGTGAGCCGGGGCGTAGTGACGCTGATGAGGAAAGACGAGAACAAGAGGGTCACATTAGACAATTTCAGGCCCATAACTCTGCTCAACACAGAGTTTAAGATTTTGGCCAGGGTGTTAGGGAAGAGGTTGGCGCTTGTTGTCGGGGATTTGGTTGGGGAGGCGCAAACTTGCGCAATCCCAACCAGGTCCATACACGACAACCTCCACCTAATGTGATACATCATAGAGAGGGTAGGGTGTAAACCTGGCTTCGGTGGGGCTCTGATCAATTTAGAACAATCGAAAGCATTCGATAGGGTCGACCATCGGTACCGGGAGGCTGTCCTCAAGGCGGCTGGCTTCTGCCCCGTCTTCAGAAGCTGGATCGCTGCAATGCACCTGCTCGATGGTCAAAATTAATGGCCACCTCTCGGAACCGTTTCAGGTCTCCCGATCGGTCCGTCAAGGGTGCTCTCTCTCCTCCCTTCTGTACGTATTGACTCTCGAGCCTTTACTGCGAAAGCTGGAGCTGTTGCAGGGAATCCCGCTCGAACCGAGACGCGGAAAAGCTGTGTCGGGTTATGCGGACGACCTCACCGTGATGGTGTCGGACACCTCAGAAATCGAGGTGGTCTGCAACTTATTGGAGGAATATGAAAGGTTGACGGGAGCAAAACTTATCCCGGAAAAATCGGTGGGCTTGCAACTCGGCACCTGGAGAGGCAAGTCGTTAGGCGCTGGACGGACGGACCGGTAAAGTTACTAGGGGTTTGGTTCGGGCCAGACCTCCAGGTGGATAAGAATTGGGACGAGGTGACGGGCAGGGTAGCCAGTCTCACCCAGGAATGGGCTGGGATGAAGCTATCTCTGAAAGGTCGGGCGGAGGTGGCGAACGCGTCCGTCATCTACTACCGTCTGACCGTCGTCCCTTTCCCCCGTTCGCGCCTCGCCATCTTGGAGCGGCTCCTCTTCAAATTCTAGTGGAGGGGTCAGGTTCCGCTGGTGAGGCGATCCATCTGCTGCCAGTACCCTCTAGGTGGAGGGCTGGGCATGCCATGGCTAATGGTGCGCAGGCACGCGCTGAGGCTGCGGCATCTCCAGATATTCTGCCTAAACGGTGAACAGGTGTGGTCGCTGTTTGTCAGACGGGCCTTTCCTCAGCTCGTTTCTTTGACTGAGCTTCAGTCCTGGGTCAAGAAGAGACCGAGACTGGGTGACTGGCATCTGGAATGTTGCCAGGTATTCACTGTCTTCTACCAGGCGGGTAATGCGGTCAGTGGAACTTCCACTCTCGAGTTCTATAGAGCATTAGTGGTGGGCAAGTGCGACGACGCACTCGGAGAGGCTCTAGGAGTCAACGAAGTCGAACTACCAGTCTGTACCGGAGGACTTTCGAGCCGGGGACGATGGATAATTTCCAAAAATCCCTCGCTTGGCAGTGCTACCGCGGGGCACTGCCGGTTCGAGATAAACTGTACAGGCACGGAAGTGCTGTCAGACGGACCTGCCCGAGATGCGCGCAGAGCGACGAAACCGTTCTTCACGCATTCGTCCAGTGTCCGTGCATTACCGACTTCTGGAGTTATGTTGAACAGCTGTTGTCGCGTGTAGAACGGATCCGGCTATCGGCCGAGTCCATAGTGAAGATCGACCGCCGCCTTCTTTTGGCCAGGAAGGGCAGGCAATTTTCCTCTGTCTGGTGGCAGTAGCGAAAGAGGTTGTATGGTGGACGAGGTTGAAAGGACTGAAGACAGACACTTTTCTCTTCGGCCAATCCCTCATCAACTTTTTCAAGTTTCACTTGGAAAGGAAGGTGAGGGTGGAGAGAGAAGTGCTTCCCCCCAGTACATTTTCTGAAAGGTGGGTGAATGTGGCGAGAATGGCCCGTGTGAGAGGGCCTACTCTGGTCATGCGGCTGTAGGTAGGTAAATTTGTGTAAAGGGTGCTCTCGAAGCGTCGGGTCGTTCAGGATTGGTGGGGTACCTGGGCGAACCCTGCGTGGTCATCCCCCCTAATGGGGAATTTTTTCTTGTTGTAATTTTCTTGTTACTTTGTTATTGTGATTCATATTGTTTACTCGATTTTTCTGTAAAACCCCACTGTCCCAGTCTTTTGTATTGTCCCCTATATGTCGGACCTTGTGGCCAATAAATGAAATCATTCTTCTTATTATTATTATTGGCGACCTACGTAATAAATCGTATTATCGTGAGCTCCGCAAAGGTTTGTTATTTTCAGTTGTTTAAAATTGCCGTTTATGGAAAATTTTTATTGTTAACTGTATATAAGTGCACACACATTATTTTCTGAAAAGGAGACTCAAAAAGATTGGGGTCTTGAGCCCAAAATTTAAACTTTTATAATTATGAAATAAAAAAAAAGTTTCTTTGAAAAATCATGCCCGAACTCACAGCTGAAGCTAGTAGCTGAGAGCCTTCCTCACAAATTAACACCTCACACCTACACCACCATTGTAAATATTACTACGTTTGCCAACACTAAAAATATAAGCATTAGCAATATTTTAAATTTGTCTCAGGCAGACATTCATTTCCCACCATTACCAGTGACTGCAGGTGTTGAAGCCGCCACCCCCACAACCACCACAACGACAACAGAAACAAAAGAAAAAAAAATTATCTCGTGATATCGAAACGAATTCAGCCAAAATGAACTGTTCCACACCGAACACCACTGACGCCACCACCACCACAACTGAAACTAAAATTAACAATAACAAAAATAACGATAACAACAACAGCAACAATGAGAATAAGAAAACCCTGTCTTTTGCCAGAGTAGCAAAGAAGTGGGAAGCATTCCAGATAGCTCAGGAGGAATTAGAAGAAGCCAAAAAAATGGTAAAGAAAGATGGGTACAGGGTCACACACACACACACCTAATAAAATGGAGCATCGGCGCCTATGCACCGTGTCTTATCGGACGATTAACATAAAACCGCGCCGAGTGGAACGGGCATCCGAGTCCCAAATCCAAAAAGCTTTGGGACATGTGTGGGCAAAAAAAAAACACATCAGACGTGGGCAGAAATATGGAACCGTGGACGTGTTCTTTGAAACACCACAGGAGGCCAGAGAACACTCCCTGGACCCATTAAGAAGTGACGACTTCACACTCGTCCCAAGCTATTGTGGCCAGAGACTCGTGAAGATCAGGGTGACCCATGTTCCACCGGCCATCGAAATTCCCTGGTTATGGCTGCCGTCCTCGCCGGCATCGAAGCCTACACCAAGATAATCGAAATAGCGAGAGAAAAGCAGGAGAACTGGTCCCGGATCTGGGATGGAGCTCCTGATCCAAGCGAACCAAAAAAGCATTGAGGAGATCCCAGAGGTAATAGACCTCACTGACGGCAGCCACCTCACCGTAATCGTCGAGGGCAGAAGGCCTAGGTGTGTCGTTTGTGGTGAAGGAACCCACCTAATGGCTTTCTGCCCTCAGGCTAAAAGGTTGAGGCCACCTCTCTTACCCACCCCAGTGTCTCAACCATCAACACAACCAGCAGCAGAAATGGCAGCAACAACTGTAGCAGCAACAACAGAAACAACTGTAACAGCAACAACCCCAGCAACAGTAGCAAAACCAACACCACCCCCCACCCAGCGCGCCAGAACTAGCACCAGGGCCTACACCATCTACCACGCCATAACCAAAACCAACGCCTGTGGAGGATTTTCCACTCCCCGACCTATCGCAACTGGAGACAGATTGTGACGACAAGGAGTGGGAAACCATATCAGAAAAAAAGAAAAAAAGAAAAAGAAACCAAAAAAGAAAAAATCCCCTTCCTTCCCCCTCCAAGAACAAAATACAGAGGGAAACAAATAAACTATCAAACAAAAAAGTTAGGACAGCTATGCCACCATCCACACCAGCATCACCAACCCCATCACTACAAACACCAACACCATCACCATCATTAACCCCAACACCACCATCACCAACACCACAAAAGTCACCAAAAAGCGAAACAGAAACAAACCCACAACAACGCAAACAAAACAAAACAACCAAAACGATAAAAACTACACAGCAATAAATTTGAACAACAACCAATTATTACACTACATCCAACACAACACCAGCATCACAGAAAAAGACTACACAACAACCCAAAAGTTCACACCACCTCCACACATACAAATCACTCACATCACACAGAAAACGTACACGACACTAAAAAAAAATTCCCTAAAGACATCGGAGACTTCCGACACGCACTCTCCAGGAGGATTTATAAGGACATCCTTCCGCAGGAGGCCAGAAGCTGTGAAAAGGATGGATAAACCATCCTTCCTCTACGAGAAGTAAGGTAAGTGGTCTTTCCCATCTTTTGCACTCCATTTCAACATAACCTCACTCAGAATAGGCAGCATGAATGCGCGTGGCTTGGGGTCGTCATGAGCAGGGCAACCTGCTCAACGACCTCAGGTCAGTAAACATAGATGTAGTGGCCATCAGCGAGACCAGAATCTCCGAAGCACGGGCCTTCGCACCGATCATCGGCGGCTACGATGTGTACGCATCTCCCAGCCGTCCAGGATCGGCGTGAGGACTTACTGTGCTTTTTCGGAGAGGTTTGGATCTCGCCATACGGGCCATCTTCCTGGACCCAGAGGGTAAGTTGGTGGTGCTGAACGTGACCAGCGGAGAAGGGCAAGCTTTCAGGCTAGTGGCCGTCTATGCCCCGACAGGAGCAGGGCGGCCTGATTTCTTCCGGCGTCTGGAGACCTTTCTTGGTACGTCCCGCTCTTTAGTGTTAGTTGGCGACTGGAACAGGATATTAGATACACGCCGGGACTGTGTGGGATTAGCGGATAGGGGAGGAGGGTGCAAGAGCCTCACCAACCTGCTCAGGCGTTTTGAACTGTCTGACAGGTACCGATTGGATTTCCCGAATGTGCCAATGTGGACGTGGACAAACCGCATAGGGTCATCCAGATTATATCTAGATAGAGTATTTTGTAGGGAAATAGATAGGTCTAGTATAGGCTGTCCGCAATTCAAGATAGTCAGCTACACGGACCACAAATTCGTGATCTGTGTGCTTGACTTAGATAGGCTTCATAGACGAGGACCCGGCTACTGGAAGCTAAACGCGTCCTTACCAGCGCGCAAGGCCTACAGAGACCGGATTAGCGAATTAGTTAAGCGGACATTGACGGGGGGCCATCGTCAACAACAAGTGGTGGTTTGCTCTTAAAAGAGCGATTAGAATAGAGACCATAGGTTTAGTAAGGCTTTAGAAATAGAGAAAAATAGAGCAGAGGGAGAACTAGTTAGAAAATTAGACGAGGCGCTTAGCAAAGGCATCACGACCGACGTACTTGCGGCGAAATTGGCCCTTGACCAATTCTTCAATGCAAAGCACGAAGGCTGCGTTATCAGAGCTAGGGTGCGTGCTTTCAGACACGAGGGGACGAAAGCCTTTCAATGGGCCCGAGTTGCAGAGGCACGTCGTGGTAACAAAGCCACGATCACGTCTTTGGTGGACCACGACGGGCGCATGCTACTCGATCCCGGGCAAATGTGTGAAGCTTTTCAGCGACACTTCGCACAGCTGTTCGGGGCAGCGGCGGACCGGATCGAGGGATGGACTTTAGTGTCTACCTCGACGGACTGCCGTGGCTCTCGGCCACTGAGGCAGAGTGTTGAGAAAAGCCGATAACAGCCGCTGAAGTACGGGAGGCAATGACTGGCTGCACAAGGGGTAAATCTCCTGGTTTTAATAGTCTGCCCTATCAACTTTACGTACACATGCCAGACCTGTTCGGAGGCCTCTTGGCGGACGTCTACTGCATCTGGCAACAGAATGGGAGAATTCCCAGCTCTCTGAGCCGAGGAGCGGTGGCGCTGCTGAGAAAGGATCCGAACAAGGGGGATAACATACATAATTTTAGTCCCATAACTCTGCTAAACACCGAGTTCAAGATTTTGGCCAAGGTGCTAGCAAAGAGGTTGGCACTTGTCGTTGGTGCTCTGGTGGGAGAGGGGCAGACATGCGCCATTACAGACAGATCCATGCTCGACAACCTCCACCTCATGCGATACTTCGTAGAGAGGGTAGCTAGGGAACCTGGCACGGTTGGGTCCTTGATCAATTTAGATCAATCGAAAGCTTTCGGTAGGGTCGACCATCGTTACCTAGCGGCAGTCCTGAGGGCGGCTGGCTTTTGGCCCGTCTTCAGAGGCTGGGTTGCTGCCATGCACAGCGACATCTGCTCTGTGGTGAGAGTGAACCGTCACCTTTCGGAGCCGTTCAACATCATGCGCTCGGTCCGCCAAGGATGTTCCCTCTCATCCCTCTTGTACGTATTGACTCTCGAGCCATTACTGCACAAACTGGAGACGGTGAGGGGGGTCCCGCGCGAACTAGGATGCGGAAGATCCGTGTCAGCATATGCGTACGATGTCACCGTAGTTGTGTCAAACGCCAAACACATCGAGGCGATCGGCACTACTCTAAGAGAATACGAAGCGGCGACAGGAGCAATGATCAACCAAGAGAAGTCAGTGGGCCTGCAGGTAGGAACCTGAAGAGGCAGGTCCATGCCGTCCAACAGCGTGACGAGCAGGGTGGCTTCTCTCACCCAGAAATGGGCGGAAAGGAAGCTATCCCTGAAAGGTCGAGCAGAGGTGGCTAACGCGTACATCGCGTCCGTCATCTATTACTGCTTGACCGTCGTACCTTGTCCTCAACCCCGCCTGACTGCGCTGGAGCGTTTCCTCTTTCGCTTTTTGTGGAAGGGACGCGCTCCGATGGTCAGGCGGTCCATCTGCTGTCAACACCCGCTACGTGGAGGGCTGGGCATGCCGTGGCTGATGATGCGCAGACACGCGCTCTGACTACGACATCTCCACCTCTTCTTCGACGGTGCTCAGGTGTGGTCGACGTTTGCTAGACGCGTCTTCCCCAGCTCGTCTCCTTCACGGAGCTGCAGTCTTGGGTCAAGCGAAGACCGAGAGGGAGCGCTTGGAGACTGGAATGTTTTCAGGCGCTCACAGCCCTCGACCAATCGGGCAATGTGATCGGTGGAAGCTCCACCTTGGCGTTCTATAGAGGATTAGTGGAGGGGAAGAGCGACGACGTACTTGGGGAACCTCTACGCGTCGACGAATATCAACTAGCCAATCTCTTCGGAAGAACTTTCGGGCCGAGGCCTATGGACAACTTCCAGAAATCCCTGGCCTGGCAGTGCTACCGAGGAGCTTTGCCAGTTCGGGATAAACTCTACAGGCATGGAGCTGCCGTCAGCCGGGCATGTCCGAGATGCGCGCAGAGGACGAAACCGTGTTGCACGCACTCGTCCAGTGTCCGAGCATTGCTGACTTGTGGATTTATGTCGAACACCTGCTGTCGCGTGTAGGACGAGTTCATCGTGAGGATTGCCCCGCCCTCTCCCTTTAGCCGGGAATGGCAGGCAGTTTTTATCTGTCTGGTGGCCATGACGAAAGAGATAGTATGGTGGACACGTTTGAAAGGGCTGAAGACGAGCACTTACCTATTCGGTGATACCCTCATTGACTTTTTCAAATTTCATTTGAAAAGGAAAATCAAAGTAGAGAGGGAAGTGCTCTCTTCCCAGCATTTTGTTGAAAGATGGGTGAGAGAAGCAAGAATGGCCCGAGTGAATGGGCCTACTCTGAGTACGTATCTGTAAATTAAAGGTGGAAAACTGGGAGAGGGCACTTGCCTTGGTGGTCAGGGTCACTGTGGCCTTTTAATGGGCTTTCTCCACATATGTCCCTCGGAAGTCTCCCCCCTATTGGGGAATTTTTCATTGTTATTTTTGTTGTTACATACTCTGTGTTTTTTTTTTTTACATGCAGAAATGCCCATTTCTACCGTCCTGTATTGTCCTGTACTGTCCTCAATGTCTACTTTATGTAAACCCTTGTGGTTAATAAAGAAAGCATTATTATTATTATTATTATTATTATTACAGTTGCATTTATCTTGCTTTATGTTCATACGAGTTATCACCAAGTCACAACCAGTGACCTCAAGAGACAACAAGGTCCGCCATGTTCAAGAAAGAACATACATACTCACACATGCATCTTTAGTGTTTAGACTTGTGATGTACTTATATTGACAGAATCTTCCTTAGTATATGGGCAGTTCCCATTAGTACTATCGTTTGTATTTCTCCTATACGCGGGTTTCCTGGGATTTGCGATAAGTAATCATTAGACCCCTTAGGTATCATTCCCAGAGCGCCTACAACCACTGGTATTGTTTTAGTTCTCAATTTCCACATTTTTCCAATTTCTATCTCCAGGTCCTTATACTTGCTCAATTTTTCAAATGTTTTTATAGATACATTCTTGTCTATTGGAACGGACATATCAATTAGCAGGCATACCCTCTTTTTAAAGTCCTTCAATATTATATCAGGTCTATTTGCATCTATTTTTCGGTCTGTTTGGATGCTAAAGTTCCACAAGATTGAGATGTGATCTTTTTCATGTATGGGAGGTGGTTGATGCTCCCACCAATTCTTTTGATGGGGCAGGTCAAAATGCTTACACATCATCCAATGTATGTATTGTGCAGCTCTGTCATGCCTGTTTAGGTATTCGGTTGGAGCTATAGGTCTGCACATTGAAATTATATGGTCAATGGTCTCTGGTTGTTTTTTGCATACACGGCATAATAGGCTGCATCCATTTTTTATTATGTTGGCTTGGTAATTTTTTATTATTATTATTATTATTATTATTATTATTATTATTATTATTATTATCATTATCATTATCATCATCATCATCATCATTATTTTCATTGTTGTTGTTATTGTTGTTCTTGTTGTTACTAGGTGTCAAACATGTAGAATTTGATTACTAAAGTAGAATTATAATAATGATGATAATCGTAAATATAATGATAATAAGGATTATGTTGATGATGGTTAAGATAATAGTAACGATAATAAAAACAATAATTTATTTTTAAAATCACTTATGCACAAAAATAAATATATGTAATTGCTTATAATATTGATATATTATGTCCCGTCTTGTGGAATTATTTTCTTTATTTCGTTATCTTTTTTATCATCTTTCGCAAGGGAGCCTTTCTTGTATTTTCTGTTTATAATTTTCTCTCGTATTATCTCGCATTTTTCTCGAATTTATTGTTTTTAAATATTCATTAAAGTGTCTAGTGACGTTTCTTGCCCTTGACTGAAAATAGAATCAAATAGCTTTGCCAGCGATTTGTACAAAATAAAACGTAAATTCGACTTGATTGAATGATATATATATGTAATATGTGTGTGTGTGAGTGTATGCATATGTGCGTGATGTATCTATAGGAATGTAAACGGGAAAGATACATACACATGAATGAACACACATAACCACATAAACAATCACACATATACTGATGACTTTTTCCGTGATTTCCTCTTAAATTTATCCGTAATTACATAGAAGCATAACTACTTATTGCTCTAAATTTGTTTATAATCTCTCTAAAAAAAAAACCTACAAGAAGAATTATTGCGTGCGACATATAATCTCACAGATGAGATACGACAAAGTCGGTGTTTCGAGTCCTTCAACATCATTCGCTCTTGCCCTCTTTATCTAACTATGTTTAATAAGGCCCAGATTTGCATTCCAGCAACAACGAATGATAAATCAGCCCAAAGCCACCTGGTAGCTTTCTCTCCAGCTTATTCTTCTCTACTCATGTAAAGTTTAATTTGTTTAGGTCTTTTGTTGAGTTGGCACCCAAAAATGCTTCTACAGACCAACATAAAAGACCCACACCATGTATTCTAACTTCCGTCTCAAAACTGGAAGATATTTATTTACACCATTCCTAAGACTTGAGCAGAGATCCAAATTTGAAAGATAATTACGATGGATTTCATCAATCAGAGCAGTGTAGCTTCCAAAGTAAATCATTTACCTAATTTCACCGGATATATTTTTCCGTATTTCTGCTATTTCATGTACGAGTGGTGTTTTATGAAATTATTTCTTAAAATCTAATGGGCCTTTGTAAACACAAATGAAAGATTTGGATTGGCAGTATCGGTAGAGAGTCGGACGCTATGCTTTGCAGCATAGTTACGTCCCTCTACTGACTGAGTTCAAATCCCGAGGTTAACTTTGCCTTTCATCCTTACGGGCTCGATAAAATAAAGTACCAGTAATGTACTGGTTAATTGTTGGCCTTGTGCCAAAAGTCGAAACAATTAATGAAAGATTTCATTAAAATACCATACGGATCTACGTGTGTGTGTGTGTGTGTGTGTGTGTGTGTGTGTGTGTGTGTGTGTGTCTGTGTGTGTGTGTGTCTGTGTGTGTGTGTGTGTGTGTGCATGTGTGTGTGTGTGTGTGTATCTGTGCGTGTTTGTGTGTGTGAATGTATTTATATATATGGGTGGGTACCCGATGTGTTTGGGGAGATGACTACACTTAAAAAATGTACTCAATACGTTGGTAGAGTATAGGCATATTTATTTTATATTGAAACGAGGTCTACTGTTTCGTTCGTATTAGAGAACGTTATGAGACAAGCAAGCAGTTATTTAAATTCTAAAACAGCGTGGGTTGAATTAGACAAGAGCTGCCGACTGGAATATGATGTAATTTTCTCTCACCTTTTCCACATTCACTTACAATTCCCGCTATAATAGTTATATCCGCTGATGACGCTATATATACACAGACAGATATGTATACATTTATATACCAGCTTAACATTGTATACCTAGCAATAGCCAACAGCAATGTAAAATCTCTCAATTATATTGTAGTCAGTTATTTCAAATAATATTACGTATCCTCTTAGACAACTTTCGTAGCTATATATCTATCTGTCTATTGAAAACCAAGGGGTAGATTACTGGAGAAGCATCTTTCCAAATATATATATATATATATATATATATATATATATATATATATATATATATATATATATATATATATATATATATATATATATATATATATATATATATATATATATATATATATATGTATGTATGACTCATAAGAGTCAACAGCCATCCAAAAGTGTGTAAATATGTATATACACATGTACATATGTATGTATATGTGTATATACATGGGTGCATGTGTATGTATATGTGCGGGGTCATAGAAATAGTCGGGCTAGACACCCGATAGCGCGGTTAAACCAATAGGAGTGAAGGACCCCTAGCCTCTGTCACGACCCTCTTCAAGGAGAAAGCAACTCAGGAAACTGGGATAGCTCCGATATAAAACTTGCAGCTCAGTAGTTACCGATGATGTTGATCTTTTCTTGTTTTTGGGTTATAGCTACTGTCGCTCAGAGAGTGGGTTTGGCTCAGTGCACAGTCTTTCCTCACTTTAAAATATATCTTCACGCACAGTCATTTCAAGATAGAATTAATTAATAATTATTAGTAATGTTATATCGTGTAATGCCCATACTTGATAACGAGGCGGCAGCCATCATCTATCAATCTATATATATAGAAAAGAAATCAGAAATAAGATTTCACTTCAAGCATAGCTTTATACAAATATGTATAGAAATTTCGTATTTCAAAAGAAACACGGTTTTAGGAAGCCGTAGCTATGCTAACACCCGGGCTAACGCCCTCTGGTGGTTTCCAGCAGAAGCAAGGGGAACAACCGTCTATGCATTTCAGGCTTGACTGGCCTTCTTCAGGGCGGTCCGTCTCACCGCTTGCGACTGCTGGACTTGAAAACACTCGAGAATATATAGTTTATCGTCTGTGAGGATATATATATATATATATATATATATATATATATGCAGAGGTTATATTTAATTTGTTGGGATTCAACAAGCTTAAAATGTTGTATAACTGATATAAAGCACTCAACAGTTTAGTTGAGTAAATACACAATATATTAATAAATGGAAACTATATTTATAAAACCATATTTATTTTATTATATATATTTCAAGGGCAACCAAGGCAAATTATAGTGCGCTTTCATCAGATAAAATACAGATTTGTTTTATAAATAAATATTGACATACCCGGAAAAAAAAGGAAGCTCCAACCGTCAAGGTTGTCTTTTTTTTCGGGTATGTCAATAATTATTTATAAAACAAATCTGTATTTTATCTGATGAAAGCGTACCATAATTTGCCTTGGTTGCCCTTGAAATATATATAATAAAATAAATATGGTTTTATAAATATAGTTTCCATTTATTAATATATTGAATATGTATATATATATATATATATTATTAAGATAAGCAGAACAAGTAAAATTCAATCAATTTTTTAAAATACATTAAAAAATATAATATAAATATTTACCTCTCCTAGTGGCCCTTACTGATCAGATGGATTTATGATGGAAAACCAAAGCTCATCAGAGAAGCATTTTCCCTTCCTAGGGCTAAACGTCCCAGGAACGACAAAATATATAATCTCCTGCCAGCAAATAAAGGTCTGAAAGGTCGTAAAAGTGACCCGTATGTAAACTGGACCGAAGTAAAAGCGGGAAAATCAAAGACTTGCTGTCTACAATTACTACTAAAAATATAGCAGCTAAATAGAGCAACAGAATTGTTCTCAACAGACGGAGAAAGAAATTGAAGTTAATATGTCCAGGGATACTAGGTACCCCCAGAAATACATAGGTTGTCTATGATTCAAGGTTGTTCAATGGTATTAATTTGATACACCAGAACTTTAATATTAAGATAAGCAGAACAAGTAAAATTCAATCAATTTTTTAAAATACATTAAAAAATATAATATAAATATTTACCTCTACTAGTGGCCCTTACTGATCAGTTTCGCTTTGTAAAACCTCATAAATCCGATGGATTTATGATGGAAAACCAAAGCTCATCAGAGAAGCATTTTCCCTTCCTAGGGCTAAACGTCCCAGGAACGACAAAATATATAACCTCCTGCCAGCAAATAAAGGTCTGAAAGGTCGTAAAAGTGACCCGTATGTACACTGGACCGAAGTAAAAGCGGGAAAATCAAAGACTTGCTGTCTACAATTACTACTAAAAAAATATATATATATATATATATATATATATATATATATATATATATATATATATATATATATATATATATATATATATATATATATATATATATATATATATATATATATATATACATGTATGCATTTATATATATATGTGTGTGTGTGTGTACACCATTGTTTACCAATTGGTAGAACTAATCATTCCAATTATTAAATAATGATGAAATAAAGTAAACACTCGACGTTATGCAAATCATTCATCGTTGAAGTGGTATTCCGTGGCTTCATGAGTCATTTTTGTTTATTTATTTAACATTTTTATAGATTCTTGTAATCTTTATTATTTTTGGTTATTTTATAATTTCTGTAACCTTTATAATGTTTTATTTTTTTATTATATTGGAGGGGTTGGTTCAGATTAATGAACGGAATTTCCTGAGGGGAGTAGAACTTCTGTCAACACCTGATAAACTCCGCCTTCTTTATCGCGCCTACCAAGTCACATTGCTTAACATTGATGTGAGTACCGTTACAGTATGGTTTGCTGTTACATACGATAACATTGAATGAGCAAGCCATCCACGAACAAAATCTCCCCTGTAATCTCTGTTTGTGTTCGCCGTAATCCTGTTATCATATGTAACTAAATTAGCAATCCACACCTTATGAAATCACATCATGACTGGATGATAAAACTGCGCATTCAAATACGTATAATGTTTTCACAAAATTAACACTTTAAACAATGTCTCCAGTCCGGACTTCTTTTCTTTTTAATGTACACACACACACACACACACACACACACACACACACACACATATATATATATATATATATATATATATATATATATATATATATATATATATATATATATATATATATATATATATATACAATGATATTAAATAAATGGAAACTACATTTATAAAACCATATTTATTCTATTATATATATTTCAAGGGTCCCAAAACAATTTTGGTACGCTATCATAAGATAAAATACAGAATGTTTTAGAAATATTTGACATGACCAAGTATAATATACCTTAACGGTTCAAGTAATCCCTGGAAAATCACTTATCACTTTCCAGGGATAACTTGAACCGTTAAGGTATTTATAAAACATTTTGTATTTTATCTGATGATAGCGTACCAAAATGTTTCTTACCCTTGAAATATATATAATAGAATAAATATGGTTTTATAAATATAGTTTCCATTTATTTACTATCATTGAATACTTACTCCAGAAACTTGTCGAGTGCTCTGAATCAGTTATAAACAATTTATTGGATTTCCAACAAATTAAATATCTCTTCTACATATATATATAGGTTTATTCTGCCTTTCCTTACCTGAATTCTTCCCTATCCAGAACTTGTAATCTCTGCCTAGCAGAGAAATTTACCATTATATCTAATTTAAATTCTATAATAAATAGACGCACGGATTTATTTTCTCTCTGCTTGCATAAATTCCACAGAACATTCCATAAAGTATACAACTAATATCTCAATACCTTACTAGTTTAAAATCCTTTTTCTCAAAGGCTTATATATGTTTTACAAATATACCCATCTTTCTACCTTATTTCAATAGTATATATTATATAATACAATTCACTCATTCTATATCATTCCTCTTTATCATTTTCCTTTCTTCCTTTTTTCTTTTTAATTTCTAACCTCTAATCTGTACTTTTTCTTCCCAACTACTTCTCAATTCTTATTATTACTCACCACAACATTATCCATTCTTCCATCTTTCCTCATATCATTGGCCATAAAAATTATTTTTTTGATACATTATAGTATTACCATTAGAAGACCTTCGTAAACATATAATTTTTTGACGTTAGATTTTTTTCTTCCTTAAATTTTTCTTATCCCCTCCATCCTTTCATGCTCGTTTTAAACTACTATTTAATTTGACTTTTACATATTACAATACATAAAAACAAACTTAAACCCTAACTAATTTCTTTTAATATATTATATTATTACCATTAGAAAATATTTCGTAAACATATATACTTTTTGATGTTAGATATTTTCTTTCTTAAACATTTTTTCTTCTTTCCTTCCGCGCTCATTTTAAACAAACTATTTACGTACACATATTACATTACATAAAAACAAACTTAAACCCTAACTAATTCCTCTAAATTCATAACTCATTCATTCTTCTCCTTCTTTTCACATTATATCCTTAATAACATTAATATTTTTATTTTAATAATACATATTAATAAATTCTTTTCCTCGCACATATTATTAAACCCTTCAATATACAAACCTTAATTTAATACTATTCTTAATTCCTTTTTCTTCATGCATAAACCTCATTAACTTTTAATTTTAAAATCTTTTAAATTGTCTATTATCTTCCAACGGCTTTTTAATTTCTCTCTGTGAGACAATATATTTTTCTTTCTCAGTTGTAAATGCTATCTCTCTCTCTCTATCACCCATCTCTCCTCCTCTCTCCTCCTTATACTCCCCCCCCCATCATCCTTTACTCTCATCTCATCCCCTTCCTTACTTTTTCCAACTCCCCTCACTTTTTCCCAATCTCATACATCAATCTTAATTTATTTTTCATATGTTGATTTAAAACTTCACTATTCACAAGTGTTTTTTAAGCTTCATATCATGTCTCCCTATTTTATCTGATGAGAACGCAGATATCATACCATGATGATATTTGTTTTTGAAATGCGCATAATAAAATACTTGGAACTCTTTTAACCATCTTTTGATCTTATATTATATATATATATATATATATATATATATATATATATATATATATATATATATATATAGGAACGAGTAGGACCCCGACGGCTGAGCTCAAGCCGTTTCGACGGCTAATTCTGGACTAAATGAAAATTTTTATCCTGGTATTTGAATAGCCGAGCTTCTCAAGGGGTAATTCCATATATGGTCAAAGTGATTGTCACAGGGATAGGTCAAAATTTAGTAGTTGAGACATAATAATTCTATGATGGCAATTAGTGGAGGGAAGGGGTAGCTAAACCTGCCAGTAGGAGAAAGAGGGAGAGGGGTGGAGGAGACCTATTCATGCGTTGATAGTGCCGGCTACAGCTGGGCGTGAGGTCAAAAAAGATACTAGGGAGGGGGAGGTGGAGGAAGTCGAAACAGTAAGTAGAACAATGAGGGGTAAATATATAGAAAAATACTGAGAGTGTTAAAAAGCAATTAAATGTAAAAAAAAAAAAATCTGGTTACTACGACCTAAGTCTCTCACTATTGCTAGGCTAAAGAAATATACTAGGTGGGACGGATTTAAAATGAGACCCTTTTAAGAGGTATAAGTAAATAAACCGAGTATATCTTACGGAGACGGGTCAACAAGTAGGGGCCAAAATACTAAAGAGACTACCACGAAATAATAAAAGTTTCTACCCCAACCACAAGGCCAGCAACCACCCAGTGCAAAAAAGTAAACTAATACGAAATAATAATTCAGAGTCCCGATAAAGAATACTAATACTATCTCTAAGGGTGGCGCCACGATACAAAAGTTCTAGTGCAAGCGACATAAAAGCTCGTACGAAGTGAAAGTAAAATTTGATACGGAAAATTAATTATCCGACCGCTGCCCCTTTTCCGTGCTTTCTATATCTCTTAGTGGCATCTTTGCTTTAATTTCTCGTTTATCAGTATTTTTTTTTTGGGGGGGGGGGGGGGGGTGATTCTGAATTAATTTTCCGCATCAATTTTTACTTTTACTTTATACACACACAGAATTAGCCGTCGAAACGGCTTGAGCTCAGCCGTCGGGGTCCTACTCGTTCCTATTACCCACTCTACTACCCTAAGTATTGAGTACTTTGGTGCATTATGGTCCACCTGGTACCTTACCACATTTCTTCCGTTATATATATATATATATATATATATATATATATTCGAAATCCCAGAAACCTATCGAAAATCTTATGGATTATTTTGGATTCATGTCCACTCGTGTTTAACCTGTTTGTAAGAATAGATGTGTTATTGTAGCAATATGATTATGTCACAATTATTGAACTATTTGTGTTCGCTCTGGGTAGAAATATACCAATTCCTCACTCAATGAATGCGTCGTGACTGCCTCTTACAATTCGATAGACATTTGCTGTATATATATATATATATATATATATATATATATATATATATATATATATATATATATATATATATATATATATATAAGCAAACGGGATATTTAATTTGTTGGTAATTTAACAAATATAAATGTTTATAACTGCACTCGACAAGTTTTCTGGAGTATAATATTCAATGATATTTCTATCCAGGAAACAATGAACCGTTAAGAACTTGTTCCTGGTTATGTCAATATTTATAAAACAAACTTTGTATTTCATCTGAAACTATATTTATAAAACCATATTTATTCTATTATATATATTTTTTAAGGGTACCAAAACTTTGGTACGCTCTCATCAGATAAAATACAAACTTTGTATTATAAATTTTGACATAACCGAGAAAAGATACCTTAACGGTTCTGGTTTTCCTTGGATATATGTATATATATATATATATATATATAGTTAAAAATGTACATCCACATATGTATACTGAAATACTAGTATGCATATGAATACACACACGTGTACATATGTAGATGTACCGAGTTTTTCACTGGACACTTTACTGTGAGTGTTCAGCTATTCTGTATGTAAACACACAGACAAACCGGTTTTTAGAGTCATACTGGTTTTCGAGGAAACACCTTTCCTCTATTCTCCAGAAAGCCAGACAGGAATATTGGACTAGTTTCGATGTTGTTACATCTCATCAGCAATATTTACCTATCCTCCGGCCTTTCTAGAGAATCGTAAAAGCACATATCGTTATATGCTTTTTCTATGAAAATTAGTAGTGGGCAGACCAATTTGCATAGAGCGTGAGTACGTACCGGTTCAGCGGAGACGATAAAAACAAATAACGAAACGAAATTAAATTTCGTTTCGTTTGTAACTAACTTTTGTATGACTGACGCTTAAACAATTAAGTTAAAAATGTACATCCACATATGTATACTGAAATACTAGTATGCATATGAATACACACACGTGTACATATGTCGATGTACCGAGTTTTTCACTGGACCGCTGAACCGGTACGTACTCACGCTCTATGCAAATTGGTCTGCCCACTACTAATTTTCATAGAAAAAGCATATAACGATATGTGCTTTTACGATTCTCCATAAAGGCCGGAGGATAGGTAAATATTGCTGATGAGATGTAACAACATCGAAACTAGTCCAATATTCCTGTCTGGCTTTCTGGAGCATAGAGGAAAGGTGTTTCCTCGAAAACCAGTATGACTCTAAAAACCGGTTTGTCTGTGTGTTTACATACAGAATAGCTGAACACTCACAGTCAAGTGTCCAGTGAAAAACTCGGTACATCGACATATGTACACGTGTGTGTATTCATATGCATACTAGTATTTCAGTATACATATGTGGATGTACATTTTTAACTCAATTGTTTAAGCGTCAGTCATACAAAAGTGAGTTACAAACGAAACGAAATTTAATTTCGTTTCGTTATTTGTTTTTATCGTCTCCGCTAAACCGGTACGTACTCACGCTCTATGCAAATTGGTCTGCCCACTACTAATTTTCATAGAAAAAGCATATAACGATATGTGCTTTTACGATTCTCTAGAAAGGCCGGAGGATAGGTAAATATTGCTGATGAGATGTAACAACATCGAAACTAGTCCAATATTCCTGTCTGGCTTTCTGGAGAATAGAGGAAAGGTGTTTCCTCGAAAACCAGTATGACTCTAAAAACCGGTTTGTCTGTGTGTTTACATACAGAATAGCTGAACACTCACAGTAAAGTGTCCAGTGAAAAACTCGGTACATCTACATATGTACACGTGTGTGTATTCATATGCATACTAGTATTTCACTATACATATGTGGATGTACATTATTAACTTAATTGTTTAAGCGTCAGTCATACAAAAGTGAGTTACAAACGAAACGAAATTTAATTTCGTTTCGTTATTTGTTTTTATATATATATATATATAAATGTATATATAGTATATTTGACAATATGCCGTATGTTTGGAATTCGAGCTTTGATACCAACATCAGTACTTCACTGAACCACCAACACCATATATACATACACATATATATATATATATATATATGTTAGGATTGGTGCTTTGAAATAACCACGTATACCTGAATGTATGTATAGTATATTTGGCAACATACCGTATGTTTAATTAAAAACATTTTGAAGACCTTGTGCTATCATTTTTAGAGTAGTGACTGTGTCACTTTGTTCTTTTTTCGGCAAAGAAAGGGAGAGAAGCTGACAGATTCTATTTCACACTGTTGGTGATACTCAGAGCAACGCACTCGCTATTTCAGAGAACCAATCCTAATCTTTAATGTTTGCTGGACTGACAATCTCTCTGTATAATCAGTTCATGCTTATTACAGGAATTATATAAGAATCCAGCTTTTATAATCTTCGGCTTAGGCGGAGAATACGTTGCTCTGAGTATCACCAACAGTGTGAAACAGAATCTGTCAGCTTCTCTCCCTTCCTTTGCCGAAAAAAGAAGTAAGTGACATAGTCACTACTTTAAAAATGATAGCACAAGGTCTTCAAAATGTTTTTAATTAAACATACGGTATGTTGCCAAATATACTATACATACATTCAGGTATACATCGCTATTTCAGAGCACCAATCCTAATATATATATATATATATATATATATATATATATATATATATATATATATATATATATATATGTGTATATATGGTGTTGGTGGTTCAGTGAAGTACTGATGTTGGTATCAAAGCCATAATTCCAAACAGAGGCAGAGCGTATATATTAGAGATAACGAGGAAGTTTCGGTTACATGTATATGATATTTATTGCGTATCGGCCTTTTGCCTATGGGTGTCCTTGAGCCAATCCTTTGTGAAACGCATGTGACAGGTCGATGCACAATAGATATCATATACATATAAACGAAACTTCCTTAGCGTGAACCTAATATAACTGTGTTCAATTGCTTCCTGTGGTTTGTTCTTTCATTTTCAACTTTATATATACTCATATATTATATATATATATGTATATATTATTTATACACACACAGACGCACACACACACACACACACACACACACACACACACACACACACATATATATATATATATATATATATATATATATATATATGATGAACGAGGTGTGGTAAGGAACCAGGTGGACCATAACGCACCAGAGTACTCGATACTTAGGGTAGTAGAGTGGGTAATAGGAAAATAGTCTGACCTAGCTGTGAAACGGCTGGTGCTTAGCCGTTGGGATCCTGAATGTTTCCTATATACATATATATATATATATATATATATATATATATATATATATATATATGATGAACGAGGTGTGGTAAGGAACCAGGTGGACCATAACGCACCAGAGTACTCGATACTTGGTAATAGGAAAATAGTCTGACCTAGCTGTGAAACGGCTGCTGCTTAGCCGTTGGGATCCTGAATTCTTCCTATATACATATATATATATATATATATATATATATATATATATATATATATATATATATATGATGAACGAGGTGTGGTAAGGAACCAGGTGGACCATAACGCACCAGAGTACTCGATACTTGGTAATAAGAAAATAGTCTGACCTAGCTGTGAAACGGCTGGTGCTCAGCCGTTGGAGTCCTGAATTTTTCCTATATACATATATATATATATATATATATATATTTATGAAAATATTTTTGGCTTGTATTGGCCGATAGTGCTTCTTATAGCTTTAATTGCCCTGATGAGTCCTTAATAGGACGAAACATTGTTGGCTAATAAAGACTTTTGATGTATTGAAGGCTTCTTTGTTTTATTTTCATAATTCTTCGGCTCTGTTTAATTACATTGAGCTATACCTTTACTGTCATTTCTATAATACGAAGAGGGTGTTTAACTCCAACACACTCTAGTATTTTAATTCTTATATACATATATATATATATATATATATATATATATATATATATATATATATATATATATATATATATATATATATAATATAAGTATATATAAAGTAATAAATAGATAAATGTATTCACTCTAAATGTTTTTATGTGTGCGGGGGAAGTGCGATCATTACTTTTGTAAGAGGATTTATTTGTATTTAGTTCAGAAAATATTAATTTCCACCAGTTTCTGACTTGTTTCACATCTAATTTATCGCCATCATAACTATATTACGACAAGAGTCTGCTTCCAACTGGTATTGTAGCTGCAAAATAATGAGATATTAAATCTATATTAGATTCCATGTCTCCAACATAAATTACCTGCAGGAACGTGAAATAAAACGTTTAGAAAGCAACATACACAAAAACAGATATATCTACAGTCAAATACGTAATAAGCACAGATATATCCCGAACAGCACACAGACACGTTCAGAACCACACAGTCATTCACAAATACTCAGATAAACACAATCACGAACTCACAGTCATACAAAAAAGAAGCGTAACAGACACTGTATTTGATGCAGACGGACCAGAAACAATATTAATTGTCAAATACAACAGTCTGTATAAAATATATAAAAGTTCATCTTTTATGAGCTATTTACACTATCGTAACAATTTTAATAGTACTTAAATTAAGGATAATAATAATTATTATTTCTACTTTAGGCACAAGGCCGGCAATTTGAAGGGGAGCGGAAAGTCGATGAAATTGATCCCAGTGCCTACTGGTATTTTATTCTATCAACTCCGTAAGGATGAAAGGCAGAGCTTACCTCGGCGGGATTTGAACTCAGAACGTAAATGGCTTTAACTCTATGCTGTAAAGCATGTTGTTCGCCGTTCTAACAATACTTCCAATCCACTTAATAATGATTTCTAGTATAGGTACAAGGCCAGTAATTTGGGCGTGAGCGACATATATCGACCTCCGAAGGATGAAAGGCAACGTTGACCGCGGTGGACTTCCTACTTCCAGTGCTCATATCAAAACAACGTCAAATTTACCTTTCATCCGTTCAGGGAGTCAATCAAATAAAGTACCAGTAATGCTCTGGGATCAATTTAATCGACGTTTGTAATAGAAAAATAATCACCAATATAGCAAATGCAAGAAAAAATACAGTTACATGGGCAGTTCCACAGATATACCAAGGATGTGATAAATGTCGAACCAGAGTCACAAAGAAGGAACTGAAGAGGTTTTTGGTTGTTTCTCATAATAAAATACTCAGTAATAATTCCCAGTTGATATTTATTACACAGATTCACTAACTAATTATAGGATATATTAAATTGCTTCCTCTATAAAAAATATATGCAACATGATAATTTCTGGTTCAATTTTTACTGGCTGGTATGTAAAACAATCGGATATAAAACACTAGTGGTACAATCATATACCAGAAAAAACTTTGTGTATATCGCTATGTCGGAGCACCAGTATAAATTTAATAAATCATTTGAATTGAAATTTCTAAGAAACTTTAATATCCTGGCTGTTAGAATAATTGAATGTCATAAAGCAAATAACATTATTCATAGTGAATATTTCATAACAGAAGTTAAAATTCCTTCTGAATTAATTTTCCGTATCAATTTTTACTTTTACTTCATACACACACAGAATTAGCCGTCGAAACGGCTTGAGCTCAGCCGTCGGGGTCCTACTCGTTCCTATTACCCACTCTACTACCTTAAGTATTGAGTACTTTGGTGCGTTATGGTCCAACTGGTTCCTTACCAGATTTCTTCCGTTATATATATATATATATATATATATATTCGAAATCCCAGAAATCTATTGAAAATCTTATGGATTATTTTGGATTCATGTCCACTCGTGTTTAACCTGTTTGTAAGAATAGATGTGTTATTGTAGCAATATGATTATGTCACATTAATTGAACTATTTGTGTTCGCTCTGGGTAGAAATATAACAATTCCTCACTCAATGAATGCGTCGTGACTGCCTCTTACAATTCGATAGACATTTGCTGTATGTATATATATATATATATATATATATATATATATATATATATATATATATATATATATATATATATATATATATATATATATATATATATATATATATATATAAGCAAACGGGATATTTAATTTGTTGGTAATTTAACAAATATAAATGTTTATAACTGCACTCGACAAGTTTTCTGGAGTATAATATTCAATGATATTTCTATCCAGGAAACAATGAACCGTTAAGAACTTGTTCCTGGTTATGTCAATATTTATAAAACAAACTTTGTATTTCATCTGAAACTATATTTATAAAACCATATTTATTCTATTATATATATTTTTTAAGGGCACCAAAACTTTGGTACGCTTTCATCAGATAAAATACAAACTTTGTATTATAAATGTTGCAATAACCGAGAAAAGATACCTTAACGGTTCAAGTTTTCCTTGGATATATATATATATATATATATATATATGAATGTATGTATAGTATATTATATTTGGCAATATACCGTATGTTTGGAATTCGAGCTTTGATACCAACATCAGTACTTCACTGAACCACCAACACCATATATACATACACATATATATATAAATATATATGTTAGGATTGGTGCTTTGAAATAACCACGTATACCTGAATGTATGTATAGTATATTTGGCAACATACCGTATGTTTAATTAAAAACATTTTGAAGACCTTGTGCTATCATTTTTAGAGTAGTGACTATGTCAATTTGTTCTTTTTTCGGCAAAGAAAGGGAGAGAAGCTGACAGATTCTATTTCACACTGTTGGTGATACTCAGAGCAACGCACTCGCTATTTCAGAGAACCAATCCTAATCTTTAATGTTTGCTGGACTGACAATCTCTCTGTATAATCAGTTCCTGCTTATTACAGGAATTATATAAGAATCCAGCTTTTATAATCTTCGGCTTAGGCGGAGAATACGTTGCTCTGAGTATCACCAACAGTGTGAAACAGAATCTGTCAGCTTCTCTCCCTTCCTTTGCCGAAAAAAGAAGTAAGTGACATAGTCACTACTTTAAAAATGATAGCGCAAGCTCTTCAAAATGTTTTTAATTAAACATACGGTATGTTGCCAAATATACTATACATACATTCAGGTATACATCGCTATTTCAGAGCACCAATCCTAATATATATATATATATATATATATATATATATATATATATATATATATATATAAATATATATGTATATATGGTGTTGGTGGTTCAGTGAAGTACTGATGTTGGTATCAAAGCCATAATTCCAAACAGAGGCAGAGCGTATATATTAGAGATAACGAGGAAGTTTCGGTTACATGTATATGATATTTATTGCGTATCGGCCTTTTGCCTATGGGTGTCCTTGAGCCAATCCTTTGTGAAACGCATGTGACAGGTCGATGCACAATAGATATCATATACATATAAACGAAACTTCCTTAGCGTGAACCTAATATAACTGTGTTCAATTGCTTCCTGTGGTTTGTTCTTTCATTTTCAACTTTATATATACTCATATATTATATATATATGTATATATTATTTACACACACGCAGACGCACACACACACACACACACACACATATATATATATATATATATATATATATATATATATATATATATATATATATATGATGAACCAGGTGTGGTAAGGAACCAGGTGGACCATAACGCACCAGAGTACTCGATACTTGGTAATAGGAAAATAGTCTGACCTAGCTGTGAAACGGCTGGTGCTCAGCCGTTGGAGTCCTGAATTTTTCCTATATATATATATATATATATATATATATATATATATATGAAAAAAAGTTTGGCTTGTATTGGCCGATAGTGCTTCTTATAGCTTTAATTGCCCTGATGAGTCCTCAATAGGACGAAACATTGTTGGCTAAAAAAGACTTTTGATGTATTGAAGGCTTCTTTGTTTTATTTTCATATTCTTCGGCTCTGTTTAATTACATTGAGCTATACCTTTACTGTCATTTCTATAATACGAAGAGGGTGTTTAACTCCAACACACTCTAGTATTTTAATTCTTATATACATATATATATATATATATATATATATATATATATATATATATATATATATATATATATATATATATATATATATATATATATATATATATAATATAAGTATATATAAAGTAATAAATAGATAAATGTATTCACTCTAAATGTTTTTATGTGTGCGGAGGAAGTGCGATCATATTTTTTGTAAGAGGATTTATTTGTATTTAGTTCAGAAAATATTAATTTCCACCAGTTTCTGACTTGTTTCACATCTAATTTATCGCCATCATAACTATATTACGACAAGAGTCTGCTTCCAACTGGTATTGTAGCTGCAAAATAATGAGATATTAAATCTATATTAGATTCCATGTCTCCAACATAAATTAACTGCAGGAACGTGAAATAAAACGTTTAGAAAGCAACATACACAAAAACAGATATATCTGCAGTCAAATACATAATAAGCACAGATATATCCCGAACAGCAGACAGACACGTTCAGAACCACACAGTCATTCACAAATACTCAGATAAACACAATCACGAACTCACAGTCATACAAAAAAGAAGCGTAACAGACACTGTATTTGATGCAGACGGACCAGAAACAATATTAATTGTCAAATACAAGAGTCTGTATAAAATATATAAAAGTTCATCTTTTATGAGCTATTTACACTATCGTAACAATTTTAATAGTACTTAAATTAAGGATAATAATAATTATTATTTCTACTTTAGGCACAAGGCCGGCAATTTGAAGGGGAGCGGAAAGTCGATGAAATTGATCCCAGTGCCTACTGGTATTTTATTCTATCAACTCCGTAAGGATGAAAGGTAGAGCTTACCTCGGCGGGATTTGAACTCAGAACGTAAATGGCTTTAACTCTATGCTGTAAAGCATGTTGTTCGCCGTTCTAACAATACTGCCAATCCACTTAATAATGATTTCTAGTATAGGTACAAGGCCAGTAATTTGGGCGTGAGCGACATATATCGACCTCCGAAGGATGAAAGGCAACGTTGACCGCGGTGGACTTCCTACTTCCAGTGCTCATATCAAAACAACGTCAAATTTACCTTTCATCCGTTCAGGGAGTCAATCAAATAAAGTACCAGTAATGCTCTGGGATCAATTTAATCGACGTTTGTAATAGAAAAATAATCACCAATATAGCAAATGCAAGAAAAAATACAGTTACATGGGCAGTTCCACAGATATACCAAGGATGTGATAAATGTCGAACCAGAGTCACAAAGAAGGAACTGAAGAGGTTTTTGGTTGTTTCTCATAATAAAATACTCAGTAATAATTCCCAGTTGATATTTATTACACAGATTCACTAACTAATTATAGGATATATTAAATTGCTTCCTCTATAAAATATATATGCAACATGATAATTTCTGGTTCAATTTTTACTGGCTGGTATGTAAAACAATCGGATATAAAACACTAGTGGTACAATCATATACCAGAAAAAACTTTGTGTATATCGCTATGTCGGAGCACCAGTATAAATTTAATAAATCATTTGAATTGAAATTTCTAAGAAACTTTAATATCCTGGCTGTTAGAATAATTGAATGTCATAAAGCAAATAACATTATTCATAGTGAATATTTCATAACAGAAGTTAAAATTCCTTCTGAATTAATTTTCCGTATCAATTTTTACTTTTACTTCATACACACACAGAATTAGCCGTCGAAACGGCTTGAGCTCAGCCGTCGGGGTCCTACTCGTTCCTATTACCCACTCTACTACCTTAAGTATTGAGTACTTTGGTGCGTTATGGTCCAACTGGTTCCTTACCAGATTTCTTCCGTTATATATATATATATATATATATTCGAAATCCCAGAAATCTATTGAAAATCTTATGGATTATTTTGGATTCATGTCCACTCGTGTTTAACCTGTTTGTAAGAATAGATGTGTTATTGTAGCAATATGATTATGTCACATTAATTGAACTATTTGTGTTCGCTCTGGGTAGAAATATAACAATTCCTCACTCAATGAATGCGTCGTGACTGCCTCTTACAATTCGATAGACATTTGCTGTATGTATATATATATATATATATATATATATATATATATATATATATATATATATATATATATATATATATATATATATTTATATATATATATATATATATATAAGCAAACGGGATATTTAATTTGTTGGTAATTTAACAAATATAAATGTTTATAACTGCACTCGACAAGTTTTCTGGAGTATAATATTCAATGATATTTCTATCCAGGAAACAATGAACCGTTAAGAACTTGTTCCTGGTTATGTCAATATTTATAAAACAAACTTTGTATTTCATCTGAAACTATATTTATAAAACCATATTTATTCTATTATATATATTTTTTAAGGGCACCAAAACTTTGGTACGCTTTCATCAGATAAAATACAAACTTTGTATTATAAATGTTGACATAACCGAGAAAAGATACCTTAACGGTTCAAGTTTTCCTTGGATATATATATATATATATATATATATATATATATATATATGAATGTATGTATAGTATATTATATTTGGCAATATACCGTATGTTTGGAATTCGAGCTTTGATACCAACATCAGTACTTCACTGAACCACCAACACCATATATACATACACATATATATATAAATATATATGTTAGGATTGGTGCTTTGAAATAACCACGTATACCTGAATGTATGTATAGTATATTTGGCAACATACCGTATGTTTAATTAAAAACATTTTGAAGACCTTGTGCTATCATTTTTAGAGTAGTGACTATGTCAATTTGTTCTTTTTTCGGCAAAGAAAGGGAGAGAAGCTGACAGATTCTATTTCACACTGTTGGTGATACTCAGAGCAACGCACTCGCTATTTCAGAGAACCAATCCTAATCTTTAATGTTTGCTGGACTGACAATCTCTCTGTATAATCAGTTCCTACTTATTACAGGAATTATATAAGAATCCAGCTTTTATAATCTTCGGCTTAGGCGGAGAATACGTTGCTCTGAGTATCACCAACAATGTGAAACAGAATCTGTCAGCTACTCTCGCCTTCCTTTGCCGAAAAAAGAAGTAAGTGACATAGTCACTACTTCAAAAATGATAGCGCAAGCTCTTCAAAATGTTTTTAATTAAACATACGGTATGTTGCCAAATATACTATACATACATTCAGGTATACATCGCTATTTCAGAGCACCAATCCTAATATATATATATATATATATATATATATATATATATATATATATATATGTATATATGGTGTTGGTGGTTCAGTGAAGTACTGATGTTGGTATCAAAGCCATAATTCCAAACAGAGGCAGAGCGTATATATTAGAGATAACGAGGAAGTTTCGGTTACATGTATATGATATTTATTGCGTATCGGCCTTTTGCCTATGGGTGTCCTTGAGCCAATCCTTTGTGAAACGCATGTGACAGGTCGATGCACAATAGATATCATATACATATAAACGAAACTTCCTTAGCGTGAACCTAATATAACTGTGTTCAATTGCTTCCTGTGGTTTGTTCTTTCATTTTCAACTTTATATATACTCATATATTATATATATATGTATATATTATTTATACACACGCAGACGCACACACACACACACACACACACACACATATATATATATATATATATATATATATATATGATGAACGAGGTGTGGTAAGGAACCAGGTGGACCATAACGCACCAGAGTACTCGATACTTAGGGTAGTAGAGTGGGTAATAGGAAAATAGTCTGACCTAGCTGTGAAACGGCTGGTGCTTAGCCGTTGGGATCCTGAATTTTTCCTATATACATAAATATATATATATATATATATATATATATATATATATATATATATATATATATATATATATATATATATATATTTATGAAAATATTTTTGGCTTGTATTGGCCGATAGTGCTTCTTATAGATTTAATTGCCCTGATGAGTCCTCAATAGGACGAAACATTGTTGGCTAATAAAGACTCTTGATGTATTGAAGGCTTCTTTGTTTTATTTTCATAATTCTTCGGCTCTGTTTAATTACATTGAGCTATACCTTTACTGTCATTTCTATAATACGAAGAGGGTGTTTAACTCCAACACACTCTAGTATTTTAATTCTTATATACATATATATATATATATATATATATATATATATATATATATATATATATATATATATATATATATATATATAATATAAGTATATATAAAGTAATAAATAGATAAATGTATTCACTCTAAATGTTTTTATGTGTGCGGAGGAAGTGCGATCATATTTTTTGTAAGAGGATTTATTTGTATTTAGTTCAGAAAATATTAATTTCCACCAGTTTCTGACTTGTTTCACATCTAATTTATCGCCATCATAACTATATTACGACAAGAGTCTGCTTCCAACTGGTATTGTAGCTGCAAAATAATGAGATATTAAATCTATATTAGATTCCATGTCTCCAACATAAATTAACTGCAGGAACGTGAAATAAAACGTTTAGAAAGCAACATACACAAAAACAGATATATCTACAGTCAAATACATAATAAGCACAGATATATCCCGAACAGCAGACAGACACGTTCAGAACCACACAGTCATTCACAAATACTCAGATAAACACAATCACGAACTCACAGTCATACAAAAAAGAAGCGTAACAGACACTGTATTTGATGCAGACGGACCAGAAACAATATTAATTGTCAAATACAAGAGTCTGTATAAAATATATAAAAGTTCATCTTTTATGAGCTATTTACACTATCGTAACAATTTTAATAGTACTTAAATTATGGATAATAATAATTATTATTTCTACTTTAGGCACAAGGCCGGCAATTTGAAGGGGAGCGGAAAGTCGATGAAATTGATCCCAGTGCCTACTGGTACTTTATTCTATCAACTCCGTAAGGATGAAAGGCAGAGCTTACCTCGGCGGGATTTGAACTCAGAACGTAAATGGCTTTAACTCTATGCTGTAAAGCATGTTGTTCGCCGTTCTAACAATACTGCCAATCCACTTAATAATGATTTCTAGTATAGGTACAAGGCCAGTAATTTGGGCGTGAGCGACATATATCGACCTCCGAAGGATGAAAGGCAACGTTGACCGCGGTGGACTTCCTACTTCCAGTGCTCATATCAAAACAACGTCAAATTTACCTTTCATCCGTTCAGGGAGTCAATCAAATAAAGTACCAGTAATGCTCTGGGATCAATTTAATCGACGTTTGTAATAGAAAAATAATCACCAATATAGCAAATGCAAGAAAAAATACAGTTACATGGGCAGTTCCACAGATATACCAAGGATGTGATAAATGTCGAACCAGAGTCACAAAGAAGGAACTGAAGAGGTTTTTGGTTGTTTCTCATAATAAAATACTCAGTAATAATTCCCAGTTGATATTTATTACACAGATTCACTAACTAATTATAGGATATATTAAATTGCTTCCTCTATAAAAAATATATGCAACATGATAATTTCTGGTTCAATTTTTACTGGCTGGTATGTAAAACAATCGGATATAAAACACTAGTGGTACAATCATATACCAGAAAAAACTTTGTGTATATCGCTATGTCGGAGCACCAGTATAAATTTAATAAATCATTTGAATTGAAATTTCTAAGAAACTTTAATATCCTGGCTGTTAGAATAATTGAATGTCATAAAGCAAATAACATTATTCATAGTGAATATTTCATAACAGAAGTTAAAATTCCTTCCAGGAAAACATTGCAAACTTAGCAGTAGAAAATATCTAATTAAAATAAGAATATTGATGTGAAATATATGCTTATTTTGAAATTTTAATACAACCGAAAAATATGTCACACTTTGCAAAATGCTTATATTAGAATGTGCCTCCATTAGTATCTACGATGATTGTATCAATTCTTATGTCAATAGAAAATTCTGCTAATGAAGTTAAAGTGTGCATAGCTGAATATTGCACAGATACCTGTATAATTAATGCAATGCTGAGAGAGATTAAGCGTGTTTAAATATTGGACAAATCTGGC
>OZ024741.1:124692782-124795282 GCA_964016885.1 Eledone cirrhosa
TATATATATATATAAGTGGATGGTTAGTAAAATCGACGCTTTCGCTGCGGCCAAGCAATATCGACCTACAATTAGGAATGAGTAGCAAAGCACTCAATAAGGTAGGCCCTCAGAGTAATATACATACATGTGCATGTATGTATATATATATACATACTTATATATATATATATATATATATATATATATATATATATATAAGTATGTACACGTACATACATATATGTATACAGACGTACAGTAGTATGTATATATATATACATGCATGCACACATGTGTATATGTACGTATGGATTCACCGAACATTTATTATAATGCTCGGTGTGTTTGTAAACAAACATCCCGTATTAAGCCGTAGTGTCTAGCAACCATCGTTGCTCGTTTGTTCAACACTGACAAAGGAACGGTGTACTAGTTAGAAGCTTATTAGCTATCGTCAGCAACGTATACCTTCCTGCCAGATTGTTGAACGTATATACTTACCTTATGCATATTAACGGGATATTTGTTTACAAACACACCGAGCATTATAATAAATGTTCGGTGAATCTATACGTACATATATATATGTGTGCATGTATGTATATATATATATACATACTACTGTACGTCTGTATACATATATGTATGTACGTGTACATATTTATATTTAAGTAACAGCCGTACTAAGAGTGGGAAATGAAATTTCGTTTCATTTTTTCCGTTTATCGTTTTCGGTGCACCCGGCCGATTAACCCACTCGATATGCAAATTGGGCTACTCAGCCGTTAATATGCAAAAGGTAAGTATATACGTTCAACAATCTGGCAGGAAGGTATACGTTGCTGACGATAGCTAATAAGCTTCTAACTAGTACACCGTTCCTTTGTCAGTGTTGAACAAACGAGCAACGATGGTTGCTAGACACTACGGCTTAATACGGGATGTTTGTTTACAAACACACTGAGCATTATAATAAATGTTCGGCGAATCCATACGTACATATATATATATGTGTGCATGTATGTTTATATATATACATACTACTGAACGTCTGTATACATATATGTATGTACGTGTACATACTTATATTTAAGTAACAGCCGTACTAAGAGTGGAAATGAAATTTCGTTTCATTTTTTCCGTTTATATATATATATATATATATATATATATATATATATATATATATATATATATATCGATAGTCTATCGACGTTCGTCAGATCGGACTAGGAAACATTGTTTATGTCGTCAGTCTTTCCAATTCCTTATACTATCTATCGGCTGCAACTCCAGGTTGAAGGAGCAACGTTAAAAGTGTCTTGTTCAATGACATAGCGCATCGCCTGGTCCAGGAATCGAACTCAAAAACTCGCCTTCACAAATATATATATATATATATATATATATATATATATATATATATATATATATAGCTAAGTTATTCCGGGTTGAATCGGAGGTAGCCACAGTAAGTAAGGTACTCAATACATAGCAGGGTGTAAACGTTTTAATATAGACAAGATTCTACAGGACTAGAACTGTTTCATTCTTTAGAAATCATCAGCAATCTGGATTTCCAAAATAAATGTTGTGGTATTTATATCTTTTCATGTGGTAGGAGTGGGAGTGGGATAGGTGGAGGTCATTGGTTGAAAGAAAATGGAATTCATTAAAAGCTAATTCTTTAAGGCTATAATTTATATTTAGAGTGCTATATATATTTCGATGATAGCCATTGAATGGCTATGACCTCATCAGGCAGTTAGTCAGTTCTTAGATATGCCAGCTCTGTGTTTATATGTATATATGTATATATGTATATATGTATATATGTATATACATATATACATATACATATATATATATAGATATATATATATATATATATATATATACAATATAAAATAAATGGAAACTATATTTATAAAACTATATTTATTTCATTATATATATTTCAGGGATATCATATTAACAATATGCTATGCCTTCCTCAGACAAAATACAATATAAACAGTTTTATAGATAAATAGATTCGACATACCGTAACAACATCGACTTGCATTTGAAGAGGTTGATTTGGCAGTCGAATCTATTTATCTATAAAACTGTTTATATTGTATTTTGTCTGAGGAAGGCATAGCATATTGTTAATATGATATCCCTGAAATATATATAATGAAATAAATATGGTTTTATAAATATAGTTTCCATTTATTTAATATTGTAAATATACTCCAAATATTTGTCGAGTGCTTTTATATCAGTTATAAATATTTACTAGTTGTAACCCAACAATTTTAAATATAACTTTCCATATATATATATATATATATATATATATATATATATTTATATAACTTTGATAACTTTGATAGGTTTCGGCCAGTATTGGCCCAGGCCATGTCTAACCTAATAGCACCACCTGGCGAAGTCTTGCAAATCAGTGTTTGGAAACCATGGCCCACTCGAGCAGAGAGTTATTGTTTACGGAGGCATATCCGGGTGTAGGAGGCTTATCCGGGATTTCTTGAAGGAATTTATCCAAAGACTTCTTGAACTTGATGGGGTCTGTCTCTGCTTTGATGTGTTTTGGTGCATTGTTAAAGAGTGCAGGGCCAATTGAGGTAAAATAATTGTGCCGTATTGTTGTTATGTGATGCGAGTGGGATTTTTGTCTTGGGCGAATAGCACGTGGCCCAAGCCTTGGGTGTACACTAAAGGTGATGCCAACATCATTTGGGCTAAGCTGATGGAATATTTTCCACATCATACAGATAATGTAGCGCTCACGGCGACGTTGAAGAGAATAAAGTTTGAGCTTTTCTAATCGACCCCAATAGTCAAGGGATGTCATGCCAACTATCTTTTTTGTAATTGACCTTTGGGGTGCTTCAACTTTCATGATACTTTCTTTCGTGTGGGGTGACCACAGTGGACAACAGTATTCAAGGGGTCGGGAAAAAGTGGAGAAGAGAAGGACAACAGTGTGGATATCTCTCGACTGGAAAGTTCTGAGACCCCAGGGGCACATTCTGCGGGCCATATCAACTTTGCTGTTTATATGAGTGGCCCAGCTTATATTGTTGTCCACAATTACTCCCAGCTCTCTGGTGTTATTGGAAGCCACTAGAGTTTCACCCGAAGGAAGATATTATGGTAGTTATGTAATAGATGTTTGGTGACGTGTGGACAACGTGTGAAAAATTCACCTCTCGTGTTTAGGCAATTACTATTGCGTAACCTCTTTAGGATAGTTATTCGTTCGTCAATACATAAGCCTCACGTCGGATTTCCCCTTGCGTATGGCTTGGACTTAGTGATGGCTTTCCATTGAATGGAGTACCCTATACTTGAGTCCTTGAGGGACCATACTATTACATAACTACAAGGCTCCGGACTGATTCTTTGTAATTTTATTTTTTTATTTTTTATTTTATTTTCAACCAAAAAACTTTCCGGACTTTCGCAGTTATCTCCCTTACAGCTTCCGCACACAGTCTACTATTGCCTGTGTGAAGTGACAGAGTTTCTGCGCAAGCGCGTTCGTACGGTTGTCCTTCCTGTTCCTATAACCATATACATCCCGAGCTGAAGATCTGCGAAGGTGAAAAAATTGTTCTCGGTATGGTGAACTAACTGTTGTGTAACCACTTCTATATATATATATATATATATATATATATATATATGTATATGTATATGTGTTTATGTGTATTTATGTATATATATATATATATGTGTGTATATATATGTGTGTGCATACTTGTCCCAATAGCTTTATTTAGCTAATGCTCGCACCAACTGGAGGTATATGATTTTTAAAGCGATGAAATACCAATGAAGGTTGGAAAATCACTGATGAAGGACTATTTTATCATATGTAACCCATGTGCAACCACGCAGTATACTTTCTTCGCATGTTTTATATATATATATATATATATATATATATATATATATATATATATATATATATATATATATATGAATATATATATATATGTGTGTGTGTATATGGGTGTGTATGTATATATATATATATGTGTGTGCGTGTGTGTATGTATATATATATATGTGTGTATATGTGTGTGCGTGTGTGTGTGTATGTATGTGTGTATCTGGATGTATGTGTATGTATATATATGTGTGTGTGTGTATATATATATATGTATGTGTGTGTATGTGTATATATGTGTGTGTGTGTGTGTATGTGTGTATGTATTTGTATGTGTGTGTGTATGTATGTGTGTATATGTATACATATATATATATATATATATATATGTATATGTGTATGTATATGTATATGTATGTATGTGTGGATGAAGGTATGTGTGTATATATAGGTGTAAGTGCACTAAATCCCTTTCTATCACGCTCCACACTCCTACCCACCACAGGAAAATATATGTATGTATATTGCTTCCACCCCCTCACTGACCAGCAGCTGGCCAGCTGCCCATTGCTAAATCTGACCTTTATAAAATAACCCACACCCCAAATAACTTCTCATTCACTACCAGAAAGGGACACAGCAGTCAACTTGTTGTTGCTACCTAGATGAAAACTACTATGAAATCCCACAATGAATTTTATACTTGAATTTTCAAATCTCAAATTTTAACTTTTCGTATTATTAATTTTTCTTAATATTAATCAACATTTGAAAAGATGGCTTTTGCAGACCCATCGAAACCTGTCAATTTTTATACCCTTTATTATTTCCTTACCTTATAAAATTATATGTTTTTTCACAAAAAAGTATTATGTCTCTTATATATTCCATGTGCCATTACCAACCTCAATTTTCTCTATAACCTTCGTTTTGTGTAGAAAATTACACTTTTCATATATATATATATATATATATATACATTATGAAGAGAGAAGAAACATTTAGATATAATTAGTAATAAAATGTATCATACCTAAACTGCTTCTAAATTCCTCGACTACGTAGTTTCGTGGCATAAACAAAAACAATATATCATAAAAATATAGAGTCCCTGCGAGGTCTGCCGACTTATCAAGAGGATCTCTTGATAAGTCGGCAGACCTCGCAGGGACTCTATATCTTTATGATATATTGTTTTTGTTTATGCCACGAAACTACGTAGTCGAGGAATTTAGAAGCAGTTTAGGTATGATACATTTTATTACTAATTATATCTAAATGTTTCTTCTCTCTTCATAATGTATTTTTAACTCTGATACTGTTTCAGTCTAGTTCAACTGGATTGGTCTGTCCCAGTCATTCATTGAGCAACATCGGTGAAGTTGGCACCCTTAACTCACAGTTGGGTGCGGATGCATTCATGTATATATGTGTGTGTCCGCATGTATCTGTGTGTTTCTAAATATATTATATATATATATATATATATATATATATATATATATATATATATATATATATATATATATATATATATATATATACATATACATATATATATGTATATATATGTATGAAAAAGAACACAAGAGCGTCTACAACATCAAAAGATTTTTATTGGCTTACAATGTTTCTTCCTTACGTAACCGTAGGATTCGTCAGAGCTATAAAAGGGGTTTGATTGGTGTTATGGACTCTAGCAACCAAACATTCAAGAACAAAGAGTAAAGAGCCTAAAGAGCAAAAGTAGGGGACGATAAGTCTAATTTTGGTGCGGGAGGGTGGGGTGTGGGTCCTTGTTTACTAGCTGCGGTCATATTCATTCCCGAGAGTCGGGTGGTTAGCTGAACCATAGATGGGGTGGCGTCGATAGTATGGTGCAGAGGGTGCGCAGAGGCTACACAAACACAAAGGGCATACAATATATATATATATATAGCGGAGGAGAAAGTACATGAGGCAATTAGAAATGGAAAAAGTGTAATAATAATAATCTATAATTAATAGTGTTTAATAAGGCTTGGGGAAGATTACACTATAATAAGGTATAAAAGTAAGAATAAGGTAAAATATAAAGGAGGATAAAAGTGGAAATAATAAAGATAAAAAAATATATAGAGAATATATAAAGAAATATAAGCGAATATTTGGAGGGAAAAACACAATGTAAAAAAACCGATTTTTTCAAATAATAATAAAAATGTAATAATTATGGGGGGAGAAAACGGGATAGAGAAATATGATCAAGTGTGATTAGTTGAGAGAATACAAGATGATAATAGTTATGTCAAGTTTATACATCTTAATAATAAATAATCTGTGTATCAGAGTTGCAGAACCTTCAATTCACTTACGGGTTCAAGCCACGTAGCGTGGTCCATTGTTTATCTGTGCGGTCATGGGCGTTTGTTTTCGACACCACAGCAGATGCACAAGTTCGTAAATTCCAATGCAGATAGAAATCAATTTTTGCTCACCCGGACATTGACGGAGGATCCAATATTCCTAGTTCAATATTGTGTGGTGTTATTTTGGTCGCACAAATCAGTCACTTGGTTCAATATTATGGAGTATGGTTTTCTGGTCTTCGTAACAGTGTCAGTGGTTGTATATCTGGAAATCACAAGGATCACAGTACTCCGGTTTGGTGTGATTATCGGTCATCCAGCTATGTTGTTGGTGGTTGGATTCAATTCTATTCGCCCGAACGTTGAACTTTGGTGTCGATAGGACATTAACGAGGCGGGGTGAGATCGCATGTGTGTTACAAAACGGTACGCAAGGAAATTCTTCGTCTTCGTTTCATCCGGGTCCAGCAGTCACGTGCAAGAACCGCTACGTATTAATTGTGGGGTTAATCGGTCAAGTCAGCAACTGACCGAAAATTCAGACAGGCATGACAGGCACATTTAGGTCGGCAGCTTCTTTATGTGTACGTGTGTCCGACACACACACAGACACATATTTATATGTATTTCAACTAAAAAAACTCAATTGATTAACCCATTGGTACTACAATCGGTCAAGACAGCAAGTGGCCGACATTTCTCTTAGGAATTCAGACAGGCATGACAGGTATATTTAGGTCAGCAGTTTCTTTATGTGTACGTGTGTCCGATACACACAGACACATATCCATATGTATTTCAACTCAAAAAATTCAGTTGATTCCCCTATTAATATTATATCTGTGTCGCTCGGATGTGCATGCTGTGGTGTTCTGGTCGTGCATAGCATTCACTATGTTTTGCCATTACCTTGGAATGTGATGTTATGGTCATCAATAGTCCGGCAAGCGCATTTCGCTCTTATATTGCGGAGAATGGTGTTCTGGTCCTCAGTAAACATTTGGGTCAGTAGGAGGCGTGGTGGTTCTCAGTTTCAACTTCGACAATACATATGTGTTACTCTGCATATCATGCTCCTCTCAGAGAAGAGTATTATAGGAGGAATTCGTGCCACACACCACATATAGAGAGAATTTCTACAGAAAAGTATACATACATATACACATACACACACACATCATACACTTACACATACACATACGCACTCATACGCATACATACATATATTCACATACATGTCACATATACACATACACACAATATAATACGCGTGCATACAATATACATATATATATACATACAATATACTTGCATACAATGCACGCACACATGCGTGCATGCATGCACACACGCACGCACACCCACACATATGTCTGCGTGTGTGTGCGTGTGAGAGAGAAAAGGAGAATACACACACACACACACACACGCAAAAACACCAACCTTGTAGGGGACTGTACCACCCTTAGGGTACCTATCTATCTGGGTTACGGGTTGGGGGAAAGGGGGGAAGCTATAGTCTAGGTGGGGGTTGCGTGATATAAGTTACGTCTATGTGATAGGTTTAAAATAGAAGAAGGAACTCAGGATTTTGTGTTGGCAAGAGGAGAAAATTTCCGATTTCCTGTTAAGCAGGTTCAGTTTAGAGTGTATTATGGCATTCCAGTAAACACAGGTCACAACTTCCGCTCTGCGGTCAGTATGGCGTGGATCTAGTAAGCTTCCTCCAAAAAAGTTTGTATGGGGTACTATTATTTTTTAAAAAGGAGATGTATCCCGCCAGTGAGGTGGTATTCTTATGTCTATCGTGTCTAAATGTGTACATATGCGCGTTAAATCTAGTTTTAAATGTATTGGACGTTGCTCCTATATATGTTTTGGTAGAGTTGTGTGTGGTTACGTCACATGCATATACTATGTTTTTCATGAGGCAATCCCCTCTTAGGGGACAGTTACTACTACGCCTACAATTGCAACTGCGGGTTCGATTAGTTAACTTACCTCCCGAAGTTTGGTTACTATCATTATCACTAGGTGCCTCTATATCATTAGATGGCTCATTGATGCTATTATGTTGCCCATTTTCCAGTGTAGTCGGTTGCTGGTGGTTGACTGCCATTTTAATTGCTTCGAAGCCTTCCCTAGTTTTCCTAATGTTCGTGCGTGCTAGGTGTGATGCGAGGTTAGGTGTGGTCGAATAGGATAATTTAATTACGTTTTTGTTAATTATGTTGCGATATCTATTGCCTGGTGGGAAGTTTTTTTCCAATAATGAGAAGAATACTCTGGGAGGTTAGTAAGGACCTCAGAGTTAAAAGGTGGGTTAAAATACATGTTTTTCCTTCTTCTATTTTTCTTATCTGTGGGGTGAGTCTCGCTACTGTGCGTACTATTTTGTAGGGTTCCGTTATTAACGTTAGTGGCGTTGTCTGTTTTGCTTAAGCCCGGATGGTTTATATTCATGGCGTGATCATTTAATGTTTTAGAGTTGTGGTGAGGGACTCTAGTATTGTCTTTACGTGGTTGACATTTAGCTGGGTTACCGCCATTAGGGTTCTTACTATTATTCTTACTATATATATATATATATATATATATATATATATATATATATAAACACATACACAAATATATATATATATATTTGTGTATATGTTTTTATCTATTTTGTATATGTGTATATATGTGTATTTATGTAGATGTGTTTGTATATGTTCGTATATGTGTATATTTATATGTATATATGTGTGTGTGTATATGTGTATATATATACATATATATATATATATATGTATGTATATATATATATATATGTGTGTGTGCGTGTGTGTGTGTGTGGGTGTGTGTGTGTATGTGAATGTGTCTGTTAACACCTGGAATTTAGCTTTAGTGAAACAAGAGAATAATGATATGATAGGCTTCCAATATTTTGAACGGATTTATAGAATTCTCTTGGCCTGTGTCACTCTATGTAGAGCTTTACAGAATTAGCTTTTAAAAAATTTCCCTTTTCTTTAAATCCATCAACCATGACCGACCCCCAACCATGTTATAGACACATGAAATATAGGCATTGTTAGCCTAAGAGAAACTGAAAAATAAGGAGTGGCTCCCCAATCTGAACTTGTTTATAGAATTAATTCTGCCTTTGTCACTCTAAATATAAATTATAGCCTTAAAGAATTAGCTTTTAATGAATTCCCTTTTCTTTCAACTAATGACCTCCACCCATCCCATTCCCCACCCTCTCCTACCACATGAAAAGATATAAATACCACAACATTTATTTTGGAAAGCCAGATTCCTGATGATTTCTAAAGAATGAAACAGTTCTAGTCCTGTAGAATCTCATCTATATTAATATATATATATATATATATATATATATTAATAAAAACAATGAATAAAAACAAAGAAACAGTTCATTATATTAAAAAATTCATCATTTTACGATCGTTTCTAGGATATATATGTGTGTTTGATGTATATCATATAGATCTATGTAAACATTTTACAAAGTATCAGAGGAAATATACATACCGACACATATATATGCATTCTTGTGAAGACAGAAACGATCGTAAAATGATGAATTTTTTAATATAAGGAACTGTTTCTTGGTTTTTATTCATTGTTTTTATTAATTTATCTTGACCCTGTTTTCGTGGGATTTTCATCGAAAACATTTTTGAATACATCTTCTCTTTTCATGATATTTGGATTACATTGAGTTCTTCATACGGATTGAACACTATCGTATATTTTGGTAGATGTATCTACATATATATATATATATATATATATATATATATATATAAATATATATATATATATATGAGGGGCTCATTCTACTGACATGGCTTTAGGAATGAGGATGTTTGCATAATTACAAACGAATAAAATATTATTAGTAATATTCGAAAAACTCAGATTACATATATATATATATATACATACATATTGGCCCTGTACTAATGATTGTGTTGTGAAGGTGCCTTCTTTTTTCCGTTCATTGCCAGGGAACGTCATCACGAAACAAATATCGTCTTCCTGTTTTCTTTCGGTTGCAACGTTTTACGAAATATTTACTTCTGCGTCCACAGATTGATTTTTTTTTTTATTTCAGAAGATCCCGTTAAGGGTGAAAGCAGCGATTCTTTGCTTAAACTTTAATCTATTATTTTAATAAATAAATATATATATATATATATATATATATATATATATATATATATATATATATATATGTGTGTGTGTGTGTATGTGTGTGTGTGTGTGTGTGTATCTGTTTATTGTGTGTGTATGTGTGTTCGTCGTTTGATCAATGATACAACTTCTTCATGTCAAATTCACATGCATGTGACTGATCATTGTACATATACATAACGTAATTCTCAGGAAAATGCACGCTGACACAGTGTTTGACAAAACTGTCCCTTTGAATTACCGGTACAACTCATTTTTATGAGCTGAAATAAGCTATCTAGCTCAAGGAAGAAACGTGCCACCAGGAATCAAACTCAGGACCTAAAGATTGGGAGCCCAACAACACAACCGTGTCTTCACATAATCACTAAACAAACCTAAACAGATGCAGATATGCATATTTTCGATGTCTTTCTTCTCATATTTTATTCTCACGTATAGTATCATTGTTACATATATGAATGGCAAGATCCAACAGCGATAATATTTGACATCATAGTGTAGTAATGAGACATGTTAAATTATTGTAATGTATTTTGCCGTAAGCCATACCAATTAAGCCATCCGCCGGGTATAAGATCGATTTTGCCACAGCCTTTGTATAATCGCAATTACGGTTAATGATTTACATATGTTAGTACTATTACCATTATTTGTCGATTAACCGCATGACTTGTCAACAGGTTTCTGATGAATTCAATTTGCTAATTAAGGAGAGCAAATTGTAATATCTAATATCGAATAGTAATAAGTCGATATGTATTAATGTGGGCATCTGGATAGTTTAACAGGATAGCACGGGAAGTTGAATAATTGTCTTCACACAGTACATAATCACACCGTATTTATATATATGACTGAGATTAGGAATATTTCCCCCTCACTTCCCCCTCTGTTCTCTCTCTCTCTCTTTCTCTCTCTATCTATCTCTCCCTCTCTCTGGTAATAGACAATTATAATCTGAATAATGTATCTTTCTATTTCGCATCACATTTGTGCTTAACTTTCAGTTTATATTCTCTAACACAGCAATTCGACAACAAGTAATCAATAAAATAAGTACCAACCTTGGAACAATAAGTACTGGGGTCGATGTGATCAATTAAAATACCATTCGAGTAGTCATGCTGCATGACCGTAGTCTACTGACTGATATTGGTAAAACGAGAAAACAAATCAAGCTAAGAAGAAAAAAAAGGATTTGTTCATTAGAAACATACGCATTCTTAACTACTAAGCCAGAGATGTTCTCGTATATGTATGTATATATAAATATATATATATATATATATATATATATATATATATATATATATATATATATATATATATATATATATATATATATATATATATATATATACATATATATATATTCTCACCTGGCTCTGAACATTAATCAGTATACACTGAGGATGAAAAACTCAGAGCTGTATGGGAGCATCCCAAAAGTCAGCTCAAAAGAGACACAGAGGAGACTGAGGTTAGCTGGACATGCTCACCGACATCCAGAGTTGACATTGCACTCAGTGCTCCTTTGGGAGCCCCTACATGGACACACTGGAAGAGGAAGACCAAGGTTGACGTATGTTGATGCCCTTAGGTCAGACACTGGTCTGTTGGAGACGCAGGACATGGCAGCGATAATGAGGGACAGAGACCGCTGGAGAGAACTCGTCCATGGATCTCGGGAATTTTACCCGCCTTAGATATATATATATATATATATATACGAGGATCGCAATAAAGAGTATTCCGCAGTTCACAGTAATAATAATAATATTAGCTCAAAGAAGAATAGAGAATTTTCTTCTGAGCTCAAACACAAATATATTACACAAAGAGAAGTGTGTTACACAGTGAGATGTGTGTAAAGAATTATTACAAGTGAGTTTTACTGTTACTGTATAGAGAACAATATCTACAGGTTTAGCAATTAAATAGAAAAAATTTGATCCTGACTTAGTTTTTTTCTATTTAATTGCTAAACCTGTAGATATTGTTCTCTATACAGTAACGATAAAACTCACTTGTAATAATTCTTTACACACATCTCACTGTGTAACACACATCTCTTTGTGTAATATATTCGTATATATATATATATATATATATATATATATAACGAAGTAAGTGTGGTAAAGAGCCAGGTGAACCATAGTGCACAAGAGTACTCAATACTTAGGGTAGTAGAGTGGGTAATAGGAAATTGTTCAAGACCCCAACGACAGAACTCATGCCGTTTCGACGGCTATTTCTGAACCAGAAATAGCCATCGGAATGGCTTGAGCTCTGCCGTCGGGGTCTTGAACAATTTCCTACATATACATATACAGAGAGAGAGAGAGAGAGAGAGAGAGAGAGGGGGGAGAGAGAGAGAGAGTTTGTGAGAGAATAAAGTGGGAAGCGTTGGTGGATGAGGAAATCAGGACCAGGTGTGCAGATAATATTGTATCCAAATTTCCAAATTTGGACAATTCCCTGAGCAAACTGAGAACATAGTGGAGATTGTTCAGCTCAGCAATTTCTGCTTCAGCTGCTAAATACTGCAGGTGAAATAGGCTTCATGTGGCGCCGGATGGCAGGAAGACCCCTTGGTTGAAACAAGAGATCAAAGATGCCATCCAAGCAAAGAAGGAAACCTACAAAGCTTGGTCCGGAAATAAATCATCCTTTTTGCACCTACTCTACAAGCAGGCGCGCCGAATTGCAGCAGAGACAATAAAGGGGTCCAAAGTTAAGACATGGAAGGACTTTAGGGTTAAGTTGAAATCCGACTTCAGATCAGAAAATATCCTCCGACTTCGTAATATGGCGCCCTTTTCCACACCTGCTATCAGCAACGTTTATGGGGTTTTCTCTTTAGATAGGTACATTCTCCCGATGTGGAGAAAATACTTTGCTGATCTCTTAAACCCGATCACGAGGGGTATATGGGAACCGTGACTACTCTCTTGGAGGCTGAGGTGACAAGAGCAGTTAAAGAGCTCAAAGGTGGCAAGGCCGCTGGGGAAGAGGAAATCCGTACATGTTAAAAACCTTAAATAGAGAATATATCCTCTGGCTGACTCGTGTGTGCCGGGTGTACTGTACTTAAGCAGTGGCAATTGGGGGTGATAATTCCAATTTTCAAAAAGGGAGACAGGAAAGATTGTTCCAATTACGGAGGGATCTCCTTGTTTAGCCTCTCTTGTAAAGTCTATGTTAAGTGTTTGGCAAATATCGCAGTGAGGTTGTCGAGTCCAAGCTAGCTGATGAACTGCATGTTTTCCGCCCATGATGCACTCGACCTCTCAAGGAAGCCTGCGCAATTCACTCTGCATGTAAATGGAGTTCCTTTGAACACCAACATATTTCAAATATCACGGGGCCGTGTTCACGAGTGATGGAGGTTATGAGACTGAATTAACTGCAAGAATTGCATGTGCTGGAGAGGTAATGCAGCATCTTCAGCATTCAGTAATCAGATGAGGGGATGTAGGGGTAAAAGCAAAACTCGTTATCTTCAATTCGGTATAATTGCCAACCTTCCCTATGGTCAGGAATCTTGTGTAAGGATCGAAAGAATGCGAGCAAATATGTAAGCGATCGAAAGGTCTTTGGAGTAACGTTACTCTACAGTGATCGTCGCTCAGAGATCAATGAGTCCCGTCAAATAGAGCCGCTATTTCTCTGAATTGAGAGATCACCGCTCTGATACTACGGAAATGGTGTTAGAATGTATCAGAAAAGAATCACTGGACGTATTTTATAGGGAAAACCAACCGGCAGGATACCCAGGAGTAGAGCCCGATCAATATGGTTGGATAATATCCACGAGCAAGACTGATCGCGCTTGAGGATCCAGTCGCATATATTAGTGACGGTTGCTTCTGAAAGGACCCTCTGGAAGGAGTATTTGAGGAGTCTGCCCCATGACCCCCATGAAGAAGAAGAAGAGATTGAGAGAGAGGGTGAAAGTGTGTGAGAGAGAGAGTGTGCGTGTGTGTGTGTGTGTGTCTGTGTGCGTGTGTGTGTGTGTGTATGTGTGTGTGTGTATGCGCGTGTGTGTGTGTGTGTGTGTGTGTGTGTGTGTGTGTGTGTGTGTGTGTGTGTGTGTGTGTGTGTGTGTGTGTGTGTGTGTGTGTGTGTGTGTGTGTATGTATGTGTGTGTATGTGTGTGTGTTTGTGTTGGTGTTTTTGTGTGTGAAATAAATATTATAAATGCAGGCGTGAGTGAGAGTGGAGTATAGATTATGGTGAAAAAGAGCGAAGAAGGGAATGTTATGTACTTTGTCATAGAGAAAAGATAGGGATAGAGAGAGGAGCAGAGACCAAGACGTTCCAAATTTAAATATTAACCACTTAAATCTTTTCAGCAGATATATAAAGTAAAACACTTACAGATAAACATCCGTCGCTTTCGACGATGCGTATTATAATTGTTTGGTCATGAAATTAACGTGTGACTGAACATTCTACAGATTTGTGATCCCTAAACGTAGATGTCAGGGTTATTCAGCATGACACACTGTGTAACATGACTGACCCTTTGAGTTACAAATACTCTCTATCCAAATTTTTCTTATGGCTCGGGTCAACCCAAGGAACCTGGACCATAATGATAGTGGAGTAAACTACTTAACTGTTCGGCTATGTTGTGGCCACATATTATAGTATATTGAATGAAAAATAATTATTTGCTCTTCATATATGAACAAACAAATTCAATATGTTAACTATGTTGAAAACAACGTTATTCACGTGAACTATGTGACATCATTCGAAAACATATTTATTGATTCATACTCGATATCCATATTATTAAGACATACTTATTAGATATCCATATGGTGGGTGTGTTATCATGTAGAATACTTTTATGAAAACTATTAACGTCATATACTTTAATGCATTATGCTATTATTATATTTTTATCCTAAATATCGAGTAAAAGACGAAAATGAGGAATTTAATGATATTCACCCAACTAAGTTTTATTCAAGTGAAGATAATTGTAAGTCAAATTTGAATGATGCATATGGAGATTTTTCTGTGGTTCATGTTAAGAAAAATATCTTGAATCAAAAGAATTATATATCCAGTTCTATTCAGTAGGAATTCAAATAAATTTCGTTTGCGAAAAAAAACGAAAGGAATGAATAATGAAATTCAGTAATTGAATACCGCATACCAGAGTACTAGAGTCTCTCTCTCTCTCTCTCTCTCTCTCTCTCTCTCTCTCTCTCTCTCTCTCTCTCTCTCTCTCTCTCTCTCTCTCTCTCTATCTATCTATCTATCTAAGTATCTATCTATCTCTATCTCTATCTCTCCCTCTTTCTCCCTCTCTCTCTCTTTATATATATATATATATATATATAAAATAGGTGTATATATTTATATAAATATACATATATACATATATAATACTCTAATACTCTAATACGTGTTCCAGCCGACAGGCTGAGTCAATATGGATACATTTTATACACACATTCACACACGTGCATACATGCGTCACATACACACACATGCACACGATACACATACATTCACACAAATCCACATATCCACACCCATATATATATATAAATATATATATATATATATATATATATATATATATATATATATATATATATATATATAAATATATATAAATATATATATATATACATATATACATACATATATATATATATACATATATATATACATATATACATATATACATATATATATATATATATATATATATATATATATATATATATACCTATATATATATATATATATACCTATATATATATATACCTATATATATATATATATACCTATATATATACATATATATATATATATATATATATATATATATATATATATATATATATATACATATATATAATGAATTAAAGAGATAGTTGTTGTAGAAGTGTAAACTGTCGCTTAGTTTGAACTTATGTTACACCCCGTTTTCACTCCTATATTGTACCGGCTTTTCTTCAGTTTTTTTCAACATACGCGCGCACACACACGCACACGCACACACACACACTCATATATATGTATATATCTTTAATGTGTATATTGTATATATGCTTATATATACATACATGTGGGAATGGGTGTATTAAAGATGATGATGGTTGCTGTTCTGTTCAATGATAACAACGACAAGTAGACTGGTGACAACCTAAAGCCTATCGACAACATTAGTGGCGTCTGTTTTACTACGACACGACAGAAGGCCGTATTTTAACAACCGTATGGAAATTTCTCTAAATCACGTATATTCCATATGATATTGAAAGAACTTTAAAGAATGTAGCACGAATCAATTATTGGTTACTGTCTGTTAAAATTTTGCTTTTACAGTACAATAGATATGTCTTGAACTATACCTCAGCGTCTGTAGAAAAACAAAATCGATATAAATCAATCTTATTGAGCAACCACAGTCATTTGTACAGGTTTTCTCTTTCTGTAAATACACATATATACATTTTTTTTTATTGTCTTGTACATTCTCGTTTTATTCAGTTAAAGGACGTATTCACATGAGATGTGAGCCGGATCTTTATTTCGGAATATTTTCAAAGATTCACCAACTTGAATTACACCCACGTAGTAAAGGTATAATTATTTTTCTGAGTGACGTTTTGTCAGTAGCAGTTGTAGAAAAATAAAATAGATCTATCTACAATGATAAGATGAAAAAAATATATATCAAAAGAAGGATTCTTTTAAAATATCGATAACTAATATTTTATCTTTAGTTATTGTATGTACTTGAGTTGTTCATGTTCGCTATAATTCCTTTGGAGAAGTATTCATCTCGTATGTGAAGACTCGTGTCTTTTATGAATTATTTTAGACGAAGAAAAATATAAAGAATTATTCCGATATGACTGTAAAGAGGAGTAAATCTTATGTTTTATTAGATCTTATTATTTCAAGATGTACACTATGAATTATCTCGGAATTTTTCTTCTTGGTAAAAATTTCAAAATGGCAAAATGAAAAACAATATAAATTTTAAAATTAATCTTCTCTTTCTTCAAGTACAATTATGGAATAGAATATATTTTCTTTAATGTCTATATCATAAATTAGATGGAACAGTTAAGTCTGAATTAGCAACAAAGAAGGAAGTAATGGGCATCCGTCGGTTTTGGTGGTGACATTCGATTAATCTAATATTCTGCTCGACAAAATTACCATACAGCTAGTTGAGTATTATCCGCATCAATAACGTAATTCTCTGGAAGATTCAGTGCAACTCAGTTTGCGACAGCCCGTTTTATATTATACTGTAAGGAGCCGGTATTTTAACCTGATTTCGAAGGTGATCCAAAGTGACAGTCTGTGACGTGGCTGAACCTTTAAACTACAATCCATTCGACGGCTTCCAAACAGTTCTATTCAATTTCACTCAAGAGGTCGACCCGAAGTTATGGTACAAAAACATTTACTCAAGATATGGCACAATGATGTCGCACCCGTAACTTCATGCTTAGGCACGGGGACCTCTATATGATTTTGTATGTATGTCTAGCATTATTACATAACTAACTGCACGTATACATTGATATATGATACTCGGAACAAGCTAAATGCAAGTATTTTTTTCTCAACCGGGCACATTTGTGCCATTCTTTCTCTCTCTGAATCCCACTCTTAGACTCTTATTTCTTAGACAATACAATCTACCAAGACATTTATTTAAATGGAATGAAATTGTATTACGGAGTTCCAAGCGCATCTATCTGCTATACATATTATGTTTGTAGCTATGATGATACAAACATGACAGGTTAGCTTTATTATATAGAAACTAATTTATGTCTGTTTTCCCAAGTTGGTGGTTATTGCGGTCAGAGTCGGTATGCCGAGGTTAGGTGGATGATCCGCGTTCGGTTTGCCGAATTTGGAGGGTGGATCACGGATTGGTTTGACCGGACCCATGAATGCAGGCTGGCGTTCGGGTGGTTTCGGTGTTTGCTAATGTTTTGTGGACTAATTGGAGCAATAATAGTCTTATTATTTACGAATATATAATGTGTGTCGACACTGCTGCTGCTACGTGATAAATTCTTCTTCTTCTTCTTCTTCTTCTTCTTCTTCTTCTTCTTCTTCTTCTTCTTCTTCTTCTTCTTCTTCTTCTTCTTCTTCTTCTTCTTCTTCTTCTTCTTCTTCTTCTTCTTCTTCTTCAGAGGGGTGTGGGGCACTGTCCTCAAACACTCCTTCCAGCTGGTCCTGTCAGAAGCAATCGTCTCCAACTGATCCGGCTAGATTCCCAATTGGGACCATCTCGCTCGTGTTTTACCATTGTTCTAAATGCTAAATATATGAATATAAAATAACCATCCGTATATTACCAAATGCTTAATGTATAATAAATATATAATCTAAGAAAATAGTAAAATAAAAAGCAAATCTTTGAAAATAGTTCCCTATAAAATGTGTTGTATATTGTTATGTTTAATACGATCAACATAACTAAATTTTCTTCACAGCAAATACAACGGTAAAATTAGATAATATATAACCTGATTACTGTCAGACTTTGTGTATTTGGGTTTTATAGAATGTATGCAAATGATTTTATAAACCATATTAATGAAAATGTCTCAAGTGTCGGAAGCAGGCAAATAATGTAATTTATCTTCTTCATAAATTTTCCACCTACGCTAACTATTTCGATATTTTCTATGGTGAAATATATTTGTGAAAATTATTTGAATTTTTCCCCTTTACGTAATAATCTAATCATACAGACTCTCACGTGTATTCTTGTTTTGAAAATCTTCAGTGTTTTATTTGCAAGAGATGTTTACGTTGATGAGATAAATTATTTTTTATGAGAAGATATCACATTCTGTTGTCAATGAGAAAGAGTTATTGTACAAAAGAAACGAACAATTACACATTATATTGATTGGTATGTGTGTGTGGTGGAGGAGTCTAAATAATCACTTCGATTATTCTGTCCGACGAAAGCGCAATTGAAAATTAAACGATAATAAATATTTGACTTTCAATGGCAATACCAATTAATAGTATTGCAAATAAAATGCTATTAGGACAGCACAGAAGATGAAAAGGCTGGTTAAACAAAATTCTTGGAACCTATTTTGTTTGCAAAGGAGAAAAATGTCACTACATTATTTAGATCACAACTTTGGATCGTGTTTCGTTAGACTGCAGTCATAGTCAAGAACAACTATGACAAAAGATGTATCAATTTCAAGAGCTACTAATGTTACTAACAGAACGAGTGACCGCATCGCTTTGTATTCGGGGTCCTACTTTGCTGGGTCCGCATGCGGCTCTTTGGCCTATCTAGGGAGTGTTTTAATCCACTGCTTTAATCATTCTGTACGTTGGCGACTGTATATCCATATATGTATGTAGTGCGATATATGGAGCAGAACTCCATCGATTTCGGCAAGTCGTGTTTCAGTTGAAATTACATATACATATATAAAATATATGCATATACGGAATATATATATATATATATATATATATATATATATATACATACACACACATATATATATATAAGTGTGTGTATGTGTATGTGTGTGTATGTGTGTTTGTGTGTGTGTGTATGTATATGTATATATATATATATATGTGTGTGTGCATGCGTGTGTGTGTGTGAGCCATTATTATATTACATCCTTCATACTGCTTGACATTTGGCATTGCTACATTAACTTTTTCACTGTACTCGTATACAGAATCCTGAAAGGTGGGGTAGTTATATTCTGTGGCGGACAAAACAATTTCCGAAATGTTTAATTCTGTATAAAGAGGACTAGTGTACAATGTTTACACCTAATATTTTGCACAATGAAAGCCATACTGAAAAAGATATTGGAATCATATATGTATTAAATTGACATTACATGTTGTAATATACGCTGTGTTTTAGCATAGTTATTTATTATTTAAACTATAAAAAAAATGTTGGTAGATGTTTCCTTTCCTATAAGTTTTTATTCTTTGTGTATTAACTATTTACAAGAGGAAGACAGTCTTTTGTCCTTACGTATTCCAGTGATTATATTTTAGCAGATATAAGCTAAGAGAGGATATCTGTTAAGATGAAGATTTATTTCCCTGGGGGATTTAACTGCATAGGTTAACATGTCTGGCTTTAACTGGCAATCGAATTGCTCGAACAAAATCAATAAATATCGATATAGCTCAAATGAACAAGTGGTACGATTGAGGAGGATATACGTCTAGTCGGACTATATTTTGGTGAAATAAATGAAATAAATAAATATACAAGGCTAGGAAACGTTGCACACAAACACTTACGTAAGCATATATTACATAAATGAAAGAAAGAAATATACAAGGGTAGGAAACGCCGCACACAAACACTTACGTAAGCATATATACATAAAGGCAAACGAAAACACACATGAACTAACACACATATGCATAGAAGCAGAATTATAGTATACATAAACATTTACTTTCTCTTAGTGAAAAAGAAGTATATACTTTATGATAAAACAAGTGGCTTAATGTCAGAAATATATAAAAGAGAAAGAGAAAAGGTAATGAACATACGAATTGATCAGTCAACTTCGACAATGTAGTTAGTATATATCAAGAGTATATCAATATATGTGCGTACATTATATGTACGAATGAAAGTATATATATATATATATATATATATATATATATATATATATATATATATATATTAATCTTTCTCTTTCTCTATCTATCTATCTATCTATCTATCTATCTATCTATCTATGGACGGGCGATTCTTGAGCCTAGGCAGATGTGTGAGGCCTTTCAAAGGCACTTTGCCCGACTGTTCGGGAGGGGCGGGGAGCCGGTTGGGAACGTGGACTTCGGTCCATACCTCGACGGCCTGCCGCGCCTCTCGGACAGGGAGGCGAAGTCCTGCGAGGAGCCGATTTCGGCCGCTGAGATAGAGGACGTGCTGAGCCAATGCGGCAAACGCAAATCCCCGGGTCTCGATGGTCTTCCTTACGAATTATATCTAGCTATGCCGGACTTGTTCCCCGATCTCCTCGAGGCGGTCTACTGCAACTGGCAACAGAACGGGAGAATTCCCTGTACTGTGACCAAGGGCGTAGTCACGCTAGTGAGGAAGGACGAGAACAAGGGGGACGAAATAAGTAACTTCAGGCCCATAACACTGCTAAATACAGAGTTACAGATTTTGGCCAAGGTGCTAGCAAAGAGGTTGGCGTTTGTCGTGGGCAACCTGGTGGGAGATGCGCAGACATGCGCTATCCCGTCCAGGTCCATCCATGACAACCTCCACCTCATGCGATACATCATAGAGAGGGTTGGGAACGAACCCGGCTTTGGTGGGGCTCTGATCAACTTGGATCAATCTAAGGCGTTCGATAGGGTCGACCATGGTTACCTGGATGCGGTGCTAGCGGCGGCAGGCTTCGGACCCGTTTTCAGGGGCTGGATCACTGCTATGCACAGCAGCCGCATCTGCTCTAGGGTCAAGGTGAACGGCTACCTCTCGGAGCCGTTCAAAATCGCGCGGTCCATCCGACAAGGGTGCCCTCTCTCCTCCCTTCTGTATGTGTTGACTCTCGAGCCACTACTGCGGAAGTTGGAGTTGTTGCAGGGCATCCCTTTGGAACCGGGATTGCGGAAAGCGGTGTCGGCCTACGCCGATGACGTGACAGTAATGGTGTCGACGGCCTCCGAAATCGAGGCGGTCGGCACCTTACTGGAGGAGTACGAAAAGTTCACAGGGGCTAAGCTGAACCGGGACAAGTCGATCGGTTTGCAACTCGGCACGTGGAGGGGCAGACCGATGCCCTCCGATAGCGTCGTCGGACGCTGGACGGAGGGCCCGGTGAAGTTGCTCGGGGTCTGGTTCGGACCGGACCTCCAGGTGGAGAAAAACTGGGCGGAGGTTACGAACAGGGTGTTTGCACTGACCTAGAAGTGGGCCAGTTGCAAACTATCCCTGAAAGGTCGGGCGGAGGTGGCGAACACCTACATAGCGTCCGTCATCTACTACCGCCTGACCGTAGTGCCCTGCCCAAGGGAAACCCTCACCAAGATGGAGCGCGCGCTCTTCCAATTCCTTTGGAAGAGGCGGGCTCCTATGGTGAGGAGATCCATCTGCTGTCAACACCCTTCGAAAGGAGGGCTGGGGATGCCGTGGCTAATGATGCGTAAACACGCATTAAGGCTACGGCACCTCTACGTATTCCTCACCGGACAACCGGTGTGGGCCTCGTTTGTGAGACGAACCTTTCCCAGACTCGTCTCACTCACCGAGCTGCAATCCTGGGTCAAGCAAAGACCGAGAAAACTGGGCGCCTGGCACACTGAGTGTGCCCAGGCGCTCACCGCCCTCTGGCAGGCGGATCCGGTTGTCAGTGGAGACTCCACCGCAACATTCTATAGAGGGCTGGTACGCAGCAGGTGCGACGACGCCCTCGGAGAAGCCCTAGACATGGAGGAGGACGAACTGGCCAGCCTGTTCGGTAGGACATTCAGCCCGGGACCTATGGACAACTTCCAGAAGTCCCTGGCCTGGCAGTGCTACCGAGGGGCTTTACCCGTTCGAGAAAGGCTCTACAGACACGGGCGCCCGGGTAGGGACCCCGCCAAAAAGATCTGTCCCAGATGCGTGTGCGACGAGGAAACCGTTGCACACGCATTAGTACACTGCTCGGGCGTAGCCGATCTGTGGGGCTATGTCGAACAACTGCTGTCAAGGGTGGGACCGATCCGGTTGACCACCGAGTCTATTGTAATGATCAAGCCGCCTCCCCCCTTCAAAGATGAAGCAGAGGCGGTGTTTCTGTGCGTAATGGCCATGGCGAAAGAGGTTGTATGGTGGACGCGTCTGAAAGGACTGAGGTCGGGCACCTTTCTCTCTGGCCAACAACTGGTCCGTTTCTTCCGATATCATTTCGGAAGAAGGATCAGGATGGAGAGAGAGGTGCTGCACCCCAGCCGTTTCTATGAAAGATGGGTGAAAGTGGCGAGAATGGCCCGTGTGAATGGGCCTTCACTCTACATCAGACTATAGGTGAGGAAGATGAAAGACCAAGGGAGCACCCCTTCTCTGTGCTCCTGAGGAGAAGGGTTGCACACTTTTTTCGGGGGTGTGTGCGACCCCCCAAGGCGCCTCCTCTCTATTGAGGATTTTGTTAAAAATTTTATTTTTTGTTATATCTTATTTTATTTTTATATTTTGTTATTGCCTCCTCCTTATTGAGGACGCCTTTTTGTGTAAACTCCCCCCTTTGTACTTGTCCCACTTTTGATGCCCTAGTGGCAAATAAAAGAAATATATCTATCTATCTATCTATATAAATAGTGTAGTAAATTGCGTAAGAGTTATCAAAGGTTAGCAGAGTAATCAGTCCGAGGGATGAGTTGTAATATACAAAATTTGGTTAAATTCACACACACACACACACACATCTCTCTCTCTCTCTATATATATACATATATCTTCTCTGTGTGTGCGCGTGTGTGTGTGTTTATATATATATATATATACAAAGAGAGAGAGAGGGAGAGAGAGAGAGGGGGGGAGAGAGAGAGAGGGAGAGATAGTGATAGTTTTAGCGGTATATTTAGAGATATACATGACTTACACTGACTGGTAATATCTCAGTTCCGTAAAACCCTCCTCATCAAAAAGCGGGGACCCTGGATAAACAAATCCGCGACAAATGACTGCTTTAATCTTCCCATTCCCATATTTCCAGATGGATTCATACGGTGACAATGGTCTGGCCCTTACAAAACACAAAATTGGCCAAGACCTTGACGCCTTTAGGAAAGAGTTGATCATCATTACGTTTAGGGAGCTAGGGCTAAAAATCGCCGTATCTACCGTATCCACAAATCTCACTCTTGGTAACAACTTATATTTCAACCTAGACCTACATATACACACAAATAAACCCTTCTAGAAGTAATATACGTTGAGGATTCTCCATTGAAACAAAACCAGCTAAAGTAATCCTGGACATACGTCGGTATATCAGACAGTCAGTTTAAAAGACGCTTCCTTAATCACGAAACGACCTTCAGATAACCAAACATAAGAAACACCACAAATTTTGCAAATAAAATATGGCAACTCAAAGACATGGGCTCAGACTTCTCCAACAAATGGAAGATTTTAGGAATATCTCGACCATATACAAATGGACTCAAAGTTTAGGTGCCATACTAGAAATGCAGGCCAGACGGCACATACGAGTTAGCAATACATTGTCTATTTAAGGCTTTTAACATCTCAGACCGGATTTCATATCCCCCAGTTGTCTTACCACATTTGTGCTCTTTTGTTGCTCTTGTGACCTCAGCCTCCGAGACTTTAGTCATGGCTTCCATATGCATCTTGATTACATCAGAGGATGCTATTGCAAGCGGCTTTAGGAGATCAACAAAGTATTCTCTCCACCTCGTGAGGATGCAGCTCTCTTCAGAGAGGATAACCACATACGCATTTCTGATATCAGGTGTGGAGGAGGAGACTTCTTATAACAAAGTCGGTGATTGGTCTGCCAGAACATTTTATTTGCTGATTCGAAGTCGGATTCTACCTTAAACGTAAATTTCTTAACTTTGGACGCATTTACTGTACCTGCTGAAATACGTTAAGGTTGCTTTTACAACAGGCGCAAGAAGAACGACTTATTTCCCAACCAAGCGTTTCAGGCTTTGCTCTGATGACATTTTTTACCTCTTCATTGAACCAAGGTATCCTCTACCTAGAATACACACTGTCATCTCTTCTGTTCGTTATTGTCAAGACAGGATTGACATGCGCAGCCGTGTTGGAAGTGATATCACGGCTGGCAGGTGTAAAATCAGTCGGCTGGAATTTGCAGACATCTTGCTACTTAACTCGGCAGAATGTGATCTCTGACTTGCACTTGATAAGTTTGATGCCGAGTGATTCATGGCTAAGATTAAAATCCGTGTTGCGAAAACTAAGACACACGTGGACTCAGGGAAGCCTGCGCAATGCTTTCTACATGTGAATGGGGTGCCACTGAATGAGGTGGAGAAATTCAAGTATCTCGGGGGCCATGGTCACGAGTGATGGAAGAAAAACGGTTTAATTAAATGCAAGAATTGCAGGAGCTGTTGCAGTAATGCGCCAACTTCAGCATTCGGTAAACAGAAGAGGTATGTATAAATGCCAAACACGCTATCTTCAATTCGATATTTATGCCAACCCTTACCTATGATCATGAATCTTGCCTAATGAACGAAAGAATATGATCACGGATACAATCGGCCGAAATGGGGTTCCTATGATAGAGTGCGTAGCTCGGAGATCACAGCGTCACTCCATGGTAGAGCGGCTACTTCTCCGAATTGAGAGATCACAGCTCCGATACTATGGACATGTGATTAGAATGTCTCAGCAAAGAATCGCTGGACAGATGTTATGGGCAAAACCAACTGACAGGAAACCCATGGCTACATCCCGATAAAGTTGATTTGATAATATCCATGAGCGTATCTGGTCTCGCTTGGGGATCCATCCAGATTAGTTGGAGAGGCTTGCTTATGACAAGACCTGCTGGAAGTAGCGTTTGAGGACTCTGCCCTCACGACCTTCTCTGGAATAAGTGGGCGGAGAAGAAGAAGAAGAAGAAGAAGAAGAAGAAGAAGAAGAAGAAGAAGAAGAAGAAGAAGAAGAAACATGTATTACGTAGCAGCAGCAGCGTGTAATACACATATTATATATACGTAAATAAGACCGTTATTGCTCCAAGTAGAAGAAGAAATAGATAGATAGATAAATAGATACATACATACATACATACATACATACATACATACATACATACATACATACATACATACATGATGGCTGCCCCCTCGTTATCGAGTATGGCCATTGCACGAGAAAAAAAAAAAAAAAAAATAATAATAATAATAATAATAATAATAATAATAATAATAATAATAATAATAATAATAATAATAAGGGAAGAAGACGCACGAGGTGACGGAGGTCATGAAATCGCTCCCGTAAGTTTTGAATTTTTAACATATTTAAATCATTTGTGAAATAACAACTCTTAGTACAAATGCTACGTAAAGCACCCGGCTTGAGCCCCAAAAAATTCGGACCCAAAATATATTGTTATAAGGCTCAAATATTCAAATGTTCAACTTTGTATTGTACACTGTATATCCAAAAAAAAAAATGGCTATAAATGGAAGAAGAAGAACCCCCCCCCCCTCCTCTCCTCTGGCTACACTATATAGGACAGCTAAACTCACCAACACCAGAAACTAGATACACCGCCCACCCCATCATCTGTGTACACTAAACACAACAGCATTTTCACCTTCACCGCCACCGCTCACTACGGCCATCATTGCCACCGCTGTCCCATCACCGCCGCCACCACCCCCTGACTCCTTCACTGCTGCTGCCACCGCTACAGCACCATCACTACAGTAATACGGCTCAAATATTCAAATATTCAACTTTGTATTGTACACTGTATATCCAAAAAAAAAAAAAAAAAAAAATAAATAAATAAAATAAAATGGCTATAAATGGAAGAAGAAGAACCCCCCCCCCCCTCCTCTCCTCTGGCTACACTATATAGGACAGCGAAACTCACCAACACCAGAAACTAGATACACCACCCACCCCATCATCTGTGTACACTAAACACAACAGCATTTTCACCTTCACCGCCACCGCTCACTACGGCCATCATTGCCACCGCTGTCCCATCACCGCCGCCACCACCCCCTGACTCCTTCACTGCTGCTGCCACCGCTACAGCACCATCACTACAGTAATACGGTCGCATCACCGCCACCGCTGCCTCGGTATCGACATCACCGCCACCACTGTCTCAGTATCGCCAACGCCGCTAGTCTCTGCTGGCTACCACTTCCACATTATAGAATTCCTACTACTAACAAAGAGGAAGGCATCAAAATATATAGATAGACTCAAAAGAAAAAAGAAAAAACAAACAACAAAAGCAGCACAGCAACAACAGTAAAAAACGAGAAAAACAGAGAAAAACAAAAACAAAAAAAGAAACCCCAAAAACGTAAAGAAAATAAGAATGAAGAGAGAAGCAGGCGGACGGACAGAGAAGAGGGGGGGAAAAGTAAAACTTAAAAAACAAAAACTAAGTCGGACATTCGAATACTACATTACAATGAAACTTATGCTTATTCATTTTTGGGGCCCTTTCTGCCCGTGTGTTTGTTTGTTTATGTGTGTCCGTATACAGCGTGGTGATAATGCCACACAAGGGCCAAGTGGGATGGCGGATCCACAGATGGCTATGTAAACATACATTCGCCAATCCTCGATAAGAGTGTTTAAATATCGAACATAAACAGTTCGAATAACGGTGAAATGGAGACTAGAACGTCATGTGACAGACTCTCACCCAACAGGTGCCCCCTGGCTCAGCAGCAGGAACCTGACTGTCAACGAAATACTGCTGATGTTGGAGGAAGAAGAAGAAGGAAAGGGGCCAGAACCAACTGGACGAAAGAATTGAATAGAACTGTTATGCAATGCTACCTGAAAAGTAACCCCAAGGAGAGGGGCTACAGGAGACGGATGCATAACATCTGGAACGAGATTGGTTTATTTAAATTAGATGAACAAAAATTGGCCGGGCAGGCTCGGGTAATAAGAACTAATGGGTGGATAAGCGAGCTGGAACTGGAGGAACTGAGCAGAGAGAATGGCTTGGAGATGGCGGGTGTAGTATGCCAGACAAGCGAGCCGGCGGGAAATGAAGGTGAGGAGGTCCTGAGAGCGAAGGAACCACCCGAAGCAGACAATGATCTGAATACTGAGATAAATAATACCTGGAACAGAGATACGGCCACTGAGGAGATGAATGCTGACGGGCTAGGACAAGATTCGGTTGACATCCTAAATTTAGTGGTAGATGAGTTGAACAATGATAGTGGGAGACCTATGAACCTAAGATTTGTAGACAGGAAAAAGTTAAAAGAAACAACAGCTAAGGTAAACAAAGTCATCCCATACCTTGAGGCGAGGAGTCTTCACCAGTGCAACAATATCCTCAAAGCAACAGCAAATACGGTGAGGAAACTACTTGGTATAAAAGCGAGAGGAAACAACAGACAAGAAAGAGCAGAGCCGTGGTGGAAGAAGCGACTGAGTGGGCAAATCGGGGAAATGAGAAATGACATAGGAAAGCTTGAGTCACTACTGAATGGGACACTAAAAAACATAGGCACTAAAAATAGACTGGAAATAAAATACAAAACTAGGAGTAAAAAGCTAAATATTATCATAGAGGAATTGAAGCAACGCATTGTAGCAAAGAGTGCCAAAATCAGGCGATACGAGAACAGAGTCAGTCAGTATAAACAGAACCGCATGTTCGACAACAACCAGAAGATGCTGTTTGGACAGCTTGAGGGGAAAGAAAGAGGCACCGACTTGATCCCTGGGGCGGAACAAGCTAAAACATTCTGGAGAGGAATATGGGAGCAGGATGTTAGACACAATGCCCAGGCAGGGTGGATTGAGACAGTACAGAGGGAGATCGGTGAGCAGGCACAGCAACAGACTGATTTGAGTATCACAGTTGAAACTCTTAAGGGGCAAGCCAAAAAACTAACCAACTGGAAATCACCAGGCCCAGATGGTGTGCAGGGGTATTGGATTAAACATTTAACATCCCTCCACCCGAAGCTGACGGCCATGTTCAATGACTGCTTGGTGTCGGGTGAGGTGCCAGAGTGGTTGACAAAAGGTACCACAGTTCTGATAATGAAAGACCAAATCAAGGGTAATGATGTCACCAACTATAGACCTATCACATGTCTGCCCGTAATGTGGAAACTGTTGACGAGCATTGTGTCTGAGGAAATCTACCATCACCTCCACACAAACAACTTGTTGCCGGACGAACAGAAAGGATGCCGAAAGAAGTCACGTGGTACAAAGGACCAGTTGCTTATTGATAAGATGGTAATGGGGAATTGCAGGAGGAGACACACTGATCTTGCCATGGGATGGATAGACTACAGAAAGGCATTTGACATGGTGCCTCATTCCTGGATCACCAAAAGCCTGGAGATCTTCAGGGTGGCAGATAACATCAGACAGTTGCTGGGCAGGAGTATGGGGTCCTGGGAGACAGAGTTGACATCAACTGGAGTATCCTTGGGAAGCGTGAAGATCAAGAGAGGTATCTTCCAGGGAGATAGCCTGTCCCCTCTGTTGTTTGTCCTTGCCCTGATGCCCTTGACCATTATGCTGCGAAAAGTGAGAGCAGGATACAAGTTGGGAAGGGGAGAGCTTACCATCAATCACCTCCTCTTCATGGACGACCTTAAGCTCTTCGGGAAAAGTGAGAAGGAGTTGGATGTGCTTGTTGACACTGTCCGTATTTTCAGCAGTGATATATGTATGCAGTTTGGTATTGGTAAATGTGGAGTCATTGTGATGAGGAGGGGTAGGTTGAGCAGAAGTAACGGGATCCAGATACCAACAGGTGAGATGATAAAGGAAATTGACTCTGAGGAAGGATACAAGTATTTGGGCGTTCTGGAGGCTGATGGCATAAAGAACAAAAAAATGAAGGAATTGTTAAGAACTGAATACATTCGGAGAGTAAGGAGCGTATTGAAGTCACATCTGAACAGCAGAAATGCCATAAGCGCAGTAAATTCCCGAGCTGTGTCTATTATTAGGTACAGTGCGGGAATTCTGAGATGGAATGTTGCTGAACAAAAAGAAATGGATAGGAAGACTAGGAAGCTATTGACTATCTACAACATGTTCCACAAGAGGAGTGATGTCGATAGACTCTACCTAAGGAGATCTGAGGGTGGAAGAGGTCTTATCAGCATAGAGGACTGTGTTCAGATGGAGAAAAACAACCTATACAAATACGTGACCTATAGTAAGGAGCCAATGCTCAGAGCTGTACTGAAGGAGGGGACAGTAGGCCAGGGGATACCCAAGGAGGAAATAACATCAAGGAGGAAGAGCAGCCTTAAGGGAAAATCCCTTCATAGTACCTTCTTTGAGAAAACTGAATTTAGAGATCCACAGACATGGAACTGGTTGAGAAGAGGAGACCTCAAAAAGGCTACAGAAGGAATGCTAATGGCTGCGCAGGAGCAGGCCCTCAAAACGAAGTGGTTGAAGCACCATATCTACAAGGAGGAGGCTAGCCCACTGTGCAGGATCTGTGGAGAGAGAGAGGAGACTGTGGCTCACATTGTGTCCGAGTGTAAACACCTAGCCCAGACCCACTATAAGGGCTGGAGACACGATGTGATGGGCAGGGTGATCCACTGGCACCTGTGCAAAGTAAACAATCTACCACATTCTGAGAAATGGTATGAGCATAGGCCAGAGGCGGTGATGGAGAACAATCAGGTGAAGGTGCTGTGGGATTTTAGGATACAGACGGACAAAAAACTGGAACACAATAGACCTGACCTGGTGGTTGTGGACAAAGAAAAAAGATCGTGCCTGATTGTGGATGTGGCCTGCCCGTTCGACACGAGAGTGCAAGAGAAGGAGAGGGAGAAAATTGACCGATACCAGGACCTAAAGTGGGAGGTGAAAAGGATTTGGAACTGCCATGAAGTCAAAGTGATCCCGATTGTCATAGGCGCACTGGGGACTATCTCCAAAGGTTTCCAGGGATGGTTAAAGAAAATCGGCCCCTTCACGCTTTTTGGAACGCTTCAAAAGGCATGCTTGCTTGGAACGGCAAGAACCCTCCGATACGTCCTGAATATCTGAGGCTGCAGGTAGTGGCTTGATATTCAATCCAACGGACTTTCCAGTTAACCAACATCAATGACTGAGATTCAAGGAATAACAATAACAATAATAATAATAATAATAATAATAATAATAATAATAAGAAGAAGATAATAAAGAAGTCCTTGAGGCTTTCTACACTGCCATGTACTACCCATCAAATACATCGAATACAGAGCAAACATATATCAACTGGAAAAAGAAACATCCCGAAAACAGAGGCTATATTGACAGTAACAAACTAGCCAATATACGAAGAAATATTGTAAGAAAAAAGTTACTAACTGATATAGAAATTGATCAGATCAAGCTAGTAGCACAAAGTCAGCGAAGGGAAAATGAAGCATGTGTCAGTGAAAACGAGGTAAACTGTAACACTTCGAATCCCAGAGTTGGGGCGGAATCACTGGCAACAGAACAAATTAAAGAAAGGAGCGAAAAAGTGGAGGGAGTGCATGCTCAGGATGAAACTCCAAATGAAAATAATGAGATCGTAAATGATAAAGAAATGAATGAGAATGAACTTGCCAACTTGAAGGATGAAATTATGATCGAATGGATGAAAATGAAAGAATCTGACATGGGGGAACGAGACACCCTCCCTAAGATCCAGAACTCCAAACAGAACCAAAAGATAATACACAAGACTAACATAATTCTCAAAAACATTATCATCACAAACAAAATAAACATTACTGACTTAAATCATCTCTATTATGCATCGGCTAAAGTCACCACTCACTTATGTGGAGTGAAGATGAAAAAACAAAGGAATTCCCACAAGAAATCTACTTGGCAAGATAACATCAATCGCCAAATAAACCTTCTCCGATCTGACATAGAAATTTTAACAAACTATAAAGTAGGTGAACATGTTAAACAAACTAAACTTAGAAAATTAAAAAAAAAGTACAGTATAAGATCAACATGTGACATAGACATGCTGATAGAAACAATCAAGCAAAAAGTGTCGGCCAAAGCTGCTCGTATAAGGCGCTTTGAAAAACGATCTAGATTCTATAAGGACAATAATATGTTCAAAAACAACCAAAGAAACTTCTACAGAAAAATTGGTAAGTCAACAATAACTGCTAAATCAATACCACCCAAGGAGGAAGTGCAAGAATTCTGGGAAAAGATCTGGGCCGAAGAAAAAGTTCATAACATACATGCCCCATGGATAGACAGACAAATGAAAGAAACAGCTCACCTTGAAGAACAAACATGGGAAAATATAACAGTTGAACAGCTGCGCTTGGCTCTAAGAAAAACCAGCAAATGGAAATCCCCAGGAAAAGACAAAATACAAAACTTTTGGATAAATGCCTTCACAGAGTCTCATGAGCTGTTAGCCCAACTTTACAATGAAATAGTTAAGGAGCCAGAAAAGATACCATCATGGCTAGTTAACGGCATTACATTCCTGCTACCGAAGAATGATGAGACAAACAATCCCAAAAATTACAGACCGATAACCTGCTTGACCACAATGTATAAAATTTTAACATCAGTCCTAACTGAATACACATATGACCACCTGATAACAAATGACCTATTTCCCATTGAGCAGAAAGGGTGTAAACGAGGCTCATATGGCTGTAAGGATCAGCTTCTGGTTAACAAAATGATACTGGAAGATTGTCATAATAGACACAAAAATCTATCGATTGCTTGGATAGATTATAAAAAAGCATTTGATAGTTTGCCACACAGTTGGATTGAAAAATGTTTAGAGATTTTCAAAATATCCCCCGTTGTCAGGAGGTTTTTGTCATTCAGTATGAGGACATGGAGAACGACACTCCTTTTGAATAGTGAAACAAAATCACTGGAAGCTGGAGAAGTTAACATTAATTGTGGAATTTTTCAGGGTGACTCTTTATCACCGCTTTTATTCTGCATCGCACTTATACCATTAAGTAAAATGCTCAATGAAACAAAACATGGATATAGAGTCTATGACAAAACCATTAATCACCTGTTCTACATGGATGACCTGAAACTATTTGCAAAAAATGATGAACAATTGCAAGGGCTATTATCCACTGTGAAGCAGTTCAGTGATGACATTAAAATGGAGTTTGGACTGGATAAATGCGCCAAAGCAACGTTCACCAGAGGAAAGCTGCTGAAGAGTTCAGACATTAATCTTGATCGGGGGAACGTGATAAGAGAGCTTGATCAAGAACAAACTTACAAATATCTAGGTGTTTGTGAAGGAGACGGAATCAAGCACTCGACAATGAGGGAAAGGATAAGGAAGGAATGTTACCGCAGAGTCAGAGCAATCTTAAGAACGGAATTGAATGCAAGGAATAGGATCGATGCCATAAACACGCTTGCCATACCAGTAGTAACCTACAGTTACAATGTCATCAACTGGTCAAGCACAGAGATCCGTAGGCTCGATACAAAAATCCGAAAATTCTTAACCATGCACAGAATGCATCACCCTAAGGCAGACATAGATAGAATATATCTCCCTAGGAAAGAAGGAGGACGTGGGTTAATCCAGTTAGACATTGCGTTGAAAACTGCAACAATTGGATTATCCACATATCTAAGGGAATCACATGATTGGATGATCAAACTCGTTTTGAAACACGAAAGCACCAAAAGATCATATTCCATTACAAAAGATGCACAAAGATACAGTAATGGACTACAAATTTCAGAAGTCCCATTTACTGCTGAAATGGAAAACACAGAAAAAGCAAAGCAGGTAAAAGTAACTGCAAAGAAAGAACTGCTACAGAAACTGGCTAAGAAATGGCAAGAAAAGCCTCTGTATGGAAAATACCCAGAGCGAGCTAACAATCCTGATGTTGACAAAACTTTAACCCATCAGTGGTTGGCATCCTCTGGACTGAAATCGGAGACTGAAGGACTGATTATATCCGCACAAGATCAGTGTCTGCCAACAAAAAATTACCAAGCCAACATAATAAAAAATGGGTGAAGCCCACTATGCCGTGTATGCAAAAAACAACCAGAGACCATTGACCATATAATTTCAATGTGCAGTCCTATAGCTCCAACCGAATACCTAAACAGGCATGACAGAGCTGCACAATACATACATTGGATAATGTGTAAGCATTTTGACCTGCCCCATCAAAAGAATTGGTGGGAGCATCAACCACCTCCCATACTTGAAAAAGATCACATCTCAATCTTGTGGAACTTTAGCATCCTAACAGACCGAAAAATAGATGCAAATAGACCTGATATAATATTGAAGGACTTTCAAAGGAGGGTATGCCTGCTAATTGATATGTCTGTTCCAATAGACAAGAATGTATCTATAAAAACATTTGAAAAATTGAGCAAGTATAAGGACCTGGAGATAGAAATTGGAAAAATGTGGAAATTGAGAACTAAAACAATACCAGTGGTTGTAGGCGCTCTGGGAATGATACCTAAGGGGTCTAACGACTACTTATCGCAAATCCCAGGAAACCCGCGTATAGGAGAAATACAAAAGATAGTACTAATGGGAACTGCCCATATACTAAGGAAGATCCTGTCAATATAAGTACATCACAAGTCTAAACACTAAGGATGCATGTGTGAATATGTGTGTTCTTTCTTGAACATGGCGGACCTTGTTGTCTCTTGAGGTCACTGGTTGTGACTTGGTGATAACTCGTATAAACATAAAGCAAGATAAATGCAAATAATAATAATAATAATAATAATAACAATTCTTAGTACAAATGTTACGTAAAGCATCCGGCTTGAGCCCCAAAAAAATTCGGACCCAAAATATATTGTTATAAGGCTCAAATATTCAACTTTGTATTGTACATTGTATATTCAAAAAAGAAAATGACTATGAATGGAAGAAGAAGAACCCCACCCCCCTCCTCTGTCTACACTATATAGAACAGCCAAACAACAGCAATTTCACCAACACCAGAAACTAGATACACCACCTACCCCATCACCCCTATGTGTACACTAAACACAACAGCCAGATAACGGCAATTTCACCACCACCACAACCAAACTCAACATAATAATGATAATAATAATTACTATTATTATTGCCCCAAGTTTTAACAAAATGTTTAATTCCAACATTAAGGGAATTTATGTCAACACATGTACGCGACTAGCCCCATTGATTCACCGAACGGACATCAGTAACGACAACGCCATCACTACAATCACCGCCGCCGCCGCCCATCCATCATCACTACCACTATCCCATCACCGCCGCTACCACTCCTTCATTGCTACCACCGCTACCCCCCCCCCCCCCCCACTACTTTCTGTTAACTTACGAAAGGGGAAGATGGCGATATCACTAGACAATATTGATAAACAAGATTAATATTTAATTTTGGATCAGGAATGTTGGAGTCGAAAATGGCAAAATGACTAAACGACTACAGATTATTATTTCACCACCAATACCACCACCACTGCCACGATGAAAACTCTGGTCGAATCGACTCAAACTTATACCCCAACTACGACACCATCACTACAGTAATACGATCACATCACCACCACTACTAAACGACTACAGATTATTATTATTTCACAACCAATAACACCACCACTACCACGATGAAAACTCTGGTCAAATCGACTCAAATTTATACCCCAACTACAACACCATCACTACAGTAATACGATCACATCACCACCACCACTGCCTCAGTATCGCTACCGCCGCTATTCTCTCCCATTACCTCCTGCTGCTAGCACAGCAACGCCACCACATTGTAGAATTCCTACTAAAAAAGAGGAAGGCATCAAAATATATAGATAGACTCAAAAGGAAAAACAAAAATCAAAATCAAAGCAGCACAGCAACAACAAAAAAAAAACAAAAAAAAGCAGACAAAAAAAACAAAAACAAAAAAACGTAAAGAAAATAAGAATGAAGGGAGAAACAAACGGACGGACAGAGAAGGGAAGGGAAAAACTAAGTCAGACATTCGAACACTACATTACAATGAAACTTATGCTTATTCATTTTTGGGTTTTTTCTGCCTGTTTGTTGTGTTTGTTTATTTGTGTTCGTCTACAGCGTGATAATGCCACACAAGAGCCACGGGGAGCGACGCAACAACCGGAGACGGTGAATCCACCGGTGGTTATGTAACCATATATTCGCCAATCCTCGATAAGAGTGTTTAAATGTCGAACTTAAACAGTTCGAATAACGGTGAAATAGAGACTAGAACGTCATGTGACAGACTCTCACCCAACAGGTGCTCCCTGGCTCAGCAGCAGGGACCTGGCTGTCAACCAAATACTGCTGGTGTCGGAGGAAGAAGAAGCAGGAAAGGGACCAGAACCAACTGGACAAAAGAATTGAATAGAACTGTTATGCAATGTTACCTGAAAAGTAACCCCAAGGAGAGGGGCTATAGGAGACGGATGCATAACATCTGGAACGAGATTAGTCTATTTAAATTAGATGAACAAAAATTGGCCGGGCAGGCTCGGGTAATAAGAACTAATGGTTGGATAAGCGAGCTGGAACTGGAGGAACTGACCAGAGAGATTAGCTTGGAGATGGAGGGTGGAGTATGCCAGGCAAACGAGCCAGTGGGAAATGAAGGTGAAGAGGTCGAGAGAACGGAGGAACCACCCGAAGCAGACAATGATCTGAATACTGAGATAAATAATACCTGATACAGAGATACGGCCACTGAGGAGATGAATGGTGACGGGTTAGGACAAGATTTGGTTGACATCCTCAATTTAGTGGTAGATGAATTGAACAATGATAGTGGGAGACCTATGAGCCTAAAATTTGTAGACAGGAAAAAGTTAAAAGAAACAACAGCTAAGGTAAACAATGTCAACCCATACCTTGAGGCGAGGAGCCTTCACCAGTGCGACAATATCCTCAAAGCAACAGCAAATACGGTGAGGAAACTATTTGGTATAAAAGCGAGAGGAAACAACAGACAAGAAAGAGCAGAGCCTTGGTGGAAGAAACGACTGAGTGGTCAAATCAGGGAAATGAGAAATGACATTGGAAAGCTTGAGTCACTACTGAATGGGACACTAAAAAACATAGACACTAAAAATAGACTGGAAATAAAGTACAAAACTAGGAGGAAAAAGCTAAATATTATCATAGAGGAACTGAAGCAACGCATTGTAGCAAAGAGTGCAAAAATCAGGCGATACGAGAACAGAGTCAGTCAGTATAAACAGAACCGCATGTTTGACAACAACCAGAAGATGCTGTTTGGACAGCTTGAGGGGAAAGAAAGAGGCAACGACTTGATCCCTGAGGCGGAACAAACTAAAACATTCTGGAGAGGAATATGGGAGCAGGATGTTAGACATAATGACCAGGCAGTGTGGATTGAGACAGTACAGAAGGAGATCAGTGAACAGGCACACCAACAAACTGATTTGAGTATCACAGTTGAAACTCTTAAGGGGCAGGCCAAAAAACTAACCAACTGGAAATCACCAGGCCCAGATGGTGTGCAGGGGTATTGGATTAAAGATATAACATCCCTCCACCCGAAACTGACAACCATGTTCAATGACTGCTTGATGTCAGGTGAGGTACCAAAGTGGTTGACAAAAGGTACCACAGTTCTGATAATGAAAGACCGAATCAAGGGTAATGATGTTACCAACTATAGACCTATCACATGTCTGTCCGTAATGTGGAAACTGTTGACGAGCATTGTGTCTGAGGAAATCTACCATCACATCAACACAAACAACTTGTTACCGGACGAACAGAAAGGATGCCGAAAGAAGTCACGTGGTAGAAAGGACCAGTTACTTATTGATAAGATGGTAATGGGGAATTTGCAGGAGGAGACACACTGATCTGGCCATGGGATGGATAGACTACAGAAAGGCATTTGACATGGTGGCTCATTCTTGGATCACCAAAAGCCTGGAGATCTTCAAGGTGGCAGATAACATCAGACAGTTGTTGGGCAAAAGTATGAGGTCCTGGGAAACAGAGTTGACATCAACTGGAGAATCCTTGGGAAGCGTGAAGATCAAGAGAGTATCTTCCAGGGAGATAGCCTGTCCCCTCTGCTGTTTGTCGTTGCCCTGATGCCCCTGACCAGTGTACTGCGAAAAGTGAGAGCAGGATACAGGTTGGGAAAGGGAGGGCTTACCATCAATCACCTCCTCTTCATGGACGATCTTAAGCTCTTCGGGAATAGTGAGAAGGAGTTGGATGTGCTTGTTGACACTGTCCGTATTTTCAGCAGTGATATATGTATGCAGTTTGGTATTAGTAAGTGTGGAGTCATTGTGATGAGGAGAGGTAGGTTGAGCTGAAGTAACGGAATCCAGATACCAACAGGTGAGATGATAAAGGAAATTGACTCTGAGGAAGGATACAAGTATTTGGGCGTTCTGGAGGCTGATGGCATAAAGAACAAAAGAATGAAGGAATTGTTAAGAACTGAATACATTCGGAGAGTAAGGAGCGTAATGAAGTCACATCTGAACAGCAGAAATGCCATAAGCGCAATAAATTCCCGAGCTGTGTCTATTATTAGGTACAGTGCGGGAATCCTGAGATGGAATGTTGCTGAACAAAAAGAAATGGATAGGAAGACTAGGAAGCTATTGACTATCTACAACATGTTCCACAAGAGGAGTGATGTCGATAGACTCTACTTAAGGAGATCTGAGGGTGGAAGAGGTCTTATCGGCATAGAGGACTGTGTTCAGATGGAGAAAAACAACCTACACAAATACGTGATGATAGTAAGGAGCCAATGCTCAGAACTGTACTGAAGGAGGGGACAATAGGCCAGGGGATGTCCAAGGAGGAAATAACATCAAGGAGAAAGACCAGCCTTCAGGAAAAATCCCTTCATAGTACCTTCTTTGAGAAAACTGAATTTAGAGATCCACAGACATGGAACTGGTTGAAAAGAGGAGACCTTAAAAAGGCTACAGAAGGAATGTTAATGGCTGCGCAGGAGCAGGCCCTCAAAACGAAGTGGTTGAAACACCATATTTACAATGAGGAGGCTAGCCCACTGTGCAGGATCTGTGGAGAGGGAGAGGAGACTGTGGCTCACATTGTATCCGAGTGTAAACACCTAGCCCAGACCCACTATAAGGGCTGGAGACATGATGTGATGGGCAGGGTGATCCACTGGCACCTGTGCAAAGTAAACAATTTACCACATTCTGAGAAATGGTATGAGCATAAGCCAGAGGCGGTGATAGAAAACGATCAGGTGAAGGTGCTGTGGGATTTTAGGATACAGACGGACAAGAAACTGGAACACAATAGACCTGACCTGGTGGTTGTGGACAAAGAAAAAAGATCGTGCCTGATTGTGGATGTGGCCTGCCCATTCGACACGAGAGTGCAAGAGAAGGAGAGGGAGAAAATTAACCGATACCAGGACTTAAAGTGGGAGGTAAAAAGGATTTGGAACTGCTATGAAGTCAAAGTGATCCCGATTGTCATAGGCGCACTGGGGACTATCTCCAAAAGTTTCCAGGGATGTTTAAAGAAAATCGGCCCCTTCACGCTTTTTGGAACGCTTCAAAAGCATGCTTGCTGGGAACAGCAAGAACCCTCCGATACGTCCTGAATATATGAGGCTGCAGGTAGTGGCTTGATATTCATTCCAACGGACTTTCCAGTTAACTAACATCAATGACTGAGACTCAAGGAATAATAATAATAATAATAATAATAATAATAATAATAATAATAATAATAATGATTTCTTTATTAACCACAAGGGTTTACATAAAGTAGACATTAAGGACAGTGCAGGACAATGCAGGACAGTACAAATGGGCATTTCTGCGTGTAAAAAAACAAAAACAGAGGATGTAACAAAAATAACAATGAAAATAACAATGAAAAATTCCCCAATAGGGGGGAGACTTCGGAGGGACATTTGTGGAGAAAGCCCAGTAAAAAGCCACAATGACCCTGACCACCAAGGCAAGTGCCCTCTCCCAGTTTTCCACCTTTAGTTTACAGATATATACTCAGAGTCGGCCCATTCACTCGGGCCATTCTTGCTTCTCTCACCCATCTTTCAACAAAATGCTGGGAAGAGAGCACTTCCCTCTCTACTCTGATTTTCCTTTTCAAATGAAATTTGAAAAAGTCAATCAGAGCATCACCGAAGAGGTAAGTGCTCGTCTTCAGCCCTTTCAAACGTGTCCACCATACTATCTCTTTCGCCATGGCCACCAGACAGATAAAAACTGCCTGCCCTTCCCGGCTAAAGGAGGAGGGCGGGGCAATCCTCACGATAGACTCAGATGATAGCTGGATCCGTCCTAAACGCGACAGCAGGTGTTCGACATAAACCCACAAGTCAGCAATTTTCGGACACTGGACGAGTGCGTGCAGGACGGTTTCGTCGCCCTGCGCGCATCTCGGACATGCCCGGCTGACGGCACCTCCATGCCTGTAGAGTTTATCCCGAACTGGCAAGGCTCCTCGGTAGCACTGCCAGGCCAGAGATTTCTGGAAGTTGTCCATAGGCCCTGGCCCGAAAGTTCTTCCGAAGAGATTGGCTAGTTGATTTTCGTCGACGCCTAGAGTTTCCCCAAGTACGTCGTCGCTCTTCCCCTCCACTAATCCTCTATAGAACGCCGAGGTGGAGTTTCCACCGATCACATTGCCCGATTGGTCGAGGGCTGTGAGCGCCTGAAGACATTCCAGTCTCCAGGCGCTCCCTCTCGGTCTTCGCTTGACCCAGGACTGCAGCTCCGTCAAGGAAACGAGCTGGGGAAAAACGCGTCTAGCAAACGGCGACCACACCTGATCACCGTCGAGGAAGAGGTGGAGATGTCGTAGCCTGAGCGCATGCCTGCGCATCATCAGCCACGGCATGCCCAGCCCTCCACGTAGCGGGTGTTGACAACAGATGGACCGCCTGACCATCGGAGCACGTCCCATCCACAAAAAGCGAAAGAGCAAACGCTCCAGCGCAGTCAGGCGAGGCTTAGGACAAGGTACGACGGTTAGGCGGTAGCAGATGACAGACGCGATGTACGCGTTAGCCACCTCCGCTCGACCTTTCAGGGATAGCTTCCTCTCCGCCCATTTCTGGGTGAGAGAAGCCACCCTGCTCGTCACCTCGTCCCAGTTTTTGTCCGTCTGGAGGTCCGGACCGAACCAGACCCCTAGCAATTTAACCGGTCCGTCCGTCCAGCGCCCGACGACGCTGTTGGACGGCATGGACCTGCCTCTCCAGGTGCCGAGCTGCAGGCCCACTGACTTTTCCTGGTTGATCATTGCTCCTGTCACCGCTTCGTATTCTCTTAGTGTAGTGCCGATCGCCTCGATGTGTTTGGCGTTCGACACCACTACGGTGACATCGTCCGCATATGCTGACACGGATCTTCCGCATCCTAGTTCGCGCGGGACTCCCCTCAACGTCTCCAGTTTGTGCAGTAATGGCTCGAGAGTCAATACGTACAAGAGGGACGAGAGGGGACATCCTTGGCGGACCGAGCGCATGATGTTGAACGGTTCCGACAGGTGACCGTTCACTCTCACCACAGAGCAGATGTCGCTGTGCATGGCAGCGATCCAGCCTCTGAAGACGGGCCCAAAGCCAGCCGCCCTCAGGACTGCCGCTAGGTAACGATGGTCGACCCTATCGAAAGCTTTCGACTGATCTAAATTGATCAAGGACCCACCCGTGCCAGGTTCCCTAGCTACCCTCTCTACGATGTATCGCATGAGGTGGAGGTTGTCGTGGATGGATCTGTCGGGAATGGCGCATGTCTGCGCCTCTCCCACCAGACCACCAACGACAAGCGCCAACCTCTTTGCTAGCACCTTGGCCAAAATCTTAAACTCTGTGTTTAGCAGAGTTATGGGCCGGAAATTGTCTATGTTATCCCCCTTGTTCGGATCCTTTCTCAGCAGTGCCACCGCTCCTCGGCTCACAGAACTGGGAATTCTCCCGTTCTGTTGCCAGTTGCAGTAGACGTCCGCCAAGAGGCCTCCGAACAAGTCTGGCATCTGTACGTAAAGTTCATAGGGCAGACCATCCAAACCAGGCGATTTACCCCTTGTGCAGCCAGTCATTGCCTCCCGTACTTCAGCGGCTGTTATCGGCTTTTCGCAACACTTCGCCTCAGTGGCCGAGAGCCGCGGCAGTCCGTCGAGGTAGACACTAAAGTCCATCCCTCTACCCGGCCCCCCGCTGCCCCCGAACAGCTGAGCGAAGTGTCGCTGAAAAGCTTCACACATTTGCCCGGGATCGAGTAGCATGCGCCCGTCGTGGTCCACCAAAGACCGGATCGTGGCTTTGTTGCCACGACGCGCCTCCGCCACTCGGGCCCACTGAACGGCTTTCGTCCCCTCGTGTCTGAGAGCACGCACCCTAGCTCTGACAACACAGCCTTCGTGCTTTGCATTGAAAAATTGGTCAAGGGCCAATTTCGCCGCAAGCACGTCGGTCGCAATGCCTTTGCTAAGCGCCTCGTCTAATTTTCTAACTAGTTCTCCCTCTGCTCTATTTTTCTCTATTGCTAAAGCCTTACTAAACCTAATCGATTCTATTCTAATCGCTCTTTTCAGAGCAAACCACCACTTGTTGTTGACGATGGCCCCCGTCAACGCCCGCTTAACTAGTTCGCTAATCCGGTCTCTGTAGGCCTTGCGCGCTGGTAAGGACGCGTTTAGCTTCCAGTAGCCGGGTCCTCGTCTATGAAGCCTATCTAAGTCAAGCACACAGGTCACGAATTTGTGGTCCGTGTAGCTGACTATCTTGAATTGTGGACAGCCTATGCTAGACCTATCTATTTCCCTACAAAATACTCTATCTAGATATGATCTGGATGACCCTATGCGGTTTGTCCAAGTCCACATTGTCACATTCGGGAAATCCAATCGGTACCTGTCAGACAGTTCAAAACGCCTGAGCAGGTTGGTGAGGCTCTTGCACCCTCCACCCCTATCCGCTAATCCCACACAGTCCCAGCGTGCATCTAAGATCCCGTTCCAGTCGCCCACTAACACTAAAGAGCGGGACGTTCCAAGAAAGGTCTCCAGACGCCGGAAGAAATCAGGCCGCCCTGCTCCTGTCGGGGCATAGACGGCCACTAGCCTGAAAGCTTGCCCGTCTCCGCTGGTCACGTCCAGCACCACCAGCTTACCCTCTGGGTCCAGGAAGATGGCCCGTATGGCGAGATCCAAACCTCTCCGAAAAAGCACAGCAACTCCTCCACCCGATCCAGGACGGCTGGGAGATGCGTACACATCGTAGCCGCCGAAGATCGGTGCGAAGGCCCGTGCTTCGGAGATTCTGGTCTCGCTGATGGCCACTACATCTATGTTTAGTGACCTGAGGTCGTTGAGCAGGTGACCCTGCTTCCATGACGACCCCAAGCCACGCGCATTTATGCTGCCTATTCTGAGTGAGGTCATGTTTAAAATAGAGTGGAAAAGATGGGAAAGACCACTTACCGTAATTTTGGTAGAGGAGGGATGGTTTTTACATCCCTTTTCACTTGATCGTCTGGTGAAGGGACCGTTGAATCGTCCCTTCGGCTGGTCGTCGGCTCTTCTAAGAGAATGTCTGAATATACTCTTCGATTAATGGTTCCTCCTAGGTCCCTGAAATCACCAACTGCGTTGGGGAATTTCGTTTTAATGTTTGTGTATTGTTTCTGTGCTATTTTTAGCAGTCTTATGTTAGTTGGCGTTTTGATTGGTGCTGGTATTATGTAGTCCTGTTGTGAAATGTCTGTGTGTTCAATTATGTAAGTCATTAGTTTCTTGTTGTGTGTGTTTATTGCCGTGCATTTGTTTTTCTGGGGGTGGGGTGTGGTTCTGCTATTTTCTTGTCGTTGTTGCTGGGTGTGTGTGTTTTGTTGTTGTGTTTGCGATGTTGGTGCTTGTGGTGGTGGTGTTGAAGGTGTTGTTGGCGGTGGGGTTGTCGCCGGTGGTGATGGTGGTGCTGGTGTGGGTGGTGATGGTGTTGGTGGTGTTGCTGCTGTGGGTCTCTTTGCAGTAGACTTTACCCTTTTCTCATTTCTTTCCTCCCTTTTCAAAGGCGACGATGCGCTGCTTCTGCGTTTGTGCCTTCTTGAGACCTTTTGCCATCCCTCTCCCACCTCACACTCCATGTCTGATTCTGTAAGGTCGGGGAGGGGTACCAGCTCCACTCTTTCACTTGTTGTTGTTGGTGATGTTTGCACTGGAGTCTCTGTTGCAGCTGCATTTGGTATTGCTGTTGTTGTTGTTAATATTTCCACTGCTGCTGCTGTCTTTGATTTCCGTGGAGTGGGTATGGGTGCCACGGACCTATCGTTCCTGGTTGCCGCTTGTCCTGTTGCTGGTAGCCGTGGAACCGGATTCGGGAGGAGGGGGGTTTTCTCCTTTCTCATGGTCTTCTCGTTGCAGAAGGCCCTGAGGTGAGTCTTCGATCCACAGCGAAAGCATTTCGGGCGTTTGCCCTCAACACTTATGGGCAGTTGAGTGCCGTTATCGAAGTCTATCACATCCGGGATAGCTTCGATGCACTCCTGGTTGGTTTGGATTAGCATCTCAATGGAGGAGCCGACCCAATCTTCTCTTACTTTTTTCTGTACTTGCAGTACAGTTGTTTTGTCCTCGATTCCGACGAGGACAGACGCGGCCAGCCAAGAAGGGGTCATTCCGGGGGGGACGTGGGTCAGTTTGACCCTCACAATTTTTTGCCCGCAGTAGGAGGGCACCAACACCATTTCCTCGCTCCTTAGGGTCACTACTGATTGGGCCTTTGCCTCCTGGGGTGTGGCAAAAAGTACGTCTACGGTGGCGTATTTTTTGCCTCGGGTGATGTGCGTTTTCCTCTGCCACACAGACCCCAAGGCTTTTTGTATTTGGGCCTCTGTGGCTCTTTCCACCCTACGGGATTTTGTACTTACTGTACGGTACGTGACCGTACAGTGCTCTTGGGTTTCGAAAAAATTTTTCGCTGCCTTGCAGATTGCTCGGTGTCCGTTCTTTGTCACCATCTTCTTCGCTTCCTCTAATTCCTCATTTGTTATGAGGATTGTTTCCAGGTTTTTCGCAATACCTGCAAATGAGATTGGTTTTTCTCTGCTGTTGTTGTTGTCGTCAGAGCTGCTGGTACTTTTGTTGTTGCTGCAGGTACTACGACTACTGCCTCCGCCGCTGTTGCTGTGGTTGTTGTTGGTGTTGCTGCTGCTAATGCTGTTGTTGTTTATGCTGCTGGTGATGCTGTTGCGGCTGCTACTGTTGTTTTCATTGTCACTGTTGCTGTTGTTATTACGGCTGCTACTGCTATTATTCCTGACGTCAGACGAATGAACTGGGTTTTCGTATTTCCCGCACACCTGTTTCGTCGCTGTCGTCGTCGTGGAGAAACCTTGCACGCTTTGCACGAGACTTTTCTTTTCTTTCGTCACTTGCGAAAGAGAAGGGAGGGAGAGAGACACATTTAAAGAAGGGAGGGAGAGAGACAATCTTCTCTCTGCTGTAGTGATGATTGAGGAAGAAGAAGACGGAATGAGTGGGAGTGACGTATGAAATTTCTTTTTTTTTGTAGCCATGTTGTTTTTTGTTTAAAATGAAATTTTGGGTACAAAACCCCAATAACTGGTTATTTAACCCCGAAGGGCCAAATAACGGACAGAAAGACCCCTCTCACGAGGAGGAGGGTGTCTTTATCAACAATTTGGTTCAAGTTTTAAACAATTTACAATTGTTTTAACGGTTAAAAATTACTATACCTTACAGAGCCGAGCCTCCGTCAACCATGGCATTCAATAATAATAATAATAATAATAATAATGGCGATATCACTAGACAATATTGATAAACAAGATTAATATTTAATTTTGGATCAGGAATGTTGGAGTCGAAAATGGCAAAATGACTAAACGACTACAGATTATTATTTCACAAACAATACCACCACCACTGCCACAATGAAAACTCTGGTCAAATCGACTCAAATTTATACCCCAACTACGACACCATCACTACAGAAATACGACCACATCACCACCACTACTAAACGACTACAGATTACTATTTCACCACCAATGACACCACCACTACCACGATGAAAACTCTGGTCAAATCGACTCAAATCTATACCCCAACTACAACACCATCACTACAGTAATACGACCACACCACCACCACCACTGCCTCAGTATCGCTACCGCCGCTATTCTCTCCCACTGCCTCCTACTGGTTGCTGCTAGCACAGCACCGCCACCACATTGTAGAATTCCTACTAAAAAAGAGGAAGGCATCAAAATATATAGATAGACTCAAAAGAAAAAACAAAAATCAAAATCAAAGCAGCACAGCAACAACAACAAAAAAACAACAAAAAAACGTAAAGAAAATAAGAATGAAGAGAGAAACAAACAGACGGACAGAGAAAGGAAGGCAAAAACTAAGTCAGACATTCGAACACTACATTACAATGAAACTTATGCTTATTCATTTTGGGGGCTTTTTCTGCCTGTTTGTTTGTTTGTTTATTTGTGTTCGTCTACAGCGTGATAATGCCACACAAGAGCCACGGGGAGTGACGCAGCCACCGGAGACGGTGACCCACCGGTGGTTATGTAACCATACATTCGCCAATCCTCGATATGAGTGTTTAAATGTCGAAATTAAACAGTTCGAATAACGGTGAAATGGAGACTAGAACGTCATGTGACAGACTCTCACCCAACAGGTGCTCCCTGGCTCAGCAGCAGGGACCTGGCTGTCAACCAAATACTGCTGGTGTCGGAAGAAGAAGAAGGAAAGGGACCAGAACCAACTGGACGAAAGAATTGAATAGAACTGTTATGCAATGTTACCTGAAAAGTAACCCCAAGGAGAGGGGCTATAGGAGACGGATGCATAACATCTGGAACGAGATTGGTCTATTTAAATTAGCTGAACAAAAATTGGCCGGGCAGGCTCGGGTAATAAGAACTAATGGTTGGATAAGCGAGCTGGAACTGGAGGAACTGAGCAGAGCGATTAGCTTGGAGATGGAGGGTGGAGTATGCCAGGCAGACGAGCCAGTGGGAAATGAAGGTGAAGAGGTCGAGAGAACGGAGGAACCACCCGAAGCAGACAATGATCTGAATACTGAGATAAATAATACCTGGAACAGAGATACGGCCACTGAGGAGATGAATGCTGACGGGCTAGGACAAGATTTGGTTGACATCCTAAATTTAGTGGTAGATGAATTGAACAATTATAGTGGGAGACCTATGAACCTAAGATATGTAGACAGGAAAAAGTTTAAAGAAACAACAGCTAAGGTAAACAAAGTCATCCCATACCTTGAGGCGAGGAGCCTTCACCAGTGCGACAATATCCTCAAAGCAACAGCAAATACGGTGAGGAAACTACTTGGTATAAAAGCGAGAGGAAACAACAGACAAGAAAGAGCAGAGCCTTGGTGGAAGAAACGACTGAGTGGTCAAATCAGGTAAATGAGAAATGACATTGGAAAGCTTGAGTCCCTACTGAATGGGACACTAAAAAACATAGACACTAAAAATAGACTGGAAATAAAGTACAAAACTAGGAGGAAAAAGCTAAATATTATCATAGAGGAACTGAAGCAACGCATTGTAGCAAAGAGTGCAAAAATCAGGCGATACGAGAACAGAGTCAGTAAGTATAAACAGAACCGCATGTTTGACAACAACCAGAAGATGCTGTTTGGACAGCTTGAGGGGAAAGAAAGAGGCAACGACTTGATCCCTGAGGCGGAACAAACTAAAACATTCTGGAGAGGAATATGGGAGCAGGATGTTAGACATAATGACCAAGCAGTATGGATTGAGACAGTACATAAGGAGATCGGTGAACAGGCACACCAACAAACTGATTTGAGTATCACAGTTGAAACTCTTAAGGGGCAGGCCAAAAAACTAACCAACTGGAAATCACCAGGCCCAGATGGTGTGCAGGGGTATTGGATTAAAGATATAACATCCCTCCACCCGAAACTGACAACCATGTTCAATGACTGCTTGATGTCAGGTGAGGTACCAGAGTGGTTGACAAAAGGTACCACAGTTCTGATAATGAAAGACCGAATCAAGGGTAATGATGTTACCAACTATAGACCTATCACATGTCTGTCCGTAATGTGGAAACTGTTGACGAGCATTGTGTCTGAGGAAATCTACCATCACCTCCACACAAACAACTTGTTACCGGACGAACAGAAAGGATGCCGAAAGAAGTCACGTTGTAGAAAGGACCAGTTACTTATTGATAAGATGGTAATGGGGAATTTGCAGGAGGAGACACGCTGATCTTGCCATGGGATGGATAGACTACAGAAAGGCATTTTACATGGTGGCTCATTCTTGGGTCACCAAAAGCCTGGAGATCTTCAAGGTGGCAGATAACATCAGACAGTTGTTGGGCAAAAGTATGAGGTCCTGGGAAACAGAGTTGACATCAACTGGAGAATCCTTGGGAAGCATGAAGATCAAGAGAGGTATCTTACAGGGAGATAGCCTGTCCCCTCTGTTGTTTGTCCTTGCCCTGATGCCCCTGACCAGTGTACTGCGAAAAGTGAGAGCAGGATACAGGTTGGGAAAGGGAGGGCTTGCCATCAATCACCTCCTCTTCATGGGCGATCTTAAGCTCTTCGGGAATAGTGAGAAGGAGTTGGATGTGCTTGTTGACACTGTCCGTATTTTCAGCAGTGATATATGTATGCAATTTGGTATTAGTAAGTGTGGAGTTATTGTGATGAGGAGGGGTAGGTTGAGCAGAAGTAAAGGAATCCAGATACCAACATGTGAGATGATAAAGGAAATTGACTCTGAGGATGGATACAAGTATTTGGGCGTTCTGGAGGCTGATGGCATAAAGAACAAAAAAATGAAGGAATTTTTAAGAACTGAATACATTCGGAGAATAAGGAGCGTATTGATGTCACATCTGAACAGCAGAAATGACATAAGCGCAGTAAATTCCCGAGCTGTGTCTATTATTAGGTACAGTGCGGGAATTCTGAGATGGAATGTTGCTGAACAAAAAGAAATGGATAGGAAGACTAGGAAGCTATTGACTATCTACATGTTCCACAAGAGGAGTGATGTCGATAGACTCTACTTATGGAGATCTGAAGGTGGAAGAGGTCTTATCAGCATAGAGGACTGTGTTAAGATGGAGAAAAACAACCTACACAAATACGTGACTGATAGTAGGGAGCCAATGCTCAGAATTGTACTGAAGGAGAGGACAATAGACCAGGGGATGTCCAAGGAGAAAATAACAACAAGGAGAAAGAGCAGCCTTCATGAAAAATCCCTTCATAGTACCTTCTTTGAGAAAACTGAATTCAGAGATCCACAGACATGGAACTGGTTGAAAACTGGAGACCTTAAAAAGGCTACAGAAGGAATGCTAATGGCTGCGCAAGAGCAGGCCCTCAAAACGAAGTGGTTGAAACACCATATTTATAAGAGGAGGCTAGCCCACCTTGCAGGATCTGTGGAGAGAGAGAGGAGACTGTGTCTCACATTGTATCCGAGTGTAAACAGCTAGCCCAGACTCACTAAAAAGGCTGGAGACATGATGTGATGGGCAGGGTGATCCACTGGCACCTATGCAAAGTAAACAATTTACCAAATTCTGAGAAGTGGTATGAGCATAAGCCAGAGTCGGTGATAGTAAACGATCAGGTGAAGGTGCTGTGGGATTTTAGGATACACAAGAAACTGGAACACAATAGTCCTGACCTGGTGGTTCTGGACAAGGAAAAAAGATCGTGCCTGATTGTGGATGTGGCCTGCCCATTCGACACGAGAGTGCAAGAGAAGGAGAGGGAGAAAATTAACCGATACCAGGACTTAAAGTGGGAGGCAAAAAGGATTTGGAACTGCCATGAAGTCAAAGTGATCCCGATTATCATAGGGGCACTAGGTACTATCTCAAATAGTTTCCGGGGATGGTTAAAGAAAATTGGCCCCGCCAAGCTTTTTGGAACGCTTCAAAAGGCATGCTTGCTGGGAACAGCAAGCACCCTCCGATATGTTCTGAATATCTGAGGTAGTGGCTTGATATTCATTTCAACAAACTTTCCAGTTAACTAACATCAATGACTGAGACTCAAGGAGTAATAACAATAATAATAACAATAATAATAATAATAATAATAATAATAATAATGATTTCTTTATTAACCACAAGGGTTTACATAAAGTAGACATTAAGGACAGTGCAGGACAATGCAGGACGGTACAAATGGGCATTTCTGCGTGTAAAAAAACAAAAACAGAGGATGTAACAAAAATAACAATGAAAATAACAATGAAAAATTCCCCAATAGGGGGGAGACTTCGGAGGGACATTTGTGGAGAAAGCCCAGTAAAAAGCCACAATGACCCTGACCACCAAGGCAAGTGCCCTCTCCCAGTTTTCCACCTTTAGTTTACAGATATATACTCAGAGTCGGCCCATTCACTCGGGCCATTCTTGCTTCTCTCACCCATCTTTCAACAAAATGCTGGGAAGAGAGCACTTCCTTCTCTACTCTGATTTTCCTTTTCAAATGAAATTTGAAAAAGTCAATCAGAGCATCACCGAAGAGGTAAGTGCTCGTCTTCAGCCCTTTCAAACGTGTCCACCATACTATCTCTTTCGCCATGGCCACCAGGCAGATAAAAACTGCCTGCCCTTCCCGGCTAAAGGAGGAGGGCGGGGCAATCCTCACGATGGACTCAGATGATAGCCGGATCCGTCCTAAACGCGACAGCAGGTGTTCGACATAAACCCACAAGTCAGCAATTTTCGGACACTGGACGAGTGCGTGCAGGACGGTTTCGTCGCCCTGCGCGCATCTCGGACATGCCCGGCTGACGGCACCTCCATGCCTGTAGAGTTTATCCCGAACTGGCAAGGCTCCTCGGTAGCACTGCCAGGCCAGAGATTTCTGGAAGTTGTCCATAGGCCCTGGCCCGAAAGTTCTTCCGAAGAGATTGGCTAGTTGATTTTCGTCGACGCCTAGAGTTTCCCCAAGTACGTCGTCGCTCTTCCCCTCCACTAATCCTCTATAGAACGCCGAGGTGGAGTTTCCACCGATCACATTGCCCGATTGGTCGAGGGCTGTGAGCGCCTGAAGACATTCCAGTCTCCAGGCGCTCCCTCTCGGTCTTCGCTTGACCCAGGACTGCAGCTCCGTCAAGGAAACGAGCTGGGGAAACACGCGTCTAGCAAACGGCGACCACACCTGATCACCGTCGAGGAAGAGGTGGAGATGTCGTAGCCTGAGCGCGTGCCTGCGCATCATCAGCCATGGCATGCCCAGCCCTCCACGTAGCGGGTGTTGACAACAGATGGACCGCCTGACCATCGGAGCGCGTCCCTTCCACAAAAAGCGAAAGAGCAAACGCTCCAGCACAGTCAGGCGAGGCTTAGGACAAGGTACGACGGTCAGGCGGTAGCAGATGACGGACGCGATGTACGCGTTAGCCACCTCCGCTCGACCTTTCAGGGATAGCTTCCTCTCGGCCCATTTCTGGGTGAGAGAAGCCACCCTGCTCGTCACCTCGTCCCAGTTTTTGTCCGTCTGGAGGTCCGGACCGAACCAGACCCCTAGCAATTTAACCGGTCCGTCCGTCCAGCGTCCGACGACGCTGTTGGACGGCATGGACCTGCCTCTCCAGGTGCCGAGCTGCAGGCCCACTGACTTTTCCTGGTTGATCATTGCTCCTGTCACCGCTTCGTATTCTCTTAGTGTAGTGCCGATCGCCTCGATGTGTTTGGCGTTCGACACCACTACGGTGACATCGTCCGCATATGCTGATACGGATCTTCCGCATCCTAGTTCGCGCGGGACCCCCCTCAACGTCTCCAGTTTGTGCAGTAATGGCTCGAGAGTCAATACGTACAAGAGGGACGAGAGGGGACATCCTTGGCGGACCGAGCGCATGATGTTGAACGGTTCCGACAGGTGACCGTTCACTCTCACCACAGAGCAGATGTCGCTGTGCATGGCAGCGATCCAGCCTCTGAAGACGGGCCCAAAGCCAGCCGCCCTCAGGACTGCCGCTAGGTAACGATGGTCGACCCTATCGAAAGCTTTCGACTGATCTAAATTGATCAAGGACCCACCCGTGCCAGGTTCCCTAGCTACCCGCTCTACGATGTATCGCATGAGGTGGAGGTTGTCGTGGATGGATCTGTCGGGAATGGCGCATGTCTGCGCCTCTCCCACCAGACCACCAACGACAAGCGCCAACCTCTTTGCTAGCACCTTGGCCAAAATCTTAAACTCTGTGTTTAGCAGAGTTATGGGCCGGAAATTTTCTATGTTATCCCCCTTGTTCGGATCCTTTCTCAGCAGTGCCACCGCTCCTCGGCTCACAGAACTGGGAATTCTCCCGTTCTGTTGCCAGTTGCAGTAGACGTCCGCCAAGAGGCCTCCGAACAAGTCTGGCATCTGTACGTAAAGTTCATAGGGCAGACCATCCAAACCAGGCGATTTACCCCTTGTGCAGCCAGTCATTGCCTCCCGTACTTCAGCGGCTGTTATCGGCTTTTCGCAACACTCCGCCTCAGTGGCCGAGAGCCGCGGCAGTCCGTCGAGGTAGACACTAAAGTCCATCCCTCTACCCGGCCCCCCTCTGCCCCCGAACAGCTGAGCGAAGTGTCGCTGAAAAGCTTCACACATTTGCCCAGGATCGAGTAGCATGCGCCCGTCGTGGTCCACCAAAGACCGGATCGTGGCTTTGTTGCCACGACGCGCCTCCGCCACTCGGGCCCATTGAACGGCTTTCGTCCCCTCGTGTCTGAGAGCACGCACCCTAGCTCTGACAACGCAGCCTTCGTGCTTTGCATTGAAGAATTGGTCAAGGGCCAATTTCGCCGCAAGCACGTCGGTCGCAATGCCTTTGCTAAGCGCCTCGTCTAATTTTCTAACTAGTTCTCCCTCTGCTCTATTTTTCTCTATTGCTAAAGCCTTACTAAACCTAATCGATTCTATTCTAATCGCTCTTTTCAGAGCAAACCACCACTTGTTGTTGACGATGGCCCCCGTCAACGCCCGCTTAACTAGTTCGCTAATCCGGTCTCTGTAGGCCTTGCGCGCTGGTAAGGACGCGTTTAGCTTCCAGTAGCCGGGTCCTCGTCTATGAAGCCTATCTAAGTCAAGCACACAGGTCACGAATTTGTGGTCCGTGTAGCTGACTATCTTGAATTGTGGACAGCCTATGCTAGACCTATCTATTTCCCTACAAAATACTCTATCTAGATATGATCTGGATGACCCTATGCGGTTTGTCCAAGTCCACATTGGCACATTCGGGAAATCCAATCGGTACCTGTCAGACAGTTCAAAACGCCTGAGCAGGTTGGTGAGGCTCTTGCACCCTCCACCCCTATCCGCTAATCCCACACAGTCCCAGCGTGCATCTAAGATCCCGTTCCAGTCGCCCACTAACACTAAAGAGCGGGACGTTCCAAGAAAGGTCTCCAGACGCCGGAAGAAATCAGGCCGCCCTGCTCCTGTCGGGGCATAGACGGCCACTAGCCTGAAAGCTTGCCCGTCTCCGCTGGTCACGTCCAGCACCACCAGCTTACCCTCTGGGTCCAGGAAGATGGCCCGTATGGCGAGATCCAAACCTCTCCGAAAAAGCACAGCAACTCCTCCACCCGATCCAGGACGGCTGGGAGATGCGTACACATCGTAGCCGCCGAAGATCGGTGCGAAGGCCCGTGCTTCGGAGATTCTGGTCTCGCTGATGGCCACTACATCTATGTTTAGTGACCTGAGGTCGTTGAGCAGGTGACCCTGCTTCCATGACGACCCCAAGCCACGCGCATTTATGCTGCCTATTCTGAGTGAGGTCATGTTTAAATAGAGTGGAAAAGATGGGAAAGACCACTTACCGTACTTTTGGTAGAGGAGGGATGGTTTTTACATCCCTTTTCACTTGATCGTCTGGTGAAGGGACCGTTGAATCGTCCCTTCGGCTGGTCGTCGGCTCTTCTAAGAGAATGTCTGAATATACTCTTCGATTGATGGTTCCTCCTAGGTCCCTGAAATCACCAACTGAGTTGGGGAATTTCGTTTTAATGTTTGTGTATTGTTTCTGTGCTATTTTTAGCAGTCTTATGTTAGTTGGCGTTTTGATTGGTGCTGGTATTATGTAGTCCTGTTGTGAAATGTCTGTGTGTTCAATTATGTAAGTCATTAGTTTCTTGTTGTGTGTGTTTATTGCCGTGCATTTGTTTTTCTGGGGGTGGGGTGTGGTTCTGCTATTTTCTTGTCGTTGTTGCTGGGTGTGTGTGTTTTGTTGTTGTGTTTGCGATGTTGGTGCTTGTGGTGGTGGTGTTGAAGGTGTTGTTGGCGGTGGGGTTGTCGCCGGTGGTGATGGTGGTGCTGGTGTGGGTGGTGATGGTGTTGGTGGTGTTGCTGCTGTGGGTCTCTTTGCAGTAGACTTTACCCTTTTCTCATTTCTTTCCTCCCTTTTCAAAGGCGACGATGCGCTGCTTCTGCGTTTGTGCCTTCTTGCGACCTTTTGCCATCCCTCTCCCACGTCACACTCCATGTCTGATTCTGTAAGGTCGGGGAGGGGTACCAGCTCCACTCTTTCACTTGTTGTTGTTGGTGATGTTTGCACTGGAGTCTCTGTTGCAGCTGCATTTGGTATTGCTGTTGTTGTTGTTAATATTTCCACTGCTGCTGCTGTCTTTGATTTCCGTGGAGTGGGTATGGGTGCCACGGACCTATCGTTCCTGGTTGCCGCTTGTCCTGTTGCTGGTAGCCGTGGAGCCGGATTCGGAAGGAGGGGGGTTTTCTCCTTTCTCAGGGTCTTCTCGTTGCAGAAGGCCCTGAGGTGAGTCTTCGATCCACAGCGAAAGCATTTCGGGCGTTTGCCCTCAACACTTATGGGCAGTTGAGTGCCGTTATCGAAGTCTATCACATCCGGGATAGCTTCGATGCACTCCTGGTTGGTTTGGATTAGCATCTCAATGGAGGAGCCGACCCAATCTTCTCTTACTTTTTTCTGTACTTGCAGTACAGTTGTTTTGTCCTCGATTCCGACGAGGACAGACGCGGCCAGCCAAGAAGGGGTCATTCCGGGGGGGACGTGGGTCAGTTTGACCCTCACAATTTTTTGCCCGCAGTAGGAGGGCACCAACACCATTTCCTCGCTCCTTAGGGTCACTACTGATTGGGCCTTTGCCTCCTGGGGTGTGGCAAAAAGTACGTCTACGGTGGCGTATTTTTTGCCTCGGGTGATGTGCGTTTTCCTCTGCCACACAGACCCCAAGGCTTTTTGTATTTGGGCCTCTGTGGCTCTTTCCACCCTACGGGATTTTGTACTTACTGTACGGTACGTGACCGTACAGTGCTCTTGGGTTTCGAAAAAATTTTTCGCTGCCTTGCAGATTGCTCGGTGTCCGTTCTTTGTCACCATCTTCTTCGCTTCCTCTAATTCCTCATTTGTTATGAGGATTGTTTCCAAGTTTTTCGCAATACCTGCAAATGAGATTGGTTTTTCTCTGCTGTTGTTGTTGTCGTCAGAGCTGCTGGTACTTTTGTTGTTGCTGCAGGTACTACGACTACTGCCTCCGCCGCTGTTGCTGTGGTTGTTGTTGGTGTTGCTGCTGCTAATGCTGTTGTTGTTTATGCTGCTGGTGATGCTGTTGCGGCTGCTACTGTTGTTTTCATTGTCACTGTTGCTGTTGTTATTACGGCTGTTACTGTTATTATTCCTGACGTCAGACGAATGAACTGGGTTTTCGTATTTCCCGCACACCTGTTTCGTCGCTGTCGTCGTCGTCGTGGAGAAACCTTGCACGCTTTGCACGAGACTTTTCTTTTCTTTCGTCGCTTGCGAAAGAGAAGGGAGGGAAAGAGACACATTTAAAGAAGGGAGGGAGAGAGACAATCTTCTCTCTGCTGTAGTGATGATTGAGGAAGAAGAAGACGGAATGAGTGGGAGTGACGTATGAAATTTCTTTTTGGTAGCCATGTTTTTTTGTTTAAAATGAAATTTTGGGTACAAAACCCCAATAACTGGTTATTTAACCCCGAAGGGCCAAATAACGGACAGAAAGACCCCTCTCACGAGGAGGAGGGTGTCTTTATCAACAATTTGGTTCAAGTTTTAAACAATTTACAATTGTTTTAACGGTTAAAAATTACTATACCTTACAGAGCCGAGCCTCCGTCAACCATGGCATTCAATAATAATAATAATAATAATGATTTCTTTATTAACCACAAGGGTTTACATAAAGTAGACATTAAGGACAGTGCAGGACAATGCAGGACGGTACAAATGGGCATTTCTGCGTGTAAAAAAACAAAAACAGAGGATGTAACAAAAATAACAATGAAAATAACAATGAAAAATTCCCCAATAGGGGGGAGACTTCGGAGGGACATTTGTGGAGAAAGCCCAGTAAAAAGCCACAATGACCCTGACCACCAAGGCAAGTGCCCTCTCCCAGTTTTCCACCTTTAGTTTACAGATATATACTCAGAGTCGGCCTATTCACTCGGGCCATTCTAGCTTCTCTCACCCATCTTTCAACAAAATGCTGGGAAGAGAGCACTTCCTTCTCTACTCTGATTTTCCTTTTCAAATGAAATTTGAAAAAGTCAATCAGAGCATCACCGAAGAGGTAAGTGCTCGTCTTCAGCCCTTTCAAACGTGTCCACCATACTATCTCTTTCGCCATGGCCACCAGACAGATAAAAACTGCCTGCCCATCCTGGCTAAAGGAGGAGGGCGGGGCAATCCTCACGATGGACTCAGATGATAGCTGGATCCGTCCTAAACGCGACAGCAGGTGTTTGACATAAACCCACAAGTCAGCAATTTTCGGACACTGGACGAGTGCGTGCAGGACGGTTTCGTCGCCCTGCGCGCATCTCGGACATGCCCGGCTGACGACACCTCCATGCCTGTAGAGTTTATCCCGAACTGGCAAGGCTCCTCGGTAGCACTGCCAGGCCAGAGATTTCTGGAAGTTGTCCATAGGCCCTGGCCCGAAAGTTCTTCCGAAGAGATTGGCTAGTTGATTTTCGTCGACGCCTAGAGTTTCCCCAAGTACGTCGTCGCTCTTCCCCTCCACTAATCCTCTATAGAACGCCGAGGTGGAGTTTCCACCGATCACATTGCCCGATTGGTCGAGGGCTGTGAGCGCCTGAAGACATTCCAGTCTCCAGGCGCTCCCTCTCGGTCTTCGCTTGACCCAGGACTGCAGCTCCGTCAAGGAAACGAGCTGGGGAAAAACGCGTCTAGCAAACGGCGACCACACCTGATCACCGTCGAGGAAGAGGTGGAGATGTCGTAGCCTGAGCGCGTGCCTGCGCATTATCAGCCACGGCATGCCCAGCCCTCCACGTAGCGGGTGTTGACAACAGATGGACCGCCTGACCATCGGAGCACGTCCCTTCCACAAAAAGCGAAAGAGCAAACGCTCCAGCGCAGTCAGGCGAGGCTTAGGACAAGGTACTACGGTTAGGCGGTAGCAGATGACAGACGCGATGTACGCGTTAGCCACCTCCGCTCGACCTTTCAGGGATAGCTTCCTCTCCGCCCATTTCTGGGTGAGAGAAGCCACCCTGCTCGTCACCTCGTCCCAGTTTTTGTCCGTCTGGAGGTCCGGACCGAACCAGACCCCTAGCAATTTAACCGGTCCGTCCGTCCAGCGCCCGACGAGGCTGTTGGACGGCATGCACCTGCCTCTCCAGGTGCCGAGCTGCAGGCCCACTGACTTTTCCTGGTTGATCATTGCTCCTGTCACCGCTTCGTATTCTCTTAGTGTAGTGCCGATCGCCTCGATGTGTTTGGCGTTCGACACCACTACGGTGACATCGTCCGCATATGCTGACACGGATCTTCCGCATCCTAGTTCGCGCGGGACTCCCCTCAACGTCTCCAGTTTGTGCAGTAATGGCTCGAGAGTCAATACGTACAAGAGGGACGAGAGGGGACATCCTTGGCGGACCGAGCGCATGATGTTGAACGGTTCCGACAGGTGACCGTTCACTCTCACTACAGAGCAGATGTCGCTGTGCATGGCAGCGATCCAGCCTCTGAAGACGGGCCCAAAGCCAGCCGCCCTCAGGACTGCCGCTAGGTAACGATGGTCGACCCTATCGAAAGCTTTCGACTGATCTAAATTGATCAAGGACCCACCCGTGCCAGGTTCCCTAGCTACCCTCTCTACGATGTATCGCATGAGGTGGAGGTTGTCGTGGATGGATCTGTCGGGAATGGCGCATGTCTGCGCCTCTCCCACCAGACCACCAACGACAAGCGCCAACCTCTTTGCTAGCACCTTGGCCAAAATCTTAAACTCTGTGTTTAGCAGAGTTATGGGCCGGAAATTGTCTATGTTATCCCCCTTGTTCGGATCCTTTCTCAGCAGTGCCACCGCTCCTCGGCTCACAGAACTGGGAATTCTCCCGTTCTGTTGCCAGTTGCAGTAGACGTCCGCCAAGAGGCCTCCGAACAAGTCTGGCATCTGTACGTAAAGTTCATAGGGCAGACCATCTAAACCAGGCGATTTACCCCTTGTGCAGCCAGTCATTGCCTCCCGTACTTCAGCGGCTGTTATCGGCTTTTCGCAACACTTCGCCTCAGTGGCCGAGAGCCGCGGCAGTCCGTCGAGGTAGACACGAAAGTCCATCCCTCTACCCGGCCCCCCGCTGCCCCCGAACAGCTGAGCGAAGTGTCGCTGAAAAGCTTCACACATTTGCTCGGGATCGAGTAGCATGCGCCCGTCGTGGTCCACCAAAGACCGGATCGTGGCTTTGTTGTCACGACGCGCCTCCGCCACTCGGGCCCATTGAACGGCTTTCGTCCCCTCGTGTCTGAGAGCACGCACCCTAGCTCTGACAACGCAGCCTTCGTGCTTTGCATTGAAGAATTGGTCAAGGGCCAATTTCGCCGCAAGCACGTCGGTCGCAATGCCTTTGCTAAGCGCCTCGTCTAATTTTCTAACTAGTTCTCCCTCTGCTCTATTTTTCTCTATTGCTAAAGCCTTACTAAACCTAATCGATTCTATTCTAATCGCTCTTTTCAGAGCAAACCACCACTTGTTGTTGACGATGGCCCCCGTCAACGCCCGCTTAACTAGTTCGCTAATCCGGTCTCTGTAGGCCTTGCGCGCTGGTAAGGACGCGTTTAGCTTCCAGTAGCCGGATCCTCGTCTATGAAGCCTATCTAAGTCAAGCACACAGGTCACGAATTTGTGGTCCGTGTAGCTGACTATCTTGAATTGTGGACAGCCTATGCTAGACCTATCTATTTCCCTACAAAATACTCTATCTAGATATGATCTGGATGACCCTATGCGGTTTGTCCAAGTCCACATTGGCACATTCGGGAAATCCAATCGGTACCTGTCAGACAGTTCAAAACGCCTGAGCAGGTTGGTGAGGCTCTTGCACCCTCCACCCCTATCCGCTAATCCCACACAGTCCCAGCGTGCATCTAAGATCCCGTTCCAGTCGCCCACTAACACTAAAGAGCGGGACGTTCCAAGAAAGGTCTCCAGACGCCGGAAGAAATCAGGCCGCCCTGCTCCTGTCGGGGCATAGACGGCCACTAGCCTGAAAGCTTGCCCGTCTCCGCTGGTCACGTCCAGCACCACCAGCTTACCCTCTGGGTCCAGGAAGATGGCCCGTATGGCGAGATCCAAACCTCTCCGAAAAAGCACAGCAACTCCTCCACCCGATCCAGGACGGCTGGGAGATGCGTACACATCGTAGCCGCCGAAGATCGGTGCGAAGGCCCGTGCTTCGGAGATTCTGGTCTCGCTGATGGCCACTACATCTATGTTTAGTGACCTGAGGTCGTTGAGCAGGTGACCCTGCTTCCATGACGACCCCAAGCCACGCGCATTTATGCTGCCTATTCTGAGTGAGGTCATGTTTAAAATAGAGTGGAAAAGATGGGAAAGACCACTTACCGTACTTTTGGTAGAGGAGGGATGGTTTTTACATCCCTTTTCACTTGATCGTCTGGTGAAGGGACCGTTGAATCGTCCCTTCGGCTGGTCGTCGGCTCTTCTAAGAGAATGTCTGAATATACTCTTCGATTGATGGTTCCTCCTAGGTCCCTGAAATCACCAACTGAGTTGGGGAATTTCGTTTTAATGTTTGTGTATTGTTTCTGTGCTATTTTTAGCAGTCTTATGTTAGTTGGCGTTTTGATTGGAGCTGGTATTATGTAGTCCTGTTGTGAAATGTCTGTGTGTTCAATTATGTAAGTCATTAGTTTCTTGTTGTGTGTGTTTATTGCCGTGCATTTGTTTTTCTGGGGGTGGGGTGTGGTTCTGCTATTTTCTAGTCGTTCTTGCTGGGTGTGTGTGTTTTGTTGTTGTGTTTGCGATGTTGGTGCTTGTGGTGGTGGTGTTAAAGGTGTTGTTGGCGGTGGTGATGATGGTGCTAGTGTGGGTGGTGATGGTGTTGGTGTTGTTGCTGCTGTGGGTCTCTTTGCAGTAGACTTTACCCTTTTCTCATTTCTTTCCTCCCTTTTCAAAGGCGACGATGCGCTGCTTCTGCGTTTGTGCCTTCTTACGACCTTTTGCCATCCCTCTCCCACCTCACACTCCATGTCTGATTCTGTGAGGTCGGGGAGGGGTACCAGCTCCACTCTTTCACTTGTTGTTGGTGATGTTTGCACTGGAGTCTCTGTTGCAGCTGCATTTGGTATTGCTGTTGTTGTTGTTAATATTTCCACTGCTGCTGCTGTTTTTGATTTCCGTGGAGTGGGTATGGGTGCCACGGACCTATCGTTCCTGGTTGCCGCTTGTCCTGTTGCTGGTAGCCGTGGAGCCGGATTCGGAAGGAGGGGGGTTTTCTCCTTTCTCAGGTCTTCTCGTTGCAGAAGGCCCTGAGGTGAGTATCGATCCACAGCGAAAGCATTTCGGGCGTTTGCCCTCAACACTTATGGGCAGTTGAGTGCCGTTATCAGAGTCTATCACATCCGGGATAGCTTCGATGCACTCCTGGTTGGTTTGGATTAGCATCTCAATGGAGGAGCCGACCCAATCTTCTCTTACTTTTTTCTGTACTTGCAGTACAGTTGTTTTGTCCTCGATTCCGACGAGGACAGACGCGGCCAGCCAAGAAGGGGTCATTCCGGGGAGGAAGTGGGTCAGTTTGACCCTCACAATTTTTTGCCCACAGTAGGAGGGCACCAACACCATTTCCTCGCTCCTTAGGGTCACTACTGATTGGGCTTTTGCCTCCTGGTGTGTGGCAAAAAGTACGTCTACGGTGACATATTTTTTGCCTCGGGTGATGTGCGTTTTCCGCTGCCACACAGACCCCAAGGCATTTTGTATTTGGGCCTCTGTGGCTCTTTCCACCCTACGGGATTTTGTACTTACTGTACGGTACGTGACCGTACAGTGCTCTTGGGTTTCGAAAAATTTTTCCGCTGCCTTGCAGATTGCTCGGTGTCCGTTCTTTGTCACCATCTTCTTCGCTTCCTCTAATTCCTCATTTGTTATGAGGATTGTTTCCAAGTTTTTCGCAATACCTGCAAATGAGATTGGTTTTTCTCTGCTGTTGTTGTTGCCGTCAGAGCTGCTGGTACTTTTGTTGTTGCTGCAGGTACTACGACTACTGCCTCCGCCGCTGTTGCTGTGGTTGTTGTTGGTGTTGCTGGTGATGCTGTTGCGGCTGCTACTGTTGTTTTCATTGTCACTGTTGCTGTTGTTATTACGGCTGCTACTGCTATTATTCCTGACGTCAGACGAATGAACTGGGTTTTCGTATTTCCCGCACACCTGTTTCGTCGCTGTCGTCGTCGTCGTGGAGAAACCTTGCACGCTTTGCACGAGACTTTTCTTTTCTTTCGTCACTTGCGAAAGAGAAGGGAGGGAGAGAGACACATTTAAAGAAGGGAGGGAGAGAGACAATCTTCTCTCTGCTGTAGTGATGATTGAGGAAGAAGAAGACGGAATGAGTGGGAGTGACGTATGAAATTTCTTTTTTGTAGCCATGTTGTTTTTTGTTTAAAATGAAATTTTGGGTACAAAACCCCAATAACTGGTTATTTAACCCCGAAGGGCCAAATAACGGACAGAAAGACCCCTCTCACGAGGAGGAGGGTGTCTTTATCAACAATTTGGTTCAAGTTTTAAACAATTTACAATTGTTTTAACGGTTAAAAATTACTATACCTTACAGAGCCGAGCCTCCGTCAACCATGGCATTCAATAATAATAATAATAATAATAATAATAAATAAATAAAAAAAAAGAAATATATATATATATACATATACATACACATACACACACACACACACACACACACACACACACATACACACACACATACATTAATAACAATAATGATTTCTTTATTAACCACAAGGGTTTACATAAAGTAGACATTAAGGACAGTGCAGGACAATGCAGGACGGTACAAATGGGCATTTCTGCGTGTAAAAAAACAAAAACAGAGGATGTAACAAAAATAACAATGAAAATAACAATGAAAAATTCCCCAATAGGGGGGAGACTTCGGAGGGACATTTGTGGAGAAAGCCCAGTAAAAAGCCACAATGACCCTGACCACCAAGGCAAGTGCCCTCTCCCAGTTTTCCACCTTTAGTTTACAGATATATACTCAGAGTCGGCCCATTCACTCGGGCCATTCTTGCTTCTCTCACCCATCTTTCAACAAAATGCTGGGAAGAGAGCACTTCCTTCTCTACTCTGATTTTCCTTTTCAAATGAAATTTGAAAAAGTCAATCAGAGCATCACCGAAGAGGTAAGTGCTCGTCTTCAGCCCTTTCAAACGTGTCCACCATACTATCTCTTTCGCCATGGCCACCAGACAGATAAAAACTGCCTGCCCTTCCCGGCTAAAGGAGGAGGGCGGGGCAATCCTCACGATAGACTCAGATGATAGCTGGATCCGTCCTAAACGCGACAGCAGGTGTTCGACATAAACCCACAAGTCAGCAATTTTCGGACACTGGACGAGTGCGTGCAGGACGGTTTCGTCGCCCTGCGCGCATCTCGGACATGCCCGGCTGACGGCACCTCCATGCCTGTAGAGTTTATCCCGAACTGGCAAGGCTCCTCGGTAGCACTGCCAGGCCAGAGATTTCTGGAAGTTGTCCATAGGCCCTGGCCCGAAAGTTCTTCCGAAGAGAATGGCTAGTTGATTTTCGTCGACGCCTAGAGTTTCCCCAAGTACGTCGTCGCTCTTCCCCTCCACTAATCCTCTATAGAACGCCGAGGTGGAGTTTCCACCGATCACATTGCCCGATTGGTCGAGGGCTGTGAGCGCCTGAAGACATTCCAGTCTCCAGGCGCTCCCTCTCGGTCTTCGCTTGACCCAGGACTGCAGCTCCGTCAAGGAAACGAGCTGGGGAAAAACGCGTCTAGCAAACGGCGACCACACCTGATCACCGTCGAGGAAGAGGTGGAGATGTCGTAGCCTGAGCGCGTGCCTGCGCATCATCAGCCACGGCATGCCCAGCCCTCCACGTAGCGGGTGTTGACAACAGATGGACCGCCTGACCATCGGAGCACGTCCCTTCCACAAAAAGCGAAAGAGCAAACGCTCCAGCGCAGTCAGGCGAGGCTTAGGACAAGGTACGACGGTTAGGCGGTAGCAGATGACAGACGCGATGTACGCGTTAGCCACCTCCGCTCGACCTTTCAGGGATAGCTTCCTCTCCGCCCATTTCTGGGTGAGAGAAGCCACCCTGCTCGTCACCTCGTCCCAGTTTTTGTCCGTCTGGAGGTCCGGACCGAACCAGACCCCTAGCAATTTAACCGGTCCGTCCGTCCAGCGCCCGACGAGGCTGTTGGACGGCATGCACCTGCCTCTCCAGGTGCCGAGCTGCAGGCCCACTGACTTTTCCTGGTTGATCATTGCTCCTGTCACCGCTTCGTATTCTCTTAGTGTAGTGCCGATCGCCTCGATGTGTTTGGCGTTCGACACCACTACGGTGACATCGTCCGCATATGCTGACACGGATCTTCCGCATCCTAGTTCGCGCGGGACTCCCCTCAACGTCTCCAGTTTGTGCAGTAATGGCTCGAGCGTCAATACGTACAAGAGGGACGAGAGGGGACATCCTTGGCGGACCGAGCGCATGATGTTGAACGGTTCCGACAGGTGACCGTTCACTCTCACCACAGAGCAGATGTCGCTGTGCATGGCAGCGATCCAGCCTCTGAAGACGGGCCCAAAGCCAGCCGCCCTCAGGACTGCCGCTAGGTAACGATGGTCGACCCTATCGAAAGCTTTCGACTGATCTAAATTGATCAAGGACCCACCCGTGCCAGGTTCCCTAGCTACCCTCTCTACGATGTATCGCATGAGGTGGAGGTTGTCGTGGATGGATCTGTCGGGAATGGCGCATGTCTGCGCCTCTCCCACCAGACCACCAACGACAAGCGCCAACCTCTTTGCTAGCACCTTGGCCAAAATCTTAAACTCTGTGTTTAGCAGAGTTATGGGCCGGAAATTGTCTATGTTATCCCCCTTGTTCGGATCCTTTCTCAGCAGTGCCACCGCTCCTCGGCTCACAGAACTGGGAATTCTCCCGTTCTGTTGCCAGTTGCAGTAGACGTCCGCCAAGAGGCCTCCGAACAAGTCTGGCATCTGTACGTAAAGTTCATAGGGCAGACCATCCAAACCAGGCGATTTACCCCTTGTGCAGCCAGTCATTGCCTCCCGTACTTCAGCGGCTGTTATCGGCTTTTCGCAACACTTCGCCTCAGTGGCCGAGAGCCGCGGCAGTCCGTCGAGGTAGACACTAAAGTCCATCCCTCTACCCGGCCCCCCGCTGCCCCCGAACAGCTGAGCGAAGTGTCGCTGAAAAGCTTCACACATTTGCCCGGGATCGAGTAGCATGCGCTCGTCGTGGTCCACCAAAGACCGGATCGTGGCTTTGTTGCCACGACGCGCCTCCGCCACTCGGGCCCATTGAACGGCTTTCGTCCCCTCGTGTCTGAGAGCACGCACCCTAGCTCTGACAACGCAGCCTTCGTGCTTTGCATTGAAGAATTGGTCAAGGGCCAATTTCGCCGCAAGCACGTCGGTCGCAATGCCTTTGCTAAGCGCCTCGTCTAATTTTCTAACTAGTTCTCCCTCTGCTCTATTTTTCTCTATTGCTAAAGCCTTACTAAACCTAATCGATTCTATTCTAATCGCTCTTTTCAGAGCAAACCACCACTTGTTGTTGACGATGGCCCCCGTCAACGCCCGCTTAACTAGTTCGCTAATCCGGTCTCTGTAGGCCTTGCGCGCTGGTAAGGACGCGTTTAGCTTCCAGTAGCCGGGTCCTCGTCTATGAAGCCTATCTAAGTCAAGCACACAGGTCACGAATTTGTGGTCCGTGTAGCCGACTATCTTGAATTGTGGACAGCCTATGCTAGACCTATCTATTTCCCTACAAAATACTCTATCTAGATATGATCTGGATGACCCTATGCGGTTTGTCCAAGTCCACATTGGCACATTCGGGAAATCCAATCGGTACCTGTCAGACAGTTCAAAACGCCTGAGCAGGTTGGTGAGGCTCTTGCACCCTCCACCCCTATCCGCTAATCCCACACAGTCCCAGCGTGCATCTAAGATCCCGTTCCAGTCGCCCACTAACACTAAAGAGCGGGACGTTCCAAGAAAGGTCTCCAGACGCCGGAAGAAATCAGGCCGCCCTGCTCCTGTCGGGGCATAGACGGCCACTAGCCTGAAAGCTTGCCCGTCTCCGCTGGTCACGTCCAGCACCACCAGCTTACCCTCTGGGTCCAGGAAGATGGCCCGTATGGCGAGATCCAAACCTCTCCGAAAAAGCACAGCAACTCCTCCACCCGATCCAGGACGGCTGGGAGATGCGTACACATCGTAGCCGCCGAAGATCGGTGCGAAGGCCCGTGCTTCGGAGATTCTGGTCTCGCTGATGGCCACTACATCTATGTTTAGTGACCTGAGGTCGTTGAGCAGGTGACCCTGCTTCCATGACGACCCCAAGCCACGCGCATTTATGCTGCCTATTCTGAGTGAGGTCATGTTTAAAATAGAGTGGAAAAGATGGGAAAGACCACTTACCGTACTTTTGGTAGAGGAGGGATGGTTTTTACATCCCTTTTCACTTGATCGTCTGGTGAAGGGACCGTTGAATCGTCCCTTCTGCTGGTCGTCGGCTCTTCTAAGAGAATGTCTGAATATACTCTTCGATTAATGGTTCCTCCTAGGTCCCTGAAATCACCAACTGCGTTGGGGAATTTCGTTTTAATGTTTGTGTATTGTTTCTGTGCTATTTTTAGCAGTCTTATGTTAGTTGGCGTTTTGATTGGTGCTGGTATTATGTAGTCCTGTTGTGAAATGTCTGTGTGTTCAATTATGTAAGTCATTAGTTTCTTGTTGTGTGTGTTTATTGCCGTGCATTTGTTTTTCTGGGGGTGGGGTGTGGTTCTGCTATTTTCTTGTCGTTGTTGCTGGGTGTGTGTGTTTTGTTGTTGTGTTTGCGATGTTGGTGCTTGTGGTGGTGGTGTTGAAGGTGTTGTTGGCGGTGGGGTTGTCGCCGGTGGTGATGGTGGTGCTGGTGTGGGTGGTGATGGTGTTGGTGGTGTTGCTGCTGTGGGTCTCTTTGCAGTAGACTTTACCCTTTTCTCATTTCTTTCCTCCCTTTTCAAAGGCGACGATGCGCTGCTTCTGCGTTTGTGCCTTCTTACGACCTTTTGCCATCCCTCTCCCACCTCACACTCCATGTCTGATTCTGTGAGGTCGGGGAGGGGTACCAGCTCCACTCTTTCACTTGTTGTTGGTGATGTTTGCACTGGAGTCTCTGTTGCAGCTGCATTTGGTATTGCTGTTGTTGTTGTTAATATTTCCACTGCTGCTGCTGTTTTTGATTTCCGTGGAGTGGGTATGGGTGCCACGGACCTATCGTTCCTGGTTGCCGCTTGTCCTGTTGCTGGTAGCCGTGGAGCCGGATTCGGAAGGAGGGGGGTTTTCTCCTTTCTCAGGGTCTCCTCGTTGCAGAAGGCCCTGAGGTGAGTCTTCGATCCACAGCGAAAGCATTTCGGGCGTTTGCCCTCAACACTTATGGGCAGTTGAGTGCCGTTATCGAAGTCTATCACATCCGGGATAGCTTCGATGCACTCCTGGTTGGTTTGGATTAGCATCTCAATGGAGGAGCCGACCCAATCTTCTCTTACTTTTTTCTGTACTTGCAGTACAGTTGTTTTGTCCTCGATTCCGACGAGGACAGACGCGGCCAGCCAAGAAGGGGTCATTCCGGGGGGGACGTGGGTTAGTTTGACCCTCACAATTTTTTGCCCACAGTAGGAGGGCACCAACACCATTTCCTCGCTCCTTAGGGTCACTACTGATTGGGCCTTTGCCTCCTGGGGTGTGGCAAAAAGTACGTCTACGGTGGCATATTTTTTGCCTCGGGTGATGTGCGTTTTCCGCTGCCACACAGACCCCAAGGCTTTTTGTATTTGGGCCTCTGTGGCTCTTTCCACCCTACGGGATTTTGTACTTACTGTACGGTACGTGACCGTACAGTGCTCTTGGGTTTCGAAAAACTTTTCCGCTGCCTTGCAGATTGCTCGGTGTCCGTTCTTTGTAACCATCTTCTTCGCTTCCTCTAATTCCTCATTTGTTATGAGGATTGTTTCCAAGTTTTTCGCAATACCTGCAAATGAGATTGGTTTTTCTCTGCTGTTGTTGTTGTCGTCAGAGCTGCTGGTACTTTTGTTGTTGCTGCAGGTACTACGACTACTGCCTCCGCCGCTGTTGCTGTGGTTGTTGTTGGTGTTGCTGCTGCTAATGCTGTTGTTGTTTATGCTGCTGGTGATGCTGTTGCGGCTGCTACTGTTGTTTTCATTGTCACTGTTGCTGTTGTTATTACGGCTGCTACTGCTATTATTCCTGACGTCAGACGAATGAACTGGGTTTTCGTATTTCCCGCACACCTGTTTCGTCGCTGTCGTCGTCGTCGTGGAGAAACCTTGCACGCTTTGCACGAGACTTTTCTTTTCTTTCGTCACTTGCGAAAGAGAAGGGAGGGAGAGAGACACATTTAAAGAAGGGAGGGAGAGAGACAATCTTCTCTCTGCTGTAGTGATGATTGAGGAAGAAGAAGACGGAATGAGTGGGAGTGACGTATGAAATTTCTTTTTCGTAGCCATGTTGTTTTTTGTTTAAAATGAAATTTTGGGTACAAAACCCCAATAACTGGTTATTTAACCCCGAAGGGCCAAATAACGGACAGAAAGACCCCTCTCACGAGGAGGAGGGTGTCTTTATCAACAATTTGGTTCAAGTTTTAAACAATTTACAATTGTTTTAACGGTTAAAAATTACTATACCTTACAGAGCCGAGCCTCCGTCAACCATGGCATTCAATAATAATAATAATAATAATAATAATAAATAAATAAAAAAAAAGAAATATATATATATATACATATACATACACATACACACACACACACACACACACATACACATACACACACACATACATTAATGATTTCTTTATTAACCACAAGGGTTTACATAAAGTAGACATTAAGGACAGTGCAGGACAATGCAGGACGGTACAAATGGGCATTTCTGCGTGTAAAAAAACAAAAACAAAGGATGTAACAAAAATAACAATGAAAATAACAATGAAAAATTCCCCAATAGGGGGGAGACTTCGGAGGGACATTTGTGGAGAAAGCCCAGTAAAAAGCCACAATGACCCTGACCACCAAGGCAAGTGCCCTCTCCCAGTTTTCCAACTTTAGTTTACAGATATATACTCAGAGTCGGCCCATTCACTCGGGCCATTCTTGCTTCTCTCACCCATCTTTCAACAAAATGCTGGGAAGAGAGCACTTCCTTCTCTACTCTGATTTTCCTTTTCAAATGAAATTTGAAAAAGTCAATCAGAGCATCACCGAAGAGGTAAGTGCTCGTCTTCAGCCCTTTCAAACGTGTCCACCATACTATCTCTTTCGCCATGGCCACCAGACAGATAAAAACTGCCTGCCCTTCCCGGCTAAAGGAGGAGGGCGGGGCAATCCTCACGATAGACTCAGATGATAGCTGGATCCGTCCTAAACGCGACAGCAGGTGTTCGACATAAACCCACAAGTCAGCAATTTTCGGACACTGGACGAGTGCGTGCAGGACGGTTTCGTTGCCCTGCGCGCATCTCGGACATGCCCGGCTGACGGCACCTCCATGCCTGTAGAGTTTATCCCGAACTGGCAAGGCTCCTCGGTAGCACTGCCAGGCCAGAGATTTCTGGAAGTTGTCCATAGGCCCTGGCCCGAAAGTTCTTCCGAAGAGATTGGCTAGTTGATTTTCGTCGACGCCTAGAGTTTCCCCAAGTACGTCGTCGCTCTTCCCCTCCACTAATCCTCTATAGAACGCCGAGGTGGAGTTTCCACCGATCACATTGCCCGATTGGTCGAGGGCTGTGAGCGCCTGAAGACATTCCAGTCTCCAGGCGCTCCCTCTCGGTCTTCGCTTGACCCAGGACTGCAGCTCCGTCAAGGAAACGAGCTGGGGAAAAACGCGTCTAGCAAACGGCGACCACACCTGATCACCGTCGAGGAAGAGGTGGAGATGTCGTAGCCTGAGCGCGTGCCTGCGCATCATCAGCCACGGCATGCCCAGCCCTCCACGTAGCGGGTGTTGACAACAGATGGACCGCCTGACCATCGGAGCACGTCCCTTCCACAAAAAGCGAAAGAGCAAACGCTCCAGCGCAGTCAGGCGAGGCTTAGGACAAGGTACGACGGTTAGGCGGTAGCAGATGACAGACGCGATGTACGCGTTAGCCACCTCCGCTCGACCTTTCAGGGATAGCTTCCTCTCCGCCCATTTCTGGGTGAGAGAAGCCACCCTGCTCGTCACCTCGTCCCAGTTTTTGTCCGTCTGGAGGTCCGGACCGAACCAGACCCCTAGCAATTTAACCGGTCCGTCCGTCCAGCGCCCGACGACGCTGTTGGACGGCATGGACCTGCCTCTCCAGGTGCCGAGCTGCAGGCCCACTGACTTTTCCTGGTTGATCATTGCTCCTGTCACCGCTTCGTATTCTCTTAGTGTAGTGCCGATCGCCTCGATGTGTTTGGCGTTCGACACCACTACGGTGACATCGTCCGCATATGCTGACACGGATCTTCCGCATCCTAGTTCGCGCGGGACTCCCCTCAACGTCTCCAGTTTGTGCAGTAATGGCTCGAGAGTCAATACGTACAAGAGGGACGAGAGGGGACATCCTTGGCGGACCGAGCGCATGATGTTGAACGGTTCCGACAGGTGACCGTTCACTCTCACCACAGAGCAGATGTCGCTGTGCATGGCAGCGATCCAGCCTCTGAAGACGGGCCCAAAGCCAGCCGCCCTCAGGACTGCCGCTAGGTAACGATGGTCGACCCTATCGAAAGCTTTCGACTGATCTAAATTGATCAAGGACCCACCCGTGCCAGGTTCCCTAGCTACCCTCTCTACGATGTATCGCATGAGGTGGAGGTTGTCGTGGATGGATCTGTCGGGAATGGCGCATGTCTGCGCCTCTCCCACCAGACCACCAACGACAAGCGCCAACCTCTTTGCTAGCACCTTGGCCAAAATCTTAAACTCTGTGTTTAGCAGAGTTATGGGCCGGAAATTGTCTATGTTATCCCCCTTGTTCGGATCCTTTCTCAGCAGTGCCACCGCTCCTCGGCTCACAGAACTGGGAATTCTCCCGTTCTGTTGCCAGTTGCCGTAGACGTCCGCCAAGAGGCCTCCGAACAAGTCTGGCATCTGTACGTAAAGTTCATAGGGCAGACCATCCAAACCAGGCGATTTACCCCTTGTGCAGCCAGTCATTGCCTCCCGTACTTCAGCGGCTGTTATCGGCTTTTCGCAACTCTTCGCCTCAGTGGCCGAGAGCCGCGGCAGTCCGTCGAGGTAGACACTAAAGTCCATCCCTCTACCCGGCCCCCCGCTGCCCCCGAACAGCTGAGCGAAGTGTCGCTGAAAAGCTTCACACATTTGCCCGGGATCGAGTAGCATGCGCCCGTCGTGGTCCACCAAAGACCGGATCGTGGCTTTGTTGCCACGACGCGCCTCCGCCACTCGGGCCCATTGAACGGCTTTCGTCCCCTCGTGTCTGAGAGCACGCACCCTAGCTCTGACAACGCAGCCTTCGTGCTTTGCATTGAAGAATTGGTCAAGGGCCAATTTCGCCGCAAGCACGTCGGTCGCAATGCCTTTGCTAAGCGCCTCGTCTAATTTTCTAACTAGTTCTCCCTCTGCTCTATTTTTCTCTATTGCTAAAGCCTTACTAAACCTAATCGATTCTATTCTAATCGCTCTTTTCAGAGCAAACCACCACTTGTTGTTGACGATGGCCCCCGTCAACGCCCGCTTAACTAGTTCGCTAATCCGGTCTCTGTAGGCCTTGCGCGCTGGTAAGGACGCGTTTAGCTTCCAGTAGCCGGGTCCTCGTCTATGAAGCCTATCTAAGTCAAGCACACAGGTCACGAATTTGTGGTCCGTGTAGCCGACTATCTTGAATTGTGGACAGCCTATGCTAGACCTATCTATTTCCCTACAAAATACTCTATCTAGATATGATCTGGATGACCCTATGCGGTTTGTCCAAGTCCACATTGGCACATTCGGGAAATCCAATCGGTACCTGTCAGACAGTTCAAAACGCCTGAGCAGGTTGGTGAGGCTCTTGCACCCTCCACCCCTATCCGCTAATCCCACACAGTCCCAGCGTGCATCTAAGATCCCGTTCCAGTCGCCCACTAACACTAAAGAGCGGGACGTTCCAAGAAAGGTCTCCAGACGCCGGAAGAAATCAGGCCGCCCTGCTCCTGTCGGGGCATAGACGGCCACTAGCCTGAAAGCTTGCCCGTCTCCGCTGGTCACGTCCAGCACCACCAGCTTACCCTCTGGGTCCAGGAAGATGGCCCGTATGGCGAGATCCAAACCTCTCCGAAAAAGCACAGCAACTCCTCCACCCGATCCAGGACGGCTGGGAGATGCGTACACATCGTAGCCGCCGAAGATCGGTGCGAAGGCCCGTGCTTCGGAGATTCTGGTCTCGCTGATGGCCACTACATCTATGTTTAGTGACCTGAGGTCGTTGAGCAGGTGACCCTGCTTCCATGACGACCCCAAGCCACGCGCATTTATGCTGCCTATTCTGAGTGAGGTCATGTTTAAAATAGAGTGGAAAAGATGGGAAAGACCACTTACCGTACTTTTGGTAGAGGAGGGATGGTTTTTACATCCCTTTTCACTTGATCGTCTGGTGAAGGGACCGTTGAATCGTCCCTTCTGCTGGTCGTCGGCTCTTCTAAGAGAATGTCTGAATATACTCTTCGATTAATGGTTCCTCCTAGGTCCCTGAAATCACCAACTGCGTTGGGGAATTTCGTTTTAATGTTTGTGTATTGTTTCTGTGCTATTTTTAGCAGTCTTATGTTAGTTGGCGTTTTGATTGGTGCTGGTATTATGTAGTCCTGTTGTGAAATGTCTGTGTGTTCAATTATGTAAGTCATTAGTTTCTTGTTGTGTGTGTTTATTGCCGTGCATTTGTTTTTCTGGGGGTGGGGTGTGGTTCTGCTATTTTCTTGTCGTTGTTGCTGGGTGTGTGTGTTTTGTTGTTGTGTTTGCGATGTTGGTGCTTGTGGTGGTGGTGTTGAAGGTGTTGTTGGCGGTGGGGTTGTCGCCGGTGGTGATGGTGGTGCTGGTGTGGGTGGTGATGGTGTTGGTGGTGTTGCTGCTGTGGGTCTCTTTGCAGTAGACTTTACCCTTTTCTCATTTCTTTCCTCCCTTTTCAAAGGCGACGATGCGCTGCTTCTGCGTTTGTGCCTTCTTACGACCTTTTGCCATCCCTCTCCCACCTCACACTCCATGTCTGATTCTGTGAGGTCGGGGAGGGGTACCAGCTCCACTCTTTCACTTGTTGTTGGTGATGTTTGCACTGGAGTCTCTGTTGCAGCTGCATTTGGTATTGCTGTTGTTGTTGTTAATATTTCCACTGCTGCTGCTGTTTTTGATTTCCGTGGAGTGGGTATGGGTGCCACGGACCTATCGTTCCTGGTTGCCGCTTGTCCTGTTGCTGGTAGCCGTGGAGCCGGATTCGGAAGGAGGGGGGTTTTCTCCTTTCTCAGGGTCTCCTCGTTGCAGAAGGCCCTGAGGTGAGTCTTCGATCCACAGCGAAAGCATTTCGGGCGTTTGCCCTCAACACTTATGGGCAGTTGAGTGCCGTTATCGAAGTCTATCACATCCGGGATAGCTTCGATGCACTCCTGGTTGGTTTGGATTAGCATCTCAATGGAGGAGCCGACCCAATCTTCTCTTACTTTTTTCTGTACTTGCAGTACAGTTGTTTTGTCCTCGATTCCGACGAGGACAGACGCGGCCAGCCAAGAAGGGGTCATTCCGGGGGGGACGTGGGTTAGTTTGACCCTCACAATTTTTTGCCCACAGTAGGAGGGCACCAACACCATTTCCTCGCTCCTTAGGGTCACTACTGATTGGGCCTTTGCCTCCTGGGGTGTGGCAAAAAGTACGTCTACGGTGGCATATTTTTTGCCTCGGGTGATGTGCGTTTTCCGCTGCCACACAGACCCCAAGGCTTTTTGTATTTGGGCCTCTGTGGCTCTTTCCACCCTACGGGATTTTGTACTTACTGTACGGTACGTGACCGTACAGTGCTCTTGGGTTTCGAAAAACTTTTCCGCTGCCTTGCAGATTGCTCGGTGTCCGTTCTTTGTAACCATCTTCTTCGCTTCCTCTAATTCCTCATTTGTTATGAGGATTGTTTCCAAGTTTTTCGCAATACCTGCAAATGAGATTGGTTTTTCTCTGCTGTTGTTGTTGTCGTCAGAGCTGCTGGTACTTTTGTTGTTGCTGCAGGTACTACGACTACTGCCTCCGCCGCTGTTGCTGTGGTTGTTGTTGGTGTTGCTGCTGCTAATGCTGTTGTTGTTTATGCTGCTGGTGATGCTGTTGCGGCTGCTACTGTTGTTTTCATTGTCACTGTTGCTGTTGTTATTACGGCTGCTACTGCTATTATTCCTGACGTCAGACGAATGAACTGGGTTTTCGTATTTCCCGCACACCTGTTTCGTCGCTGTCGTCGTCGTCGTGGAGAAACCTTGCACGCTTTGCACGAGACTTTTCTTTTCTTTCGTCACTTGCGAAAGAGAAGGGAGGGAGAGAGACACATTTAAAGAAGGGAGGGAGAGAGACAATCTTCTCTCTGCTGTAGTGATGATTGAGGAAGAAGAAGACGGAATGAGTGGGAGTGACGTATGAAATTTCTTTTTCGTAGCCATGTTGTTTTTTGTTTAAAATGAAATTTTGGGTACAAAACCCCAATAACTGGTTATTTAACCCCGAAGGGCCAAATAACGGACAGAAAGACCCCTCTCACGAGGAGGAGGGTGTCTTTATCAACAATTTGGTTCAAGTTTTAAACAATTTACAATTGTTTTAACGGTTAAAAATTACTATACCTTACAGAGCCGAGCCTCCGTCAACCATGGCATTCAATAATAATAATAATAATAATAATAATAAATAAATAAAAAAAAAGAAATATATATATATATACATATACATACACATACACACACACACACACACACACATACACATACACACACACATACATTAATGATTTCTTTATTAACCACAAGGGTTTACATAAAGTAGACATTAAGGACAGTGCAGGACAATGCAGGACGGTACAAATGGGCATTTCTGCGTGTAAAAAAACAAAAACAAAGGATGTAACAAAAATAACAATGAAAATAACAATGAAAAATTCCCCAATAGGGGGGAGACTTCGGAGGGACATTTGTGGAGAAAGCCCAGTAAAAAGCCACAATGACCCTGACCACCAAGGCAAGTGCCCTCTCCCAGTTTTCCAACTTTAGTTTACAGATATATACTCAGAGTCGGCCCATTCACTCGGGCCATTCTTGCTTCTCTCACCCATCTTTCAACAAAATGCTGGGAAGAGAGCACTTCCTTCTCTACTCTGATTTTCCTTTTCAAATGAAATTTGAAAAAGTCAATCAGAGCATCACCGAAGAGGTAAGTGCTCGTCTTCAGCCCTTTCAAACGTGTCCACCATACTATCTCTTTCGCCATGGCCACCAGACAGATAAAAACTGCCTGCCCTTCCCGGCTAAAGGAGGAGGGCGGGGCAATCCTCACGATAGACTCAGATGATAGCTGGATCCGTCCTAAACGCGACAGCAGGTGTTCGACATAAACCCACAAGTCAGCAATTTTCGGACACTGGACGAGTGCGTGCAGGACGGTTTCGTTGCCCTGCGCGCATCTCGGACATGCCCGGCTGACGGCACCTCCATGCCTGTAGAGTTTATCCCGAACTGGCAAGGCTCCTCGGTAGCACTGCCAGGCCAGAGATTTCTGGAAGTTGTCCATAGGCCCTGGCCCGAAAGTTCTTCCGAAGAGATTGGCTAGTTGATTTTCGTCGACGCCTAGAGTTTCCCCAAGTACGTCGTCGCTCTTCCCCTCCACTAATCCTCTATAGAACGCCGAGGTGGAGTTTCCACCGATCACATTGCCCGATTGGTCGAGGGCTGTGAGCGCCTGAAGACATTCCAGTCTCCAGGCGCTCCCTCTCGGTCTTCGCTTGACCCAGGACTGCAGCTCCGTCAAGGAAACGAGCTGGGGAAAAACGCGTCTAGCAAACGGCGACCACACCTGATCACCGTCGAGGAAGAGGTGGAGATGTCGTAGCCTGAGCGCGTGCCTGCGCATCATCAGCCACGGCATGCCCAGCCCTCCACGTAGCGGGTGTTGACAACAGATGGACCGCCTGACCATCGGAGCACGTCCCTTCCACAAAAAGCGAAAGAGCAAACGCTCCAGCGCAGTCAGGCGAGGCTTAGGACAAGGTACGACGGTTAGGCGGTAGCAGATGACAGACGCGATGTACGCGTTAGCCACCTCCGCTCGACCTTTCAGGGATAGCTTCCTCTCCGCCCATTTCTGGGTGAGAGAAGCCACCCTGCTCGTCACCTCGTCCCAGTTTTTGTCCGTCTGGAGGTCCGGACCGAACCAGACCCCTAGCAATTTAACCGGTCCGTCCGTCCAGCGCCCGACGACGCTGTTGGACGGCATGGACCTGCCTCTCCAGGTGCCGAGCTGCAGGCCCACTGACTTTTCCTGGTTGATCATTGCTCCTGTCACCGCTTCGTATTCTCTTAGTGTAGTGCCGATCGCCTCGATGTGTTTGGCGTTCGACACCACTACGGTGACATCGTCCGCATATGCTGACACGGATCTTCCGCATCCTAGTTCGCGCGGGACTCCCCTCAACGTCTCCAGTTTGTGCAGTAATGGCTCGAGAGTCAATACGTACAAGAGGGACGAGAGGGGACATCCTTGGCGGACCGAGCGCATGATGTTGAACGGTTCCGACAGGTGACCGTTCACTCTCACCACAGAGCAGATGTCGCTGTGCATGGCAGCGATCCAGCCTCTGAAGACGGGCCCAAAGCCAGCCGCCCTCAGGACTGCCGCTAGGTAACGATGGTCGACCCTATCGAAAGCTTTCGACTGATCTAAATTGATCAAGGACCCACCCGTGCCAGGTTCCCTAGCTACCCTCTCTACGATGTATCGCATGAGGTGGAGGTTGTCGTGGATGGATCTGTCGGGAATGGCGCATGTCTGCGCCTCTCCCACCAGACCACCAACGACAAGCGCCAACCTCTTTGCTAGCACCTTGGCCAAAATCTTAAACTCTGTGTTTAGCAGAGTTATGGGCCGGAAATTGTCTATGTTATCCCCCTTGTTCGGATCCTTTCTCAGCAGTGCCACCGCTCCTCGGCTCACAGAACTGGGAATTCTCCCGTTCTGTTGCCAGTTGCAGTAGACGTCCGCCAAGAGGCCTCCGAACAAGTCTGGCATCTGTACGTAAAGTTCATAGGGCAGACCATCCAAACCAGGCGATTTACCCCTTGTGCAGCCAGTCATTGCCTCCCGTACTTCAGCGGCTGTTATCGGCTTTTCGCAACACTTCGCCTCAGTGGCCGAGAGCCGCGGCAGTCCGTCGAGGTAGACACTAAAGTCCATCCCTCTACCCGGCCCCCCGCTGCCCCCGAACAGCTGAGCGAAGTGTCGCTGAAAAGCTTCACACATTTGCCCGGGATCGAGTAGCATGCGCCCGTCGTGGTCCACCAAAGACCGGATCGTGGCTTTGTTGCCACGACGCGCCTCCGCCACTCGGGCCCATTGAACGGCTTTCGTCCCCTCGTGTCTGAGAGCACGCACCCTAGCTCTGACAACGCAGCCTTCGTGCTTTGCATTGAAGAATTGGTCAAGGGCCAATTTCGCCGCAAGCACGTCGGTCGCAATGCCTTTGCTAAGCGCCTCGTCTAATTTTCTAACTAGTTCTCCCTCTGCTCTATTTTTCTCTATTGCTAAAGCCTTACTAAACCTAATCGATTCTATTCTAATCGCTCTTTTCAGAGCAAACCACCACTTGTTGTTGACGATGGCCCCCGTCAACGCCCGCTTAACTAGTTCGCTAATCCGGTCTCTGTAGGCCTTGCGCGCTGGTAAGGACGCGTTTAGCTTCCAGTAGCCGGGTCCTCGTCTATGAAGCCTATCTAAGTCAAGCACACAGGTCACGAATTTGTGGTCCGTGTAGCCGACTATCTTGAATTGTGGACAGCCTATGCTAGACCTATCTATTTCCCTACAAAATACTCTATCTAGATATGATCTGGATGACCCTATGCGGTTTGTCCAAGTCCACATTGGCACATTCGGGAAATCCAATCGGTACCTGTCAGACAGTTCAAAACGCCTGAGCAGGTTGGTGAGGCTCTTGCACCCTCCACCCCTATCCGCTAATCCCACACAGTCCCAGCGTGCATCTAAGATCCCGTTCCAGTCGCCCACTAACACTAAAGAGCGGGACGTTCCAAGAAAGGTCTCCAGACGCCGGAAGAAATCAGGCCGCCCTGCTCCTGTCGGGGCATAGACGGCCACTAGCCTGAAAGCTTGCCCGTCTCCGCTGGTCACGTCCAGCACCACCAGCTTACCCTCTGGGTCCAGGAAGATGGCCCGTATGGCGAGATCCAAACCTCTCCGAAAAAGCACAGCAACTCCTCCACCCGATCCAGGACGGCTGGGAGATGCGTACACATCGTAGCCGCCGAAGATCGGTGCGAAGGCCCGTGCTTCGGAGATTCTGGTCTCGCTGATGGCCACTACATCTATGTTTAGTGACCTGAGGTCGTTGAGCAGGTGACCCTGCTTCCATGACGACCCCAAGCCACGCGCATTTATGCTGCCTATTCTGAGTGAGGTCATGTTTAAAATAGAGTGGAAAAGATGGGAAAGACCACTTACCGTACTTTTGGTAGAGGAGGGATGGTTTTTACATCCCTTTTCACTTGATCGTCTGGTGAAGGGACCGTTGAATCGTCCCTTCGGCTGGTCGTCGGCTCTTCTAAGAGAATGTCTGAATATACTCTTCGATTAATGGTTCCTCCTAGGTCCCTGAAATCACCAACTGCGTTGGGGAATTTCGTTTTAATGTTTGTGTATTGTTTCTGTGCTATTTTTAGCAGTCTTATGTTAGTTGGCGTTTTGATTGGTGCTGGTATTATGTAGTCCTGTTGTGAAATGTCTGTGTGTTCAATTATGTAAGTCATTAGTTTCTTGTTGTGTGTGTTTATTGCCGTGCATTTGTTTTTCTGGGGGTGAGGTGTGGTTCTGCTATTTTCTTGTCGTTGTTGCTGGGTGTGTGTGTTTTGTTGTTGTGTTTGCGATGTTGGTGCTTGTGGTGGTGGTGTTGAAGGTGTTGTTGGCGGTGGGGTTGTCGCCGGTGGTGATGGTGGTGCTGGTGTGGGTGGTGATGGTGTTGGTGGTGTTGCTGCTGTGGGTCTCTTTGCAGTAGACTTTACCCTTTTCTCATTTCTTTCCTCCCTTTTCAAAGGCGACGATGCGCTGCTTCTGCGTTTGTGCCTTCTTGAGACCTTTTGCCATCCCTCTCCCACCTCACACTCCATGTCTGATTCTGTAAGGTCGGGGAGGGGTACCAGCTCCACTCTTTCACTTGTTGTTGTTGGTGATGTTTGCACTGGAGTCTCTGTTGCAGCTGCATTTGGTATTGCTGTTGTTGTTGTTAATATTTCCACTGCTGCTGCTGTCTTTGATTTCCGTGGAGTGGGTATGGGTGCCACGGACCTATCGTTCCTGGTTGCCGCTTGTCCTGTTGCTGGTAGCCGTGGAACCGGATTCGGGAGGAGGGGGGTTTTCTCCTTTCTCATGGTCTTCTCGTTGCAGAAGGCCCTGAGGTGAGTCTTCGATCCACAGCGAAAGCATTTCGGGCGTTTGCCCTCAACACTTATGGGCAGTTGAGTGCCGTTATCGAAGTCTATCACATCCGGGATAGCTTCGATGCACTCCTGGTTGGTTTGGATTAGCATCTCAATGGAGGAGCCGACCCAATCTTCTCTTACTTTTTTCTGTACTTGCAGTACAGTTGTTTTGTCCTCGATTCCGACGAGGACAGACGCGGCCAGCCAAGAAGGGGTCATTCCGGGGGGGACGTGGGTCAGTTTGACCCTCACAATTTTTTGCCCGCAGTAGGAGGGCACCAACACCATTTCCTCGCTCCTTAGGGTCACTACTGATTGGGCCTTTGCCTCCTGGGGTGTGGCAAAAAGTACGTCTACGGTGGCGTATTTTTTGCCTCGGGTGATGTGCGTTTTCCTCTGCCACACAGACCCCAAGGCTTTTTGTATTTGGGCCTCTGTGGCTCTTTCCACCCTACGGGATTTTGTACTTACTGTACGGTACGTGACCGTACAGTGCTCTTGGGTTTCGAAAAAATTTTTCGCTGCCTTGCAGATTGCTCGGTGTCCGTTCTTTGTCACCATCTTCTTCGCTTCCTCTAATTCCTCATTTGTTATGAGGATTGTTTCCAGGTTTTTCGCAATACCTGCAAATGAGATTGGTTTTTCTCTGCTGTTGTTGTTGTCGTCAGAGCTGCTGGTACTTTTGTTGTTGCTGCAGGTACTACGACTACTGCCTCCGCCGCTGTTGCTGTGGTTGTTGTTGGTGTTGCTGCTGCTAATGCTGTTGTTGTTTATGCTGCTGGTGATGCTGTTGCGGCTGCTACTGTTGTTTTCATTGTCACTGTTGCTGTTGTTATTACGGCTGCTACTGCTATTATTCCTGACGTCAGACGAATGAACTGGGTTTTCGTATTTCCCGCACACCTGTTTCGTCGCTGTCGTCGTCGTCGTGGAGAAACCTTGCACGCTTTGCACGAGACTTTTCTTTTCTTTCGTCACTTGCGAAAGAGAAGGGAGGGAGAGAGACACATTTAAAGAAGGGAGGGAGAGAGACAATCTTCTCTCTGCTGTAGTGATGATTGAGGAAGAAGAAGACGGAATGAGTGGGAGTGACGTATGAAATTTCTTTTTCGTAGCCATGTTGTTTTTTGTTTAAAATGAAATTTTGGGTACAAAACCCCAATAACTGGTTATTTAACCCCGAAGGGCCAAATAACGGACAGAAAGACCCCTCTCACGAGGAGGAGGGTGTCTTTATCAACAATTTGGTTCAAGTTTTAAACAATTTACAATTGTTTTAACGGTTAAAAATTACTATACCTTACAGAGCCGAGCCTCCGTCAACCATGGCATTCAATAATAATAATAATAATAATAATAATAAATAAATAAAAAAAAAGAAATATATATATATATACATATACATACACATACACACACACACACACACACACATACACATACACACACACATACATTAATAACAATAATAATAATAATAATAACAACAATAATGATTTCTTTATTAACCACAAGGGTTTACATAAAGTAGACATTAAGGACAGTGCAGGACAATGCAGGACGGTACAAATGGGCATTTCTGCGTGTAAAAAAAACAAAAATAGAGGATGTAACAAAAATAACAATGAAAATAACAATGAAAAATTCCCCAATAGGGGGGAGACTTCGGAGGGACATTTGTGGAGAAAGCCCAGTAAAAAGCCACAATGACCCTGACCACCAAGGCAAGTGCCCTCTCCCAGTTTTCCACCTTTAGTTTACAGATATATACTCAGAGTCGGCCCATTCACTCGGGCCATTCTTGCTTCTCTCACCCATCTTTCAACAAAATGCTGGGAAGAGAGCACTTCCTTCTCTACTCTGATTTTCCTTTTCAAATGAAATTTGAAAAAGTCAATCAGAGCATCACCGAAGAGGTAAGTGCTCGTCTTCAGCCCTTTCAAACGTGTCCACCATACTATCTCTTTCGCCATGGCCACCAGACAGATAAAAACTGCCTGCCCTTCCCGGCTAAAGGAGGAGGGCGGGGCAATCCTCACGATAGACTCAGATGATAGCTGGATCCGTCCTAAACGCGACAGCAGGTGTTCGACATAAACCCACAAGTCAGCAATTTTCGGACACTGGACGAGTGCGTGCAGGACGGTTTCGTCGCCCTGCGCGCATCTCGGACATGCCCGGCTGACGGCACCTCCATGCCTGTAGAGTTTATCCCGAACTGGCAAGGCTCCTCGGTAGCACTGCCAGGCCAGAGATTTCTGGAAGTTGTCCATAGGCCCTGGCCCGAAGGTTCTTCCGAAGAGATTGGCTAGTTGATTTTCGTCGACGCCTAGAGTTTCCCCAAGTACGTCGTCGCTCTTCCCCTCCACTAATCCTCTATAGAACGCCGAGGTGGAGTTTCCACCGATCACATTGCCCGATTGGTCGAGGGCTGTGAGCGCCTGAAGACATTCCAGTCTCCAGGCGCTCCCTCTCGGTCTTCGCTTGACCCAGGACTGCAGCTCCGTCAAGGAAACGAGCTGGGGAAAAACGCGTCTAGCAAACGGCGACCACACCTGATCACCGTCGAGGAAGAGGTGGAGATGTCGTAGCCTGAGCGCGTGCCTGCGCATCATCAGCCACGGCATGCCCAGCCCTCCACGTAGCGGGTGTTGACAACAGATGGACCGCCTGACCATCGGAGCACGTCCCTTCCACAAAAAGCGAAAGAGCAAACGCTCCAGCGCAGTCAGGCGAGGCTTAGGACAAGGTACGACGGTTAGGCGGTAGCAGATGACAGACGCGATGTACGCGTTAGCCACCTCCGCTCGACCTTTCAGGGATAGCTTCCTCTCCGCCCATTTCTGGGTGAGAGAAGCCACCCTGCTCGTCACCTCGTCCCAGTTTTTGTCCGTCTGGAGGTCCGGACCGAACCAGACCCCTAGCAATTTAACCGGTCCGTCCGTCCAGCGCCCGACGACGCTGTTGGACGGCATGGACCTGCCTCTCCAGGTGCCGAGCTGCAGGCCCACTGACTTTTCCTGGTTGATCATTGCTCCTGTCACCGCTTCGTATTCTCTTAGTGTAGTGCCGATCGCCTCGATGTGTTTGGCGTTCGACACCACTACGGTGACATCGTCCGCATATGCTGACACGGATCTTCCGCATCCTAGTTCGCGCGGGACTCCCCTCAACGTCTCCAGTTTGTGCAGTAATGGCTCGAGAGTCAATACGTACAAGAGGGACGAGAGGGGACATCCTTGGCGGACCGAGCGCATGATGTTGAACGGTTCCGACAGGTGACCGTTCACTCTCACCACAGAGCAGATGTCGCTGTGCATGGCAGCGATCCAGCCTCTGAAGACGGGCCCAAAGCCAGCCGCCCTCAGGACTGCCGCTAGGTAACGATGGTCGACCCTATCGAAAGCTTTCGACTGATCTAAATTGATCAAGGACCCACCCGTGCCAGGTTCCCTAGCTACCCTCTCTACGATGTATCGCATGAGGTGGAGGTTGTCGTGGATGGATCTGTCGGGAATGGCGCATGTCTGCGCCTCTCCCACCAGACCACCAACGACAAGCGCCAACCTCTTTGCTAGCACCTTGGCCAAAATCTTAAACTCTGTGTTTAGCAGAGTTATGGGCCGGAAATTGTCTATGTTATCCCCCTTGTTCGGATCCTTTCTCAGCAGTGCCACCGCTCCTCGGCTCACAGAACTGGGAATTCTCCCGTTCTGTTGCCAGTTGCAGTAGACGTCCGCCAAGAGGCCTCCGAACAAGTCTGGCATCTGTACGTAAAGTTCATAGGGCAGACCATCCAAACCAGGCGATTTACCCCTTGTGCAGCCAGTCATTGCCTCCCGTACTTCAGCGGCTGTTATCGGCTTTTCGCAACACCTCGCCTCAGTGGCCGAGAGCCGCGGCAGCCCGTCGAGGTAGACACTAAAGTCCATCCCTCTACCCGGCCCCCCGCTGCCCCCGAACAGCTGAGCGAAGTGTCGCTGAAAAGCTTCACACATTTGCCCGGGATCGAGTAGCATGCGCCCGTCGTGGTCCACCAAAGACCGGATCGTGGCTTTGTTGCCACGACGCGCCTCCGCCACTCGGGCCCATTGAACGGCTTTCGTCCCCTCGTGTCTGAGAGCACGCACCCTAGCTCTGACAACGCAGCCTTCGTGCTTTGCATTGAAGAATTGGTCAAGGGCCAATTTCGCCGCAAGCACGTCGGTCGCAATGCCTTTGCTAAGCGCCTCGTCTAATTTTCTAACTAGTTCTCCCTCTGCTCTATTTTTCTCTATTGCTAAAGCCTTACTAAACCTAATCGATTCTATTCTAATCGCTCTTTTCAGAGCAAACCACCACTTGTTGTTGACGATGGCCCCCGTCAACGCCCGCTTAACTAGTTCGCTAATCCGGTCTCTGTAGGCTTTGCGCGCTGGTAAGGACGCGTTTAGCTTCCAGTAGTCGGGTCCTCGTCTATGAAGCCTATCTAAGTCAAGCACACAGATCACGAATTTGTGGTCCGTGTAGCTGACTATCTTGAATTGTGGACAGCCTATGCTAGACCTATCTATTTCCCTACAAAATACTCTATCTAGATATGATCTGGATGACCCTATGCGGTTTGTCCAAGTCCACATTGGCACATTCGGGAAATCCAATCGGTACCTGTCAGACAGTTCAAAACGCCTGAGCAGGTTGGTGAGGCTCTTGCACCCTCCACCCCTATCCGCTAATCCCACACAGTCCCAGCGTGCATCTAAGATCCCGTTCCAGTCGCCCACTAACACTAAAGAGCGCGACGTTCCAAGAAAGGTCTCCAGACGCCGGAAGAAATCAGGCCGCCCTGCTCCTGTCGGGGCATAGACGGCCACTAGCCTGAAAGCTTGCCCGTCTCCGCTGGTCACGTCCAGCACCACCAGCTTACCCTCTGGGTCCAGGAAGATGGCCCGTATGGCGAGATCCAAACCTCTCCGAAAAAGCACAGCAACTCCTCCACCCGATCCAGGACGGCTGGGAGATGCGTACACATCGTAGCCGCCGAAGATCGGTGCGAAGGCCCGTGCTTCGGAGATTCTGGTCTCGCTGATGGCCACTACATCTATGTTTAGTGACCTGAGGTCGTTGAGCAGGTGACCCTGCTTCCATGACGACCCCAAGCCACGCGCATTTATGCTGCCTATTCTGAGTGAGGTCATGTTTAAAATAGAGTGGAAAAGATGGGAAAGACCACTTACCGTATTTTTGGTAGAGGAGGGATGGTTTTTACATCCCTTTTCACTTGATCGTCTGGTGAAGGGACCGTTGAATCGTCCCTTCGGCTGGTCGTCGGCTCTTCTAAGAGAATGTCTGAATATACTCTTCGATTAATGGTTCCTCCTAGGTCCCTGAAATCACCAACTGCGTTGGGGAATTTCGTTTTAATGTTTGTGTATTGTTTCTGTGCTATTTTTAGCAGTCTTATGTTAGTTGGCGTTTTGATTGGTGCTGGTATTATGTAGTCCTGTTGTGAAATGTCTGTGTGTTCAATTATGTAAGTCATTAGTTTCTTGTTGTGTGTGTTTATTGCCGTGCATTTGTTTTTCTGGGGGTGGGGTGTGGTTCTGCTATTTTCTTGTCGTTGTTGCTGGGTGTGTGTGTTTTGTTGTTGTGTTTGCGATGTTGGTGCTTGTGGTGGTGGTGTTGAAGGTGTTGTTGGCGGTGGGGTTGTCGCCGGTGGTGATGGTGGTGCTGGTGTGGGTGGTGATGGTGTTGGTGGTGTTGCTGCTGTGGGTCTCTTTGCAGTAGACTTTACCCTTTTCTCATTTCTTTCCTCCCTTTTCAAAGGCGACGATGCGCTGCTTCTGCGTTTGTGCCTTCTTGAGACCTTTTGCCATCCCTCTCCCACCTCACACTCCATGTCTGATTCTGTAAGGTCGGGGAGGGGTACCAGCTCCACTCTTTCACTTGTTGTTGTTGGTGATGTTTGCACTGGAGTCTCTGTTGCAGCTGCATTTGGTATTGCTGTTGTTGTTGTTAATATTTCCACTGCTGCTGCTGTCTTTGATTTCCGTGGAGTGGGTATGGGTGCCACGGACCTATCGTTCCTGGTTGCCGCTTGTCCTGTTGCTGGTAGCCGTGGAACCGGATTCGGGAGGAGGGGGGTTTTCTCCTTTCTCATGGTCTTCTCGTTGCAGAAGGCCCTGAGGTGAGTCTTCGATCCACAGCGAAAGCATTTCGGGCGTTTGCCCTCAACACTTATGGGCAGTTGAGTGCCGTTATCGAAGTCTATCACATCCGGGATAGCTTCGATGCACTCCTGGTTGGTTTGGATTAGCATCTCAATGGAGGAGCCGACCCAATCTTCTCTTACTTTTTTCTGTACTTGCAGTACAGTTGTTTTGTCCTCGATTCCGACGAGGACAGACGCGGCCAGCCAAGAAGGGGTCATTCCGGGGGGGACGTGGGTCAGTTTGACCCTCACAATTTTTTGCCCGCAGTAGGAGGGCACCAACACCATTTCCTCGCTCCTTAGGGTCACTACTGATTGGGCCTTTGCCTCCTGGGGTGTGGCAAAAAGTACGTCTACGGTGGCGTATTTTTTGCCTCGGGTGATGTGCGTTTTCCTCTGCCACACAGACCCCAAGGCTTTTTGTATTTGGGCCTCTGTGGCTCTTTCCACCCTACGGGATTTTGTACTTACTGTACGGTACGTGACCGTACAGTGCTCTTGGGTTTCGAAAAAATTTTTCGCTGCCTTGCAGATTGCTCGGTGTCCGTTCTTTGTCACCATCTTCTTCGCTTCCTCTAATTCCTCATTTGTTATGAGGATTGTTTCCAGGTTTTTCGCAATACCTGCAAATGAGATTGGTTTTTCTCTGCTGTTGTTGTTGTCGTCAGAGCTGCTGGTACTTTTGTTGTTGCTGCAGGTACTACGACTACTGCCTCCGCCGCTGTTGCTGTGGTTGTTGTTGGTGTTGCTGCTGCTAATGCTGTTGTTGTTTATGCTGCTGGTGATGCTGTTGCGGCTGCTACTGTTGTTTTCATTGTCACTGTTGCTGTTGTTATTACGGCTGCTACTGCTATTATTCCTGACGTCAGACGAATGAACTGGGTTTTCGTATTTCCCGCACACCTGTTTCGTCGCTGTCGTCGTCGTCGTGGAGAAACCTTGCACGCTTTGCACGAGACTTTTCTTTTCTTTCGTCGCTTGCGAAAGAGAAGGTAGGGAGAGAGACACATTTAAAGAAGGGAGGGAGAGAGACAATCTTCTCTCTGCTGTAGTGATGATTGAGGAAGAAGAAGACGGAATGAGTGGGAGTGACGTATGAAATTTCTTTTTCGTAGCCATGTTGTTTTTTGTTTAAAATGAAATTTTGGGTACAAAACCCCAATAACTGGTTATTTAACCCCGAAGGGCCAAATAACGGACAGAAAGACCCCTCTCACGAGGAGGAGGGTGTCTTTATCAACAATTTGGTTCAAGTTTTAAACAATTTACAATTGTTTTAACGGTTAAAAATTACTATACCTTACAGAGCCGAGCCTCCGTCAACCATGGCATTCAATAATAATAATAATAATAATAATAATAAATAAATAAAAAAAAAGAAATATATATATATATACATATACATACACATACACACACACACACACACACACATACACATACACACACACATACATTAATAACAATAATAATAATAATAATAACAACAATAATGATAACGAAAACAACAATAATAATATACATATACATATATATATACACACACACGCACACACATAAGCGTATCTACACACTCACACACACGATAGCAACTAGCAGCGCTGCGATCGAATGTGGCTTTTTAGCCCAGCCAATGGTCTAAAATCTCTTGCACAGAGTCGGCAACCAAAAGATTCACTGGGAATAGTCGGCTGTGGTTGGAGTTCGTGTACTTTTGCATGTCGCTTGAGCCCTCCTGCTGATTTACATTCTCTACCACATGTTTGGCAAGCATGATGAGTAGCAGCCTGGTAGTCAACCACTGGTCTTACTTTATGAGTGCGAAGATGACTTTCGAGTCCAGCTTTGCTTAGGCAGAGTCTCGCACATACGCTGCATGTCAGCACCATAGGAGGACCCTCGCCGTCTGGAAGTGCAACAGCAGTGCCCTTCCTGACATCCCGCTTGACTTTCTCGTATGCGATTCGAGATGCCTCAAAGGCAACTTTTCCCTCATATACAGTCTTTCTCCATTTATTACGATCAGCAGCAATATTCTCCCATGTATCAGCAGAGATGTTAGCGTCTTTCAGAGAGGCTTTCAAGGAATCCTTATACCTCTTTTTTGGTTTATGTGGCGGTCGTTTTCCTTTAACCCACTCTCCATAAAAGAGTTGTTTTGGTATTCTAGAATCCTTCATCCTGGCAAGGTGACCACTCCAACGGAGTCGTTGCTTAAGCACAAGAGCTTCTATACTGTCACACATAGAGCTTTCCAAAATCTCGATATCACTGATGTGGTCCCTCCAGTGAACGCCATGGATCCGTCTGAGACACATCTGATGGAAACGCTCCAATTGCTTAAGGTGGTGTCGATATGTGACCCAGGTCTCGCAGGCATAAAGAAGACAAGAGAGCACACATGCCCTGTACACCTTTACCTTTGTCCTCCTGCATATGTCTCGCCGACCCCAGAGTCGCCTTTCTAGCTTTCCGAAAGCATCACTTGCTTTCCTAATCCTAAGTGAGATTTCACTGTCAAGGTTGCTGTATCGATTGACAGTGCTTCCCACTAGACAAACTGATAACCACTCCAAGTCGTTTGCCATACACATAGATGTTTGGTTCAGTGTACTGCTTACCAGGGGCAGGTTGGTACATGACGACGGTTTTCTTGAGACTGACAGTCAGACCTAGGGCAGTGCAAGCGTCAGAAAATGCATACATACATACATACATACATACATACATACATACATACATACATACATACATACATACATACATACATACATACATACATACTAACTAACAAAATGATTCTGGAAAAAACAACAAAGAATCGCAGAAACATGACTGTGGTGTGGCTGGACTATCAAAAAGCATTTGATAGTGTACCTCATGGGTGCATTATTAAGGCTTTACAGTTAGCTAAAGTCCCACAAGCATTGGTAGCTGCTGTTGAACGCCTGACCAAGAACTGGTACACCAATTTGATGCTTAGAGGTGAGAAGGAGCAAGTTAAGACTGATAAGATACATTACCAGAAAGGCATCTTTCAGGCTGATAGCTTGTCAGTGCTACTCTTCGTTCTCTCACTGAATCCATTATCTTACCTTATCAAGAAACAAGGTGGACAAAGAAGTGGGCCCAGAAGTATCTCCCATCTTTTCTTTGTTGATGACCTGAAGTTGTATGGGCCAAATATCAATGACATTAAGAAACAATTGGACCTCATTACACAATTTCGAACCGACATCAAAATGAAATTTGGTGAGTCCAAGTGTGCATATTTGGCAGTAAAACGTGGAAGAGCTGTGCCCTCCTCTAAAAATCTAGAGATGAACGGCCTGACAATACAACCTCTACAGTCAGGTGACAACTACAGATATCTTGGACAGGATGAGAATGTCAGATATGATGGACCCATAAATAAGGAGAGAACCAGAACTGAATACCTCAGAAGAGTGAAGAAAATATGGTCATCAGAACTGTCAGCGTACAACAAATACATTGCCCACAATACTTATGCTGTGCCAATTCTAACGCCAACATTTGGCCTGCTGAACTGGTCATTGCAAGAACTAAGTGACATGGATGTTAGAACTCGAAAACTTCTCAGTGTTACTGGGAACCTTAACATCAATGGTGATGTGGATAGGCTATACTTCTCACGCAAGGAAGGTGGCCGGGGTCTAAAATCAATATTAACAACACATGAGACCCGGATAGTAACACTGAAGCAACAACTTCAACAGAGGAAAAAGGTTGGCAACCATCTTGCCCAGGTTTATAAGCATGAAAAACAAATATCATTAGAATAGCGACTGATCTGGAGGAGAGATATGGAATAAAGCCTGATATAAATCTCTCACCCAGAGAAATCGGAAGATCCTATTCAATGTTCAAACAAGATAACAAAATTGACCAATTTACAGAAAAAGTTGTGCATGGATAATTGAGGCGTAAAACACAGACCATAGAGGGGATAAACCACTCAAAAAGCCTGGCATAGAGTTCCGACAAGTTTATGACATCACACCTTGAGGGATATCTCTATGCAATACAGGAACAAGAACTCCCTACCAAATATATGCTGCACAAAAGAGGAGGGCCAGCAGCTGACAATAAATGTAGGCTATGCAAAACAAAGATCGAGGATGTAAGCCACATTGTTGCCAGCTGCGAAAGAATGTCATCTCGCTACTACCTCCCCATGAGACACGATGGGATACCTAGAACCATCTGGAACGCACTTCGGAAAACAAAATTAATAACAAACGAGGAAGAATATATTGAGACAGATGGCACTAAGGAATACTGGTGGAACCTGAAAATAAAAACTGCCACCAAATTAAAGCACAACCGGCCTGATATTGTTGTTTGGGACCACACATTGAAAATGTGTTCTGTTGTGGAGATCAGCTGCCCACTTGATGTAAACGTTGTCAGAAAAATACAGGAGAAGGAGGACATCTACGGACCATTGATGAGGAGTTTACAAATTCAGTATCCAAGATACACATTTAGCTTCATACCCATCATTATTGGAGCTACGGGTTATATACCAACCCGCTTGGACCAAAGTATGACTGAACTTGGATTTGCGGACAAAAAGCGCAGCTCCCTAATTCATAGTCTACAAATGGCTGCGATAGCTGGCACCTTCAAAATTTGCAAAACATTCTTGCGATTCAAGGTATGACAATTTCTTTTCTTTTACAACCTTGCCACCAGGAAGGTGGCCGGTCAAAAAAATATACTCGAAATTAACAGAAAGAGATAACATACATACATACATATACAAACAAAGACGACAACTATGCCTGTAAGAAACTTGGCACCACCTGTACCATCTAAGTCTACCTCGAATGCTGGGGCAAACACTATCGATAATAATAATAATCGAAGAAATAATAATAATAATCGAAGAAATGTGACACCACGTGTACCATCCGAGTCTATCTCGACTGTTGTGGAAAATACTATCGATAATGATCATCAAAAGTATAAACAATTGAAAATTTCCCTCAACGAAATCTTCCAGAGAGAAATTAACTCATGTATAATATCTCTCTTGCTGAACGTGTTAAAATGACAATGGTGAATAAAAAACCAAATAATGAAATACTACGTGTTATTGACGAAATAGGGGATGAATATTTACGACGGATAAAAACCCTAACATTTTGGCAAATCAACGCCTGTTTATATGCCTTAGCAATGACCATGAAGCATTATCTTGGTGATAGCAGAGACATTAACAAGAACAAAACACCACCAAAAATACCATCATATAAAACTAAAATAGAAAAACAGAGTGCTCACCTACGAAAAAACATAGGACATGTGACAATGCTCCTTACATGCAAACAAACACACAAAAACCTCACTCCTCACCAACAAAGAGTGGAAAATAAAATAGAGACGATGTTTGGTAACTGTAGAACCAGAACTCTCCCATATAAGTTGATCACCCTCAAACAAGAATTGAGAGGTGTTAGTGAAAAACGCCGATACCTGAAGAAGGTAGATGAGATAAAAGTGCTTAATAAAAGATTCAGACGAAACCAAACATCAGTCTATAGAGATATGAAGGGCAAAATAATAAGTCACTGAGGCCCCATCCCAGAAAGACAGTTTCCTTTTGGAGAAAAATATGGGTTGAAAAGAAGAATTTCAACCAAGATGCAGTGTGGCTAAGAGAAATCCGAAAGAACTATTGCTCCTACACTACAACAAAAACATACGAAATAAGTGAGGATACCGTTGAGACTGTGATAGGAAAACTCCAAGATAAGAAAACACCAGGAAGAGACATGATTGTCGGCTACTGGTACAAAAAACTAATATTCTATCGGGGGTATCTTACTGATCTTTACCAATAAGTTCTTAAGCGAGATACACTTATACCAGAATGGTTGACATTAGCACAAACGTTACTGGTCCCCAAGAACAAAGACACCCACTTGGCAAAAAATTACCGACCCATTGCATGCCAGAACCTGATGTATAAGATGTATACCTGAACCTATACTGCCTGAACCTATTCCTCCAAGATCACTGTGAAAATAATAACATCATCATAGATGAACAAGCAGCTGGAAAGAAAGGGGTTTGGGGATGAGCTGAACAACTCCTAATCAACAAAACTGCGATGTCGGAGGTGCGACAACTTAGGAGGGATATGACTACAGTCTGGCTGGACTACAGGAAAGCTTTCAATTCTGTTCCCCACTCTTGGATTATAGAGGCCCTCCAACTTGCTAAAGTCCCAGACATTATTGTCAGAGCCATAGAGAGGCTGTCTTCTTCTTGGGCTAATATCCTAAGGTTAAAGACAGAGAAGGAGGACTCTATTTTCACTGATAAAATAAAATATTTCAGGGAGACACTCTCTCTGTGATGTTGTTCATCTTGTCATTAAACCCCTTGTCATTTCTGCTCAAGAAATGTGAGGGATACATCATTGGCTCACGGGAGGACAGAAATACGAACCTAACCCATAATTTCTTTGTGGAAGATCTGAAACTCTATGCCAAGAACATGGATGGGATTAAGAAAAATCTTGACCTGGTTACAAGGTTCTAAAAGGATATAGCAATGGAGTTTGGCCAAGATAAATGCTCATACATGAGTGTAAAGCGGAGAAAAACAACAACCCAATCTAGCAACATTGTCATCAATGGTCTAACTGTTTCACCAATATCTGATGAGGACTGCTACAGATAACTGGGGATAGATGAGAACATATCCTATAATGGTAGCTGTAATAAAGAACGCGTAACCAGCGATTAAGAAAGATCTGGTCATCGGAACTCTCTGCGCAAAACAAAACAGGGCTCACAATGTATTTGCTGTGCCTGTCCTAACACCAACGTTTGGAATACTCAATTGGACAATAGACGAAATACGAGCAGTTGATGTTGGAACTCGAAAAATACTGAACAACACCGGAAACTTCCACATCAACAGTGACATAGACCGCTTTTACTTGAAACGTAAGCAGGGAGGCTGAGGTCTAACATCAGTCCAGACAACATTTGAATGTCGCATCATATCTCTCCGATGACATCTACGAACCTCGAAGCGTAGGAGTCCGCTTCTCGAGCAAGTCTATCTGCATGAAACAGATAAGATCATGAGAGTTGGGACGTAACCCCTTAAGAGATATTCCCTGTGTGATAATCAAAAACTCACACCCAGGGATGTCGCTCAGCAGTATCGCAGTGAATCCATGGATGAAAAACTGCATGCCTATCAGCAAAAAATCATGCATGGATATGTTGCCAGGGAGCTCCAGAGTGAGAGTAATATAGATAAGGAAAGTAGTCTATATTGGACCAACAAGAGCTATATTGGCTCCCACTTTGAAGGATGCGCTTTTGCAATCCAGGAACAAGAGATTAGCACGAAATACCTGATTCACAAAAGAGATAGGGATGCAGGCAAAGCACCTAGATGTGATAACAAGTGCAGACTCTGCAAAACTAACATCGAGGATATCACCCAAGTCATCAGCAGCTGTCCAAAGATGTCATCGCGGTACTATCTACCTATGAGGCATGATGTATTGGCCAAAACACTGTACAATGCAGTTCATAAAAAAGATAGCCCCGATAATAAACACATTAAAAGCTACAACAATGTGGAAGACATCCATGTACATAATATGAAAGAGTACTGGTGGAATGTTTCAGTAAAAACCCCAATAAAATGCAGGCATAACAGACCAGATATTATGATATGGGGCAGGGAGAAGAAAACATGCACAGTAATGGAAATTAGTTGCCCAGCAGATGCTAATATAATATCAAAGATTAGTGAAAAGGAGAATATTTATGCAGAACTGATGAGAAATCTGCAGATACTCCACCCTGATTACACCTTCAGATTTATGCCTATGATGGTTGGTGCACTGGGATATGTTAGTAACTGCCTCAATACAAATCTTGAGAAGCTGGACTTCACTGGAACAGAAAGAACACAATTAGTTAGGAAATTACAAGTACAATACATTAATGGAACGAACAGTAAAAATATGTTAAACATTCCAAAAGTTTGCATCTAATAACTGCATATACACATGTACACATGCACGCATACAACTCAAATCATCCACATCCACACATACAATAACATCCATATCTACACATGCATGCATACATACATAATCTACTTAGTTGATGTTGTGTAAATTCCAATGAGAGAGTCTTGTGTATATGTTAGAAACCGACTCTCTTTCTATTGGTAAAACTTTGTGAAATTATAAAACCAGAAGAACATACATAGATACATAAATATATGGCTTAAGGATTATGACGCTGGTTTCATGAGTTCAAATCCCATTTCGAATAGTGCGTTGTTTCCTAGAATAAGCCATTTATTTCACGCAGCATAGATATTTGCCATTCCATTCAACAGCATTATAGGTGTGGATAGCGGACACTGCTATGCAGGGTCCACTCCAGATCTTCCACAAAACACCTTGTCCAAATGAATGACATGGAAAGAAGAGTTCCTTGTGTAACCTCATTGCTCATAAAAATGGGAAAGTTTTCCCGCCTCCATCTACACCTATATTCCGTATTGATGGCGGGATATATATATATATATCCAGAGTGTAGAGCACTCAGTAAGTGGGTCGTGTTTATCATTAAATTGATTACTACAACGAAGATATAACACGAAAACCAAGGGTACAGGTTTTATTGGACAGCCTCAACCCTCTCTCTTTCTCCCCCTCTATACATATATATAGTGTGAGAGAGAGATACTACTTTGACCCTAAACTCCGTCAGTTGCAGACTGCGCATCAACATGAGATATTTTTCTCCACAAAGTTTGATCACCAACAGTAGAGTTTAAAGAGCAAAGTTCAAGTGCAGTCCATAAGTTGACATTATCAACCATCGTTTTGGCTGCCGGACTCTGCTTCTCCTACCAGTCATCCTTCCTTCCAGGCATAACCTATTCACACCATGAGTTGATCTTTTTATATGGCCGTATAGTTTGAGTACACTTGACTTGACAATTGATGTAATTGGTCTAAGTTTGATAATATTGAGCAGCTCACTGATACAGATACGGTCGCTGTGCTCCTTGCCAGTCATAAGTCTCATGATGTGTTCTGGAATGTAGAGAGTTTCTGAACTTACCTTGTTGTCCAATTAACACAGTCAAGACCATATAACACAACTGGCATCGAAGTTCTTAGCCTTCAACTGATAGGAAACTCGTTTTGATGTTAGTACTTCCTTGTTCTTGATGAAAGCTGCCCAACCTAGAGCGATTCGATATTGCGCAGAAACCATTCCATTGTTGTTTGATGATATTTGCTGGTTGTAGATTGTGAGTTGGAGATTGGCATTGTTTTTGTCAGTTGTCATACACTTTGTTTTGGAGATGTTGAAGCGCAAGCCATCCTCCTGCAAATGTTTGGCTAATACATTCAATAAGTCTTGCAGATCAGTTCTCGAGTAACTCATGATGGCCATTTCGTCTACTTAGTTAAGATTTAATAGGATCTTACCTCCTATGTGATAGCCAGTAGAGGCTATCATATATATATATATAATTTTGTAGAGCACTCAGTAAATGGGTCGTGTTTATCATTAAATTCATTACTACAACGAAGACATAACACGGAAACCAAGGGTACAGGTTTTATTGGACAGCCTCAACTCTCTCACTCCCTAGGTGTCTTTATACCAGTGTGTGTTTGTGTGTATGTATATTCAGGTGAGAGAATAATTGATTTATTAAGCATCTAATTTGTATACGTCTCGGCTGCTGTGTTATTATTGTGAACGTACTAATGTGACGCCATATCACTTAGTTACATGTTTATCAAATTAAATCCATCACGAAACGTCAAACAAATGTTTGTGTCATCTTCATTAATAGATTTTATACTTAGTTTATTACATATAAACGATTCTAAAGAGTTCACGTTGTATATATAACACAGCAAACAATTAGAATTGTACGTTCTCTGTAATTTGCACTACTTTGAAATCTGTTTATTCTAATTTTATACGTCACGGATTGCTGTGACAAACACGATAGAACACGTTTGATTTAATGTCTAGTCACCATTATTATTGGTTTTCCTCTAAAGAACATGATTTCTGTAGGAAATGATATCGATTTTTCTCCTCTCTATATATGGTTAATGTGGTTAACGATAAAATACCAAATTCAGTGGTAATATTATTTATAGCAATCTTAGCCGGGTCAGATTCTCCAAGAAGCATCTGTTCATCTGAACTTCTGCTAAAAATGTAACAGTGTGTTACTCAGTACGACTGAAACCATTCGTTATGGGTGCGGTTAATTTACCTAAATGCTGCTACCATAATCCTAGATGTGCATGTATGCATGGTCCGGCGTTTCTAAGGCATTTTTAAACTGATGGAGCCCATCTTATATCTTGATATAAATACAGCAGATTTCTTCCAGGGAAAGATATAGAGTGGGAAGTAAGAAAAAAGAGATAGAAGAAGAATCGACTCTATTACTTTTTAATCGACCTAGAATGGATGAAAGACAAATATGACCACGGCCGGATTTGAACTTATAGAACAGTGAACCGAAACGAATACTGTAAAGCATAGTATCCGATGTTGTTACGATTCTGCCAATTCACTGCCTGATACTGAATTTACTTAAACACTAAGAAAATTTTAATAGACTACTATGGATTGTTGAGAAATTAATATAATTGTTATTATCTTATTTTTTCAACATTTTAGTTAGAACTAGCAGAATGGCCCGGCGTTGCTCGGCGTTTGCTCTAGGGTTCTTATATATTTGATATATATTTATCCTTATCGAGCCTTGTGAAATAAATACGTTTGTTTATATTTTGTTATTTTGTATGCAAATATATCTGTATACGAATATATATATACTAGAGGTGGTACCCGGCGTTGCACGGGATACGGTATTTTGGAATGCGGGCCGCCAACAGACCTAATCGTGGAAAAACTGCATGCCAGGACAATATGTAAAGAAAATAAACCGAATACTCTGATGGCCGGATAATCTTTAAGATTTTCCTCGAGGAAACAGGAAAAATGCAGGTTTTCCCCTAATGGGGGTCCTAGGGGATCAAGAAAATGAATTTTTTTTATGCCTTGAAATTTCGGTAAAATCGGCTAGACGAAACGCCTGAAAAAAGCCCTAACAAGCTGAAAAAATGATGTTTTTCACCTAATTCGGGCCCTAGACCATAAAATTATGTATATATATATATTAAATAATTATATATATATATTAAAATAACAGATTAAAGTTTAAGCAAAGAATCAATGTTTTCACACTTAACGGGATCTTCTGAAACTAAAAAAATTAATCTCTGAACGCAAGAAAATGAATCGCTGCTTTCACCCTTAACGGGATATTCTACCTAAAAGCAGTATGAAGTACACTAAGACTAACTGATGTAATCGTTGGCCTTGTTTGTTTATATTTTGTTTTTGTGTATGCAAAAATATCTGTCAGTGATGCATGCGATTATGTAATCGCCAGCCTTGTTTGTTTATATTTTGTTTTTGTGTATGCAAAAATATCTGTACACGAATATCTATATTAAAATATCATATTAATGTTTAAGCAAAGAATCGCTGCTACAACCTTAACGGGATCTTCTTAAACTAAAAAAAATCAATCTGGACAACAGGAAGACGATACTTTGGTTCGTGAAGACGTTCCCTGGCATAAGAATATATATACACAGACACACTGATCGCGTCATAATGTCGTAATGCAGACAGTCAGGCATACAGACAGATATTATGAAGGCGCCGTGGATTGGCAGTATCGTTAGAGCGCCAGACACCATGCTTTGTAGCATAGTTATGGCCCTTCATGATCTGAGTTCAAATCCCGCCACGGTTAACTTTTCCTTTCATCCTTAAGGGGTCGATAAAATAAAGCACCAGTAATGCACTGGGGTCGATTTAATCGATTTCCCCTCCCCAAAATTGTTGGCCTTGTGCCTATACTAGAAATCATTATGAAGGCGCGACGTCATATCTATGTATCTATCTAAAAAGAGAAAGACTAAGAGAAAGAGAAAGAGCTCGCTAAATCGCCTAATGCGGTCCCTAGAGCATTGAAAATTTGAAATTTATTTTGCTCAAAACACTTCCGGGGCCATACGGGTTACATGTGTAAAGTTTGAAAAAAACGGTTGGGTACTTCTCGAGTTTTAGGGAAACAGACACACAGACAGACATCCTCTATTTTATATATATATATATATATATATATATATATATATATATATATATATATTAAAATAACAGATTAAAGTTTAAGCAAAGAATCGCTGCTTTCACCCTTACTGGAATCTTCTGAAACTAAAAATATCAATCTGTGAACGCAGAAGTAAATATTTCGAAAAATGTTACATACTATATATATATATACACCCACTGTATATACATATATATATATATACACACACACATAGCGTCATAATGTCGTAATGCAGACAGCCAGACATACAGACAGTTTGTATAAGGGCGCAACGTTATATCTATGAATCTATCTAAAAAGAAAGACTATGAACTATAGAGAGAGATCGCTAAAATCCTAATGCGGTCCCTAGGTCGTTGCAAATTTGAAATAGTTCTTGCTCAAAAGACTCACAGGGCCATAAGTATTACATGTGTAAAGTTTGAAAACAATAGGTTGGGTGGTTCTCGAGTTTTAGGTAGTCAGACAAACAGACATTCTCTGTTTTAGATATATAGATAAAAATGCACTCAAGATTAGTCAAATTATGTATAATTTTAAAGGTCATTTTATTATAACTCTTTCTATATATTCATTTTTATAACTTTGAAATTAAGTTGTGAAACCAGGATTTTCGCCAAATGTATTTCTATGCGTTAAAGGTCGGCGATATTGCAACACAAACTACTAAAAACATTAATGAAGTTTGGAGCCAAAAAGTTTTAATATATACACAGTGCAACGTTCGTTTCAAATATTCCATTGTGGTAATTCCACTCTTGATTATAATAAATATTGTGAACATCTTTCTGCCATGAATGACGGTGAATTGAAACATGTGGTGGAACAAATCCTCGCACAGCTGTTCGAGATCTTGCAGGTAAACTAGCAGGTGAAATTCGAATTCTTTTTAAACAATTGAATCGGTCGAAGAAACTTAGCGAAACGCGTCACCGACGAAGGAAATGCCGGCAAAACCAGTAATCAGGATACCGCCGAATCTGACGAATACAATATCATCAAACTAGGCGTTGCATATTTCCTCAAGCAGCCCGACTTTAATGATATGGATCAAGATATAATACCATAACTAGACTATTACAGATCTACTTTAAGAGATGCAAAAATACATATTATGTACCTCTGATTTCACTACCGTTTCAATAATTGGTAAATAAATATATTGATACGAACGCAGTATATTCGAATTATAACAACGTCTATAATTATTATATTATTCTGTCCGTAACAAAAGACATGTTTGTACTATATATATATATATATGTGTGTGTGTGTGTGTGTGTGTGTGTGTGTGTGTGTGTGTGTGTGTGTGTGTGTGTGTGTGTGTGTGTGTGTGTGTGTGTGTGTGTGTGTGTGTGTGTGTGTGTGTGTGTGTGTGTCTGTCTGTGCGTGTGTGTGTATTCACTTATGGCTCGGTAGTGAATCATGTTATGCTGGCTGGAATTTCACCTGCGCACTTACTGGATCGTTAGACTCATAGCACAACACCATGCGGATATATATATATATATATATATATATATATATATATATATATATATATATATATATGCGTGTGTGTGTGGGCGCGTGTGTGTGAATATGTGTGTGTTTTGTGCGTATGTATGTGGAGGGGTGTTGGTGTGGAGCCTATCCTTTTTTCCAGTTACAGCAAGTAAGGTAAATGAAATAATCGCTTACAATTTATGAGAATTTGAAAAGTTTCATTCATATCTCCGCTATCTTTAGATATGTCAGATAGCGAAATCGAAACAAAACGTGCACGGAAATACTGCAGACATTTTAGAACGAAAAATAACTTTGAAGCCATCACATTTACTGGGTACTGCAGTCTATAATTGTTTTTATGTTTTTTATTTGGGGTTGGAGGTTAGGATTGTGTTTTTCTGTTTGTGCGACAGTTAGTGAGTCGTTGAATCCTAGAATACGTAAGCGTGCACTCATGTATGTATATATATATGTGTGTGCATATTGTGTGTATGTATGTATTTATGTGTGTATGTATTTATGTATGTATGTATGTAGGAATATTGTATTCATGTGCAATAGTGAATCTGTCGTTGTGTATGTATGTATGTATGCATACATGTATGTATGTGTGCGCAACTGTCTATTTATTAAATAGATTGACTTACTCTCATTGGTGCAGAATTTTTGAAAAATATCAATTAATTAATCTGATAGTATCTGATATATTGAACTGAGAAAAATCGATGTCTTATCATAGCAGATATTGTTTGTTTTGAATTTAATACAAAGAAACATAACCCTATTGAGCATACATGTCATGAGTGCAAGAGCGGGGACAGTATAGAAATGGATAAAGAAAGAACGAAAGAAGAGAACAAACAAAGAGACAGATAAAAAATGTATAGAGGCGAATGTTATATAGTTAGACAAGCAAACAGTGAAAAATGGTAATATAAGTCAATAGAATAATAAAAGTAAGAGGTATGGGTAAATATGCATAAAATTTGAACGAAGCATATACATATATTCGTACAGGCACACATTTAGGTACTTATACATTGCCTTTTTTATTTCCTTCTTCCAGTCACTTCTGTGTGCCAGTGCATTTCTCCTTGTCTTTCTTCTCTTTCAATATTTTCTATATGTCATCTGGCTGTCACCCACCTTGTGGATTGTCTCTCTATTGATCACTGGCTGCTGGTCTTTGTCTTCTGGGGCATTTTTGCCCATCGCTGTCTTTAACAGCATTTAGCTGTTTTAACGGCTGTTCGAGCGATGTTCGCACTTTTATATGTATTCAATATATATACATATATATATATATATATACATATATATATATATATATATATATATATATATATATATAGAGAGAGAGAGAGAGAGAGAGAGAGAGGGGAGAGAGAGAGACACACACTCAGACAGAAATAGAGAGAGAGAGAGATGTGTAGGTATGTCTGTGTGCATGTTCCTGTTGTTCAATGAACGGAAAAGCCTGCACGTGTAATTAACGTGTAATTAAGTGAGACTTCCACAAACACAGAATAAGTTTAACATCAACCTCAGGAAATTGTGAGTGTGAAAAGGCAGAACGATTGAATTACAAGAACAGTCAGTGCGACGGGCTTACTGTGTTCATCTACTCGATGTCTCTCACACGGTTTATGTAGCCTAAGACTATTTTAAATGACACTTGGTCAAGTGTTATTTACAATAGCTTCGTATGCCACGCAGTGATATCGAACCTCGAAACTAATTATTATGAAGCGAACGTCTTAACCACTCGGCTAAGCTGCGTCTACAAAGATTTGTAAAATGTATAAACAAAACAATATGTATATTATTATTTTTATTATTAATAGGTGGGTGATATAAGAAACCATTATTAATAGGTCGGTGGATTGGCAGTATCGGTAGAGGGTCGGACGCCATGCTTTGCAGCAAAGAGTTTCGTCCCTTTATGGTCTCAGTTCAAATCCCGCCGAGGTTAACTTTGCCTTTCATCCTTACGGGGTCGATAAAATAAAGTACCAGTAATCTACTGGTGGATTGCTGACCGTGTACCAAAAGTAGAAACAATTATTAATAGGTCGGTGAATTGATAGTATCGATAGAGCATCAGAATGGCGGAATGTAGTTACCGCCCTTTACGTTCTGATTCCAAATTCCTAAATAAAGTACCAGTAACATATTGGAGGCGATTTTATCGTGGTCGATAAAATAAAGTACCAATAATGCATTTAATCGAATTTACTCCTCCCCCTAACTGTTGGCTTTGTGCCTAAATCAGAAATCATTATTACTAAGGCGGCGAGGGGCGGTAGATTGGCCGTATCGGTATAGGGTCGGACGCTAGGCTTTGCAGCAAAGAGTTACGGCCCTTTATGATCTGAGTTCAAATCCCGCCGAGGTTAACTCTGCCTTTCATACTTACTGGGTCGATAAAAGTAAGCATCAGTAATGCACTGGGTCGATTTAATCGACCCCCCCCCTCACTCAAATTGCTGGCCTTGTGCCTAAGGTAGAAACCATTATTATTATTATAAAATTATTAATACCATAAAATTATTATTATCATAAAATTATTATTATCTTCAAATTATTATTATTATAAAATTATTATTATGTTTATAATTACATTTAAAGAGTTCTTTTGAAAATAATAAAATGACATTTTTAAATTGTTATCCTTTGTAAACCCAACCCAATTCACTTTATCTTGAATAAAATATAATAAATACAGAAAACGTATTAAATGTAAATTAATTATCTATAAATAAAAATAACTTAGAAGATAATCTCCCGTAGTATCGAATGAAACAAGGAAAAAGAAACACTGCAAAAGCTTTTTTGAAATCAAAACATATCAAAAACAAACCCCCACAAAATGAATTCAGAATTATACAACAATAATTAGAAAATCATAATTGATATTTATGAGAGAAATAAAATATGAGAGATCGTGATCTGAACTCAGAGGAAGCTTTGAATACAATTATATTTTAAAGAAAAAAGTAATAGTTTATTAAATCAAGTCTCTATGATATTACGCGCATCTCGATGTTGT
>OZ024741.1:124800282-124812782 GCA_964016885.1 Eledone cirrhosa
TAGAAGTTATTGTATATTTCTTATTTATTTTTATCCCGTTAAATTAGTAAGATGTCGAAACAGGAACCACGTGGAAAACCTCTTAAATGTTTTTTAAAAGTTACTCTGTGAGTGAAATTCGGTATATTGGAATCTGTATGGATAATACCAGTATATATAATGCTTTCTTAGATAGGCACAAGGCCATCAATTTTGGGGGCGGGGGAGTCGATTCAATCGACCCAGTGCATGACTGATACTTTATTTTATCGACCCCGTAAGGATGAAAGGCAAAGTTAACCTCGGTGGGATTCGAACTCAATATCAGTATATATAATGTCTCCATATACGTATGCTGATTCAGCTTGGAAATACCCTTCAGAGTTTACGGGTCTGTAGAATACTAAACTAATTACACTTTCAGGAACTGGACGTTCCGTTGATGGAAAACGTTAATGCTCATACTTACGGAAGATCTACCACGACACTGTGTTTTGGTTGATAGCTAGTTGTTAATGTAATGTTACTGCTAATTAGACAGGTTAAAATAGCTATCCGTGATCTAATATTTTAACGTTGATGCCGGGATAATTATCCTGTAGACTTAACAGTGTAGAGAAATGTCATGATACAACTGGAGTTGTGAAGGTTACCCTAAAACAGTGATGTGGTGACTTTAGAAATTAATTATTTCATTTAACTTAAAATAACAGCAGGAGACCCGGTGGTAGACCCCCAGCAAGATGGTTGGTTACGGTTGCTTCTGAGAGGACCCGCTGGTAGGAGTCTTTGAGTGAGGTTTCTGCCCACGACCCCGGGATAAATGGGCAAAGAAGAAGAAGAAGAAGAAGAAGAAGAAGAAGAAGAAGAAGAAGAAGAAGAAGAAGAATGGTTGTTGAAGGTATTTTTGCGGAAGTCCAACAGTTGCCCATGCATCCCTTCTCTCGCCGTCATGTCATCGATGCTGTCGAAAGGAAAGCCAAAGGGCAATATAGTTTGGCACTAAATCATTACAACTAAATGTTTGTGTTAGATTGCGCCAACAGCATAATTACAATTTATCCCCTTCCAATTTATCCCCTGTCGCAACGTTGCAACAATCGAACAAACAACCGGAAGTTTTGAAACCCAACACCGTAGCCGCTAGGCCACGCATTTGTGAATGTTTTTTTTTTTTAAGGAGTAGATCATTACAATATCCATAACAACATAATATCCCTATTAACCATTAACCAATGCAATATGTATTAATTATTCCTTTCTAACAAGACAAGTGCATTTATAGCAGGTCCAAAATAATTATAAAGACATGGTTATCGATCCATTCATCTCCCCCTGGTCCCTTAGTGATTCGATTACAGATAGCTAACTGTGGATTTAAACTATTTCTAGAAATTAATTAATTATAAAAATATATTGAGATGTTGACTCTAATTATTTCGCTGTAATGTCTGTATTTTTCAATTATTAAATTTTATAGCAAGCATTATGTGTCGTTTGGTGTGTCAATGAGGTTTGAAAAGCAATCAATTATTTTAAAGCAATTCTCCAAAGCCAGCGGGCAAACGTTCAAAACTAAAGTCAGATGGAAACACCTGTTAACCGCAGTAGTTTTTAGGTTTATATTACGAAGTGCTCGAATCATGGTAATAGTCTAATTATATTAATTAGTTAATCATCTTATTATTCGATAGTCGTTTGTTAATTACTAGCTTAATTAAGATATTTTTCTATATTATATCAACCAAAAATTAGTTAGTAATCATTATGCACTCCGGCAGTATAGGTTATATTTAATTCGTGGTTTATTCAATTCAATGCAATAGCCATACTTGCATTGCATTCAATACATTTTCATATGATAATAAGGTATGTGAAAGATCATTACACTTCTCGGAGAGAAAATTAATGGTTATTGTTGTTATTTACACTCACATCATCCCTGAACAACTAAGCGTTCCATGTATGACTATCATATCTTTGAATGTAAACAGACTACAATATGTAGTGTGCCGTTTCGTTTTTATGAGTTTAGTGTGTGATACGAAGAATATTGAGCTTGTATTTCTATTAATCGAAACATTCATCACTTTTTTACGCATCCGACGGGATTTTAGCCCATTTCTTCAGTCGTTTGTGTCGGGACGACTACGCTTCAATGTTTTGCAATGATTCTTAAGAAAACCCGGTTGTTTACAAGTCTAGCTTCAAGCTTAAATCTGTTAAACGACGGCAATAAGTGGTCAGGAACTCTTCAGCGTATGGAATAAGGCAATGTCTATCATTCGAAAGATAAGTTCGGTTCATCGCAGCAGCCTCCGACAGAAATTTTCCGGCTCCAGGGGTACCATAATCGCTTTTCTCAAATATAATTCACAGTCATTGACTAGTATCATAACCATTTATGGACAATATTTTCAAATTTCAGACAGACATAGGCACACACACACACACACACACACACACACACACACACACACACACACACACACACACACACACACACACACACACATATATATATATATATATATATATATATATATATATATATATACCTTGGGTAATGGAATAATTATATTGTGTTGTGTATTACATAATTAAATAGCTCTGTACATATACATAGAGCACTCTTATTTTCTTTACCTTTTCCACGGAAATAATTAACACATATACTATATATATATATATATATATATATATATATATAACGAAGGAAATGTGGTAAGGAACCAGGTGGACCATAACGCACCAAAGTACTCAATACTTGAGGTAGTAGAGTGGGTAATAGGAACCAGTAAGACCCCGACAGCTGAGCTCAAGCCGTTTCGACGGCTAATTCTGGACTGAGTCCAGAATTAGCCGTCGAAACGGCTTGAGCTCAGCTGTCGGGGTCTTACTGGTTCCTATATATATATATATATATATATATATATATATATATATATATATATATAATAAAATAAAATGACAGGATGTCAAATATGTTGAATTTGCTTAATTACTTATTCCTGCAAACACTATGCACATTTCAGTAGCCAGGTTTCGTAAAAAGCCAGTGACATCTTCAGGTGTAAATTGCGTAATAGAATTATACCAACGGTATGATGGAAAACACATTCCAAGAGGCTTTAAGGAAATACGGAAGTAAAAAATAGAGAAGAAAAAAAGGGGTATTTATGCTTTTGACCCAGAGACGATCGAAGCAGCATGTTGTTATGATGTCCCGCCGTCTTTGAGTGAATTGTCTTTAACAGATCCTTCCTGGTAGTTTGCTAAGCGGATAGGGGGGTGTATACCTTATTGGGCGAATCACTACTACCTCTCAATTGTAACAACATTCGGACAGCAGGTCAGAAAAGGGGCAGAGTGAAGAATATCGTGTTACAGAGAATGGTCATCTGCCTGTTGGTCCACGGAATGTATAAAACTGAGAAGGAGAATCTAGAAACATATCAATTAGAGAAAATTCAGAGATCAAAGGAAATTACAGGTTAAAATTGTTTAGAAATTAAAGTTAGGGTTAATTTTAGGAATTTAAAATTAAAATTGATTGCTTAAAAATGTTTTTAATTTAATTAAATAAAAACAGTTGGCCGGTGAAGTACCGTATGCTAGGCAATTACCAATTAGAAAGACCAGTTTCGTTAATGATTCTAACTATAGAATTGTGTAAATCGGCTACCTAATAAACAAATAACAATGTTAGTTAAGCTAAATTAAGTCACTATCCACTTTGGGTCCCAGTCGTAGTTCAATGTTACATTCCTATGGAGTGTGAGATAGTCTTGCACTATCCTACATAAGTAGTATGGTATGGTGGTTAGCAACAATCGAAAATGGTGACCCCCAAAACACCCAGGACCCAAAGGCCCACCAAACGTTGCGAGTTTTATATATGAAAGAAGTGTACGTCAACAGGTTAAAATTAACTTCGTTTATTCATATTCGCTGTTATATATATATATATTTCGGAGATAACCATTATTCAACAGCTATAACCTCATCAGACAGCTAGAAAAACATAATGATGGAACAAAATTTACATCCGTTATTTCGGTCCTTTAACATGCCCTGTCCCGCAGTATGGTCTTGTTTTCTCAAAGAACTGGTGACATATGACCAAAATAACGGAGGTAAACTTTGTTTCATCATTATGTTTTTCTGTTTTTCTGATCAAGTTCTAGCTGTCTGATGAGGTCATAGCTGTTGAAAAATAGTTAACACCGAAATATATATAACAGTAAATATGGGTAAACGAAGGTAATTTTAACCTGTGGACTTACACTTCTTTTTTTTTAATTACCCCGGAGTAAACATACTCACATGCGCACTTCGTTAAGTGCTCTACCATGCATACAGAAGTGTTGGCCAACACATACTCGAATATATATATATATATATATATATATATATATATAAGTATATATTACACAAAGAGAAGTGTGTTACACAGTGAGATGTGTGTAAAGAATTATTACGAGTGGCCAGCGTGTCTATTAGCAATCTCTCTATCCATGAGGTTAGATGTGTAGTGTTCAGTGCTCGCATTTGCTGACTGAGGATCCTGTGACCTGACACCTCACATATAGGTGGTGAAACGAACGAGATTCGTATCAGCAAAATATAGTTATAAAGTTTGTGATTTAAAACTCTAATCCAGAGATTCGATTCTGAATTGGTTTTTTTCTTTTTAATTGCTAACCTGTAGATGTTGTTCCCAATACAGTAACGGTAAAACCACTCGTAATAATTCTTTACACACATCTCACTGTGTAACACACTTCTCTTTGTGTAAAATATACTTGCATTTGAGCTCAGAAGGAAATTCTCTATCCTTCCTTGAGCTAATTCTATTATTATTATTACAGTGAACTGCGGAATACTCTTAATTCCGATCTTTATATATATATATATATATATATATATATATATATATATATATATATATATATATATATATACATACATACATATATATGTATATATATATATATATATTCAACATCCTTCGTAACTCATATTTGATATATAAACAACTAATACATACGCAATTTATTAATATATATATTGATATTTATATACATATAACCTATCGTAATGTAATAAGATAAAAATACTTACAATCATAATTCTTCATATAATCTAACTGATTATATATACAATATTATAATTCATAATATAGGTAAATAAATATTTTCCCCTTTCTTCTTTCCTACGCATAACTTATCATAATTATTTAAATTTTCCATGGCGTCTAAAATAACGTTTTTGTCAGCCCTTTTACATAAACCTCATTTGCATACTCATCTTAATAATTTGAAATATCTGACTTTTCTTGTCGTTTCCCTTCACTGTCCTGGGATAACTTGAACCATTAAGGTATATTCTCCTTGGTTATGTCAACATTTATAAAACACACTTCGTATTTTATCTGATGATAGCGTACCAAAATTTGGTAGCCTTGAAATATATATAATAGAATAAAGATGGTTTTATAAATATTGTTTCCATTTATTTAATATAATTGTATATTATACTCCAGAAACACTGTTGAGTGCTCTGAATCAGTTATAAACATTTATATTTGTTGAATTACCAACAAATTGAATATCCCTTCTGCTTATATATATATATATATATATATATATATATATATATATATATATATATATATATATATATATATATTAGAAAGTGAGGGTTTTTTTACAAAATGAAAAATAACCGAGGTGTCCTACACGAGTGAAAGTATAAAGAAAAAGAGATGAAATCGAAAATGCAACTGGAGTCTTATTTTTTTTTAAATATATATATTTATTTGGTTCCTTTACCGGTTTCGCAGTTCTTCTGCTTTTCAAAAGGTGAGTTGAGATGGAGGGTCTGTGGTTTTTCTCACATATATATATATATATATATATATATATATATATATATATATATATATATATGAGTATATAAATATGAATGAACATACACTGAGTCACATATCATAGGAATTGATTTCTGCCTCTCCCTTATCGGTATTTTTTAACACAACATATATGTGTATATTTAATGTGTATGTTTGTGCGTGTAAATATTAAAGAGACCAAGAAATATAGAAACACACGTTACGTATTATTACAGTAGATGTTTCAGTGAATAAGAATTAATTTGTTTGAATTTTGGAGAATTTTAGACAAGTCATAATTGTCATTTACTCGGGTCTACCTAAAATTTGTGAGTGAAACTGGAGATACGGATATTGTCTGGAAGAATGTCAAAGAGCCAGACTTCTCTCACCCTGTCAAGCTGAATCTCCCTGAACATTTCGTTACGGTTCTGGCTGTTACTGGAACCCTCAGCCACTTTCATGTTACTGGATGTTCCGTTGATCCTATCGTATGCATGTTCCTCTCTTATTTCTAAAATACATTCATGGTGTCAAAAGGTATTGAATATATTTAAGTTATATTCCAATATCTATTCAAACTGAATTAGATTGTAATGTATGTGTTCTGCAATAAATACAGTATTTTTCTTTAATCTCCGTCATTTGCTACGATGAGTGTTCCGTTTATTCTAACAACGGACAGCCTGCTCGTGAAATTAAGCACTGCGCACTTATGTGTACCCATTACTTTTTTCTCAGACAGATTCAATGTGACACAGTGTATGTCGAGACCGGCAATTTGAATTACGCGTAGCGTTCATTTTCTCCAACTGAGTAGACTGGTACAACGTGAAATAAGGTGATTTGCTCAAGGAGAAAATGCAATGCGTGTGTCACGAATCGAAATCCAGATTTACGAATGTGAACCGAATAACCTAACCACTAAATCAAAAAAATACTCGGTTTTATGCGGAAGCCGTATTGAGCTAATTAGACCCATTGTTACAACTAATTGATATTTACTGTAATATATTTAATCCCATTAGACATTATAAAGTTGTACAAACTGCAATATTAGTAAGTGAGTATATATTAAAATTTGAAATATCTCAATAAGATCACTTTCTTTTAAAACTACGAAAGCCAAAGTGATTAATGGAATATAACTTAGCAGGGGATCAATTTACAATAATTTATATGAGAAGTATCCTAATCGATGTTATTTTGGACATTTAATATATCATGCGATATATCATTCTTTCTTTTACTGGTTTCAGTCAATATAATGCGGCCATTTAGTCTATCACATCAACAATAGTACTTATTTGTGCAAGTTAAGTACTTATTTTATCGATCCAGGAATAAACTTAGAAAGATACATGCAGATAATAATAAATATTGTTTAATATTTATTCTTATACAGACATTACGTAATATGACAGCTGCAGCTTGAAAAAGTCTGTCTTCACTTTACTCATATTTAGCGTGGGTTGGTGGTTGGGAAATATGAATGATGTCTGAGTTAGGGATTATGGAGGATGTCGTGGATCTAGTATAAACATTTAGTTTGCAATAGGCTTTGATTTATTGAGTGTATTAGGTATAATTTTGGCATTCGATGGTCTTATCCACTGGGTGTTTTGTTTATTGTTGCTTTTGTTTTCGTAATGTATTATTTATGTAGAGGGACATACAGTGGTTACTTCATATTTGTCCTAGGGGTATCTACATTCGAATTTATGTATCTGACGGTCATATTTGCTTAATTACAGACACACATATATATATGTGTGTGTGTATGTACGAGTGTGAATGTATGAACACACACACACACACACACACACACGCACACACACACACACACACATATATATATATATATATATATATGTGTGGGGGGCGGGGGTATAAATATATTTATATATAGATATATAGATATATACAGAGGGAGGGAGAGATCGAGAGAGAGATCAGGATTTTACCAGTTTCAACAAAGTAAGACCAATATTCTGCAAAGTATTCAATGCTTGGGACAGTAGAGTGAAACTATATTAAACAGAATTGGGACCAACGACTGAGCTCTTGCCGTTTCGATAGCTATTTCCTAACGAAAATACGCTAAATTTAGTTTAATTTTAGGTTTAATCAATACAAATAAAATATATATATTCACTCACACACACATACACATTTATATATATATATATATATATATATAACAAAGAAGGTGTGGTAAGATACCAGGTGGGCCATAATGCACCAGAATACACGATACTTAGGGTAGTAGAGTGGATAATAGGCAAAGAGTCAGTTAGATCCGAACTAAACCAGCAGTATACTATTGGCTTAGTTCGGATCTAGCAGTCGAAACGACCGGAGCTCAGTCGTAGAGGTCCTGTCTGTTTTCCTATATATATATATATATATATATATATATATATATATATATATATATATATATATATATATATATATATATATATATATATATATATATATATGGGGCAACACTAGCGAAGCAATTCTCATGTTTAATAACGTTAAGAACAAGAATAAGTCTAAGTTTATACAATTTGACATCGACGAATACTACTCTTCAATCTCACCCCGAACTTTACGTAAAGCCCTATCTTTGCCAAAGTCAATTTTGACCTAACGGAGGACGAAATTAATATTATTCTAGAGGCTAGGAAAACTATTATCAAGTTTGATAACTGCTACTGGGAACGTAAGGACAGACCACAAACTTCGACATTACCATGGGCTCTCAACGACTCAGCGGAGGTCACCGATCTTGTGGGAATTTACATAGCCCACATACTACATGGAAATTTTAGTAATCTACAGGAGGTAATATATAGAGATGACGCGCTCTTATTAGTTAATAAGATAAATAACCAAAATCTTGAAAGGCTACGGAAAAACATTAGAAAATCTTTTAGTGAACTGGGTCTAAAAAGAAGGTACGAATCTTAAAGTAGTAAATTTTCTAGACGTAACTCTTAATTTAAATACCGGACTGATACGACCCTTGCACAAGATAAATGAGAACCTTACCTATATCAAATTTAACTCAAACCACCCACTTTCCATGATCAAATCGGTTCCCCGTAGTATTTCTCTTAGAATCTCTCGCCTATCGTCTAACTCTGAGATTTCTAGTGAACATGCTGAATACTATAATAATGCATTAAGGAATGCCGACCACCGGGATACAATAGAATACATTGATAAGAATCTCCATAACACACATAGCTCTACACGAAATCAAGGAATACTTACCCGGCGTACAGAAATACAAGCGCACACACGCTGTACCACCAGACATAATAATAATAGAAAATCATCACCAAATAAATCACGTTGTAGAAAGTATATCTGGTAAAATCCCATTTTTAATGCTTCGCTTAGTACAAAACTCTCTTTCATTCTTTAAGTTAATCAACAAGCATTTCCCTAGTTCCCATAAATACAGTAAGATTCTAAACTCTAAGACCATTAAGCTATCATGCTCCACTGGACCAAACCTTGAAGCATACATAAAAAAAAACTTAACTTAAAGCAATTAAACAACACTACAAAACAAAATACTTTAATAACAGATGAGCATAACGTAGTATCGGCCTCCCAACCACTAAATGGGAGACGGGTATTACACAACCCACCTATACTGTTATCCCAACCTCGGTGGAATTTGAACTCAGAACATTAAAGGGCTATGACTCTATGCTGAAAAGCATGGTGTCTGACGCTCTCTCGATACTGCCAATCCACCGCCCTTACCGAGACTTGTGGAAGAGCCCTTCTCTCACTGTCTGAACAGTAATAGAACAAATCAAACTTGGATATCAGATATATGAAGACTTGTTTAATTAATTATGTATTTATTTTTCATATTATTTAATTATTTATTATTTTTTAATTAATAAAATTCTGACATCAAAATCATTCTGCTATATTCTCATTAAATACTCATTTTTTACTATCCAGTTGCATTAAAATTAGTCAGCATTCTCGAGTCGTGTTTCTTTGAAAAATGATATGATCAGAGACGTGTGTTTAAACTGAATCAATTACATTGTGGAAGGACTAATTTGAATAAAACATACACATATAACAACTATTATGTTTTACTATTATTTATAAATGTGCTATGCAGCATGGAGTTATTGGTTATTTTGTATTCTGAGTTCAAATCCCTCCAAGGCTAGCTTTGCCTTTCATCTTTACGGGGTCGATAAAATAAAGTACCAGTCACGCACTGGTCGATTTAATCACCCCACCCCCACCCCCCCAAAAAAAATATTGCTGTCTTGTGCCTATATAAGAAAGCATTATTATTTATAAATTATTCTTATAGGGTGGTGGATTGGCAGTATCGGTAGAGGGTCGGACGCCATGCTTTGCAGCAAAGAGTTACGGCCCTTTATGGTCTGAGTTCAAATCCCGCCGAGGTTAACTTTGTCTTTCATCCTTACGAGGTCGATAAAATAAAGTACCAGTAATGCACTGGGATAATTGTCGGCCTTGTGCCAAAAGTAGAAATAATTATTATTTATAAATGTGCTATGCAACATGGAATTATTGGTTATTTTGTATTCTGAGTTCAAATCCCGCCGAGGTTAACTTTGCCTGTCATCTTTATAGGGTCGATAAAATAAAGTACCAGTAATGCACTGGGTCGATTTCATTGACTTCCCCCCTCCTCCAAAATTGTTGGCCTTGTGCCTAAATCAGAAACCATTATTCTTTATAAATATGCTATACAACATAGAGTTATGGACTTTATATTTTGAGTTCAAATCCCGCCGAGGTTAGCTTTTTATTTCATACTGATGTGATCGATAAACTAAAGCAACAGTAACGCACTGCAGTCAATTTGAAATTATTGGCCTTGTGCCGTAATCAGAAACCCTTATTTATGAATATGAGGGAGGTGGATTGATAATATCAGTAGAGCCTCGGATACCATGTGTCGCAGCATTGAGTTACGGCTCTTTACGTTCTGATTTCAAACTCCGACTGAGGCTAGATTTTCGTCCTTATGGAGTCGTTAAAATAAAGTACCAGTAACGCAGAGGGGTCGATTTTATCGCCTTTTCTCTTTGGCCAAATTGCTGACCTTATGACTAAATCAGAAACTATTATTATTTATAAATGTATGCAGTCATATCTGAGTGATTGAGAATTTCGATTAGCAATTATGAGGTCTTGTTCCACTTAACTGTTTGTCAACTTAGACAAGAGTCTTTAGTCGACCCAAACCTCATTAGGACTTCTATAGAATTTTCCACTACTTATAGTAGAAAATTCTATAGAACTCCGTAGGATGGGTTTTACCTGTAATTGATAAGTCCAGCCTTGTCCTACTTGTGTCACGTGATACCTGTATCTCAAAGGACAAATCTTATCACATATTGTGATACGTTGTACCTGTAATTCAATTGATCAATCTCTTCACATTGCGGGATTCACTATATCTGTAATTTAGTGGGCCAGTCATGTCACATACTCTGTCATGCTGATTATGCTTGGAAATTACGTCATGAGTAAACCTGCTTGTGGATAAAAAAACAATCACTTATATGTTAATTAATGAATTGAACGTTCTGTTGGTCGATCGACTGAATCGTCGTCGGCAAAAACTGACGCAGGATTCAACAGATATGGAATATCATTCTTTTTTCTCTCTGCTTATCCCCTCTCTCTCTCTCCGCCACTCTTTCTCTCCGTCTCTCTCCCACCCTCTCTTTCTCTCACTCTCTCTATCTATCTATCTATCTCTATCTTTCTATCTTTCCGTGTTGTAATAACTAAAATTGTTCTTCCCTGATTCTATTTTTAATAAAACCAAAGCCTGCATGAAATGTAAAATACACGCACCATTATTTCATTTTAGTCTAATTCATTCTTTCCATTTCTATTCATTTTAAAATTGCAGAATCTTCATACAATTTATATTTTTGTTTTTGTTTTCATTTGTTTTCTTTTGTTTCGTGTATTCGGTGATAAACTTGTATCATATATTTATATCTTACAACAATTTTAAATTAAGATTTTCAATATAGTTTTCCGTGTTGGTTTTTTTATGCGTGCTAGAAAGACATAATACATTATACGGCATTCGAGATTCAGACTAAAAGGTTTACAGAATATTGTTTCGTTCCGAAATGTGTTAAATTAAATTACAGCTATGCATCGACTTTGTTTTAGATTTCCTTTGGGAAAATATAATGTGCATCATATATTGATGCGTGATTGCGCCCCGGATAAAGCAAAATGTTCTTTAGGTTATAGAGAGCAATATTCAGATACAATTACATTTCCTGGTGGGAACTTGAAAAAACAAAATATGTTGTACTTCCAGCTATCTATAGAATAATTTGCAGTATTGTCTTCCTTACATATAGCATTCGTTTGCAAAATTGAAAATGGGATTGTGTGTGATGTATATACTTTTCACTTTTCGATTCAAGTAGTAAAACATGACCTGTTTTTTTATTCATTATTTGCACATAATTATTTCTAAACCTACACGCACACATAACAAATAATACGGATATTCTATTATACTTTTATGTTGTTATTATTGTTGTGGTCATGCTGTGCCACCTTTTTAACGATTAGCTGATAATGTGTACACCAG
>OZ024741.1:124817782-124830282 GCA_964016885.1 Eledone cirrhosa
ATATTTACCAAAAAGAAGAACAAGTCAACATCATTGGATACCATCAGGGTTGCAGGTGTTATATCAGAGTTTTCCTTCTCCTAGAATTCTGCCTTGACAAAGGCTAAGGGGTCATCTCTCCCGGTGATTTTGGATGGCCATTGACTCTTAAGAGCTCCTTTGCCCTTTGACAGGTTTTGTTTTTAGTCCTGCAGGATGTCCAAAGTCACCCTCCTCACCAAGAAACCTTGGTGGGGTTGCCAGTTTAGTCGCCAACGACCCGACCATGGGACAGGTTGTACTGGGATACATGTTACCAGTAGCACCAACTGGTGACCTGACATAAATATATATATATATATATATACATACATATATATATATACATAAATATATATATATATATATATATACATACACACATACATATTTATATATATATACATACATATAAAACTTTCTTAGTCTGTCTTTTTAGATAGATACTACCTATAACGCCGTGCCCTTATAATATATGTCAGTATGTCTGGCTCTCTGTATTACGACATTATGAAAAAATTGGCAGTATCGGTAGAGGATCGGACGCATAGAGTTACGGTCCTTGCCATTCTGAGTTCAAATCCCGCCAAGGTTAACTGTGCCTTTCATCCTTACAGGGTCGATAAAATATAGTACCAGTAATGTACTGGGTAATTGCTGGCCCTGTGCCAATAGTAGAAACAATTATGACAAACATTATTCTCATTGCTAACGTATTATCTTCGCTATTTTCCGAACGAAAATTATCGACTTCCTGTTTTCCTTCGGTCGCAACGTTTTTCGAAATATTTACTTCTGCGTTTACAACTTGATTTTTTTAGTTTCAGAAGATCCCATTAAGGGTGAAAGCACACGTTGTAAGCAATGTCAATGTTATAGCTGCTACATAGGACTCCCATTACCACTGAAATTTCACCTTTGCGTTCTGCATTTCCATCCGCAGGCAAACATGGAATGTTCTTCATAGTAGTCAGTTTATTGAGGGAGAAAGAGAAGGGTCTCGAATTTGCCGTCCAAAAAACCCATTGACAATAACGAAGACCGCTAACATCAACGCAGAATGATACATTGTAGGTCGCTTTAACCCGTCGTTTATTAATCAAAAAACTTCTTGCCAATAAACTTTAACACTTTGTGCGCCATTCATCTAACTGTTGACCAACATATACCAACTAAACGGAGCGTTGACAAGAACGATAGCGAATGAATCTTCGAGGTAAGCAGTTTCCTCCCGAGCTGTTAGTTCACGCGGGATTCTCTGCTGCACCTTTTCATAATAATACCGAACAACGTACTGCTGGTCACTCCTTCCTCCAAAAGCCGTACAAAGTGGACATGTGCATCGGGCATATGGATCGGGTGCAAATCTACACCAGACCTACACGAGAAATTCGCAAGGGACTGCACCGAGAGGGATAGAGGGAAAGAGTAACTTAGTGGAAAGTGTGCGAATGAACTTTTGAGGTAAGTAGCCTACGCCTTACTGCTATGACACTGGAACCTTCTGCCAACTTAACCTGTGACTTTCTCTTTCACATTTACTCCAATACACCAAAACAGAGTGGAAACGCCGGGGGACAACTGTCACAGAAGGAGTATGAAAAGAAGAGGTTCAACAATATTTCTATGAACAATGCACGTAGACAGCTAAACTGTACTTTCAACTTCTTAATTTTCTCCAAATAAAACAAGTTTCCTCTCGGTATATTTTCGTGAATATTTTACAGGCACTCACAAATAAACGTTTCTGATTGGAGGTGGTATTACCAATGTTCTTACCCGTGAAACGCCGGGATACACTGCTAGTATATATATATATATATATATATATATATATATATATATATATATATATATATATATATATATATGCGTGTGTGTGTGTATGTATGTATGTATATATAAATATATATTAGATATTAGATTAACAATGATAATAATAACGGTTTCTTATATAGGAACAAGACCACCAATTTGGGGGGAGGAAATGTCGATTATATCATAACTAATGCGTGACTGGTATTTTATTTTATCGACCCCGTAAGGATGAAAGGTAAAGTTAACCTCGGCGGGATTTGAATTCAGATTATAAAGGGCCGTAACTCTATGCTGCAAAGCATGGCGTCCGACCATCTACCGATACTGCCAAAAGGGCAAGTTATTTTACATATCCCTTTCATTGGTTTACGATCGTTTCGGAGGGTTGATCATATTGACATATTGACTGATCTATAGCAGTTAAAGAACTGTATACTATCAAACATAATATATGGCTTCGATCATACCGTCATCTTCGGAAACAATGATGTTAGAATCTTTATTGGTAGTATATAAACTGGGTAGATATAAGAATAGACATACCATACAAATATATATTCCAGATTGCCTCCTTTGGTTCATAAAAATAGTGGAAGGAGTGTTCTAGGAGCCTGTCCCCACTACCATTTAACGAATAAGAGGACGAAGAAGAAGAAGAAGAAGAAGAAGAAGAAGAAGAAGAAGAAGAAGAAGAAGAAGAAGAAGAAGGTGTGAGTGCCTTGTGCTATGGGTAATAAATCTTCTGAGAAAAGATGCCTTAATTGAGGGATGTTATGCATTTGGTTGATAATTAACCTGTTTTTACATGTCTTCTAATTTAGATATAGGTAAATTATTTCATTAGTATACAAGTTTATTAGATAAGTTACTGTATTGCTAACTTGAGAAAGTAATATTTAATAAATAATATTCAATAAATTAATAATATTTAATAACTTGTTTATTAATCGGGGTTATATGTGTATACATTCAAGTCCAATGTTGATTTAGGATTGGTAATTAAGTTTGGATAAAGGAAGAAGTTTGTGCTAATTATATAGGTTGTTTGGGATAATTCGTAAGTCATATAGAAATAACAGGTGAAGTATAATTCCAATATCGGAAAATATTGAGTGATATAAAATTCTCCATGCTAATATTATTTCTGGTTAGGTGATATTAATACATGGTAATTTAAGTTGTATTTAAATTCTATTTAAATTTTAATATTCCTTGTGAATATTTATTTGAGTTTAGATAGAAGAATATGTTTTTCATGAAGTCAATTTGGTTTGATAGATTGTAAGTTATTTTTATTATTGAAATGAAGAACTACTACACCCGCCTAGGAGGGAACGGATTAATGCTGATTTAATTAATTACCAACATTCATTTATTTTATAGGCAGATTATTTGGGTAAGAATATATTATTTCTAGGTATGTCTCAGTTGATTGAAGAAACTAGTTATGACTACTTCCTTCTTTCACCTTTATATGAGTTAGTTCTCTCCAAAACACTTCATTTTTGGTTGTATTGTATTTTTTTCATTTTAAAATTGTTAATAGTTTCTGCTAGTGAGGTGGTGTTAGCTAATTTAGTATTTTTAAAAGAATGGCTATGCGAATAGAACCTTTTAATAAAAGAATTAGATGTAGCATCTATGTAGGATTGTATATACTATACTGCTAATTAAGAAATTGCCATTAAGCTTTAATTTTACAGTTGCATCTGTTTGTTTGAGATGTGTTATATAATCTAAGATTATTATTTATGCTATTATTATTATTTTTGTTGCTATCATTAATGTTATCACTGGTTGTATTGGTGTTTATTTCGTTGGTAATGCGACTACTTGAGGATGGGATTATGGATGGTAGTATCGGTAGAAGGTCGGGCGCCATGCTTTGCAGCACAGTTACGTCCCTTTACGGACTGAGTTCAAATCCCGCCGAGGTTAACTTTGCCTTTCATCCTTATGGGGTCGATAAAATAAAGTACCAGTAACACACTGGGTTAATTGCTGGCCTTGTGCCAAAAGTAGAAACAATTATGGATATAGAATTGTTAGATATTAGGTTTGTTTACCTTAGATTAGTTGGTGTTAGGCTGGTTGCGGGTGTGTTTTCAATGATATGACCAGTCTATGAGATTATTACAGCCAGATGATTGCTGAATATTAGGTTGTGGGTGTGTAGTTAGTATTATAAGATGTGTGTTGGTTTACATTGGAAGTAATATTAGGTGTAAGACCAGTTCCGTTTATTTGTGGGGGTGGGGTGATTTATGTGTGCATTATCTACTATTCAACTTTTATAGAAATTAATTGCGCTTATATGTTGCTGCAGATTGGTTGATGTCAAGTAAGAAAATTTAACGGTAAAGCGGTTAAGGATTTGGTGATAGTTATGGTTAGGTGGGAAGTGCTTATCTAAGATTGCAAAGATCTTTTTAGGAATGTGTCCCTGTATGTTGAAAGGTGCATTATACCATGTGATTTTTCTTTTACGACTTCTATTTCTTGTTTTATCTATATTTTTATAGTTATTCTCAATTTGATTCGGTGTATTGGTGTAATTAGAGGAGTTGGAGGGAATATTATATCTATTATTATTGCTTATATGGTGTAGAATAGGTTTGCGATTGATATGTTCATGTGATTCAGGAGTATCATATTGTTGTCTAGCTATGTCTGTATGATTTGCAATGATGGCATTATTTTGCAGTTCGAGCACTCCATTATCAGAAATATTAGTAAACGTTTGGTTGGAAAGGTTAACAGGTGGAGGTATTTGTATAGGTGTGGCTGAGTCCGCTACTGCAGAATGATTATTTATAGAAATAGGTGATTGTATATTTAAGGTTACTTCAGGAGGTTTTTATTTAAATCCTCCATTCGTTTACTCGAGTTATTAGCATTGTTAGTAGCGTTGTGGTTCGATGCTAAAATAGTATGGCATGCGTTAATAGAAGGAAGATTAGAAGTGTTGTCCATAGGAAATAAGTTCTTAATTTTCACGGAGTTTGTAGATACAGGGTTAGTTCTATATTTGAGAATTAAATTAACGGAGGAAGTTTTAGTAGAAATATGACTATCAGAACTGTTCTTAGGCACTCATTTTTTGTGCTTTTTGTAGATCGTAGGCACTGGGTCAGTGATGCTATTATTCGGTATATATGTGATGTGGTGTTTGTATCCGCTTCTAACGAGGGCTTCATTGTAGTACTGCGCATTTTTTAGATGTCCTGATTAGCTGATAGACTTGAGATCCTAAGTGATATGTTGTAGACTAGGTTGTCGAGGATAGATCCAGTGTGGTTAGATTGCTTATAAACAGGTTTTTTGGGGGTTTATAGTATGGTTGATAAACATCAGTAGATAAGTCGAGTGTGATGTCCAGGAAGTTAAGTCTTTTAGTACTATCTTCGAAGGTTATTGAGAGATTGTAATAGTTTTTAAGGACATTTCAAATCTGCGTTTTCATTTTTTCTATGGATGAGAGACTGAGATTTTTTACCCGCCAGAAGACAGTCATCTCGATATAAACCACTTTCTAGGTGAGGAAACGTGGATTTAATGTTAGATAGGAGGAAGAGACACAGAAGGTCTTTAACATGAGCCCCGAATCCATCGAACCATTATATATATATATATATATATATATATATATATATATATATATATATATATATATATATATAGTAAAATACAAATATTAATAAAATAGATGTTCTTTTGATCAATTGAATTTTATTATACATATTTCGGAGGTACAACAATACGTCCTCATCAGACAAAATATAATGATACATGACCTACCCTGAGATGTTAAATGGTTGAGATTTAATCAAGGTAAAATCTTAACCATTTAACATCTCATGGTATGTCATGTATCATTATATTTTGTCTGATGAGGACGTACTGTTGTACCTCCGAAATATGTATAATAAAATTTAATTGATCAAAAGAACATCTATTTTATTAATATTTGTATTTTAATATTAATAACTCTGGAAAAAAAATTATTTTTCACTGTAGAGTGCTTCCAATCTACTGTAAAACTCATTCTTTGATATACTCATTGAATATTGTTTAACTCTTTAATATATATATATGTATATATATATATATATGTATGTATGTATGTATCTATGTGTATGTATAATTCAAATTCAAAAAGTATATTCATATATAATATATACGTGTGTGTGTATGATTTAGATGTATATATGTATGTACATATGTTTACATATGTATATATGTGCATGTTTATAGAAATATATGCATATATACGTATATGTATTTATATATATATATATATATATATATATATATATATATATATATATATATATATATGTATATATATATATATGTATATATATATATATATATATAGGTGTGTGTGCGTGTGTGTTTATTTTGAATGCGTTGTCTTAAGGTGTGATTTTGCATCTCACACGCGATACTGTTCTCATCTTTCCGTCTATAGTGTCTTATAAGCTCAAACTGTTCGATTACTTTTCACAGTAAAAACAACCTACGTTCAAGGAGTTAAATAACATACATTCAAAATTCATTCAAAATTCAAACTTCATAGCTGCTCAATCGCTCACCATGAGGTATCACGTATATAGACGAGGAATCAATATTCACAAAACATCATGAAAAACTGACGTTAAGTATGTGATACCGTCTCCATTCTCTTTATGTATATGTATATATATATATATATATATATATATATATATATATATATATATAAAGATAAGAGAGCACATCTTTCAGACGACCCAAACAATACAATCGAAAACCAGCTTACAAGAGTTTTAAATTTACCCTAATAATAAATGTTTTGAAAACCTAGATCGGAGAAAGTAGGCTTCGCTAACATTAATTTAAACTCTGTATCTCAATTTTACTTTTGGAAAGCATAAGAACTGTGAAACCGGTAAAGTAAAAAAATAAATTTTCTTAAAAGACTCCAGTTTCATTTTCACTTTCTTTTCCCTATACTTTCACCCGTGTATGACATCTGATTCATTTGGTTTTTTCTTTTTAATAAAACTTCATTTTCTCATATATATATATATATATATATATATATAGTCTGATAATGGGGTTTAGAACCCTCAGATAAATGGAAAAAGATGAGTATTGACGTACATGGGAGTCGAACCCACATCTTTTTTTATCCAGACCACTGTATAATCATTACACCAGTACATCACCCATCTCCTTCCATTCAAATTAGAAGCTACATTCTTAGTGAGTATAAATGACAAGTAAGTATGTTTTGAAACAGTGAGCAGGTTTGAAATTAGAAAATAGAATAGCTTTCACCGTATTTTTGACTAAAGAAATTTTAGTCTGATAATGGGGTTTAAAACCTTCAGATAAATGGAGAAAGATGAGTATTGACGTACATGGGAGTCGAACCCACATCTTTGGTTACCTTATCACTGTTTCAAAACATACTTACTTGTCATTTATACTCGCTAAGGATGTAGCTTCTAATTTGAATGAAGGAGATGGGTGATGTGTTGGTGTAATGGTAGCACAGTGGTCTGTATAACCAAAGATGTGGGTTCGACTCCCATGTACGTCAATACTCATCTTTTTCTATTTATCTGAGGGTTCTAAACCCCATTATCAGACTAAAATTTCTTTAGTCAAAAATACGGTGAAAGCTATTTTATTTTCTCATTTCAAACCTGCTCACTGTTTCAAAACATACTTACTTGTCATTTATACTCGCTAAGAATGTTGCTTATAATTTGAATGGAAGGAGGTGGGTGATGTACTGGTGTAATGGTAGCACAGGTGTCTGGATAACCAAAGATGTGGGTTTGACTCCCATGTACGTCGATACTCATCTTTTTTCCATTTATCTGAGGGTTCTAAACCCCATTATCAGACTAAAGTTTCTTTAGTAAAAAATACGGTGAAAGCTATTCTATTTTCTAATTTCAAACCTGCTCACTGTTTCAAAACATACTTACTTATCATTTATATATATATATATAGTAAAATAATGGAGTAAAGGACTCGCGTATAATCCTGTAATTTAATTAGCTCAAAGGAAAAAGTGTTCCTGGTCACTCAAAATACAATATAGAGAGGAAGAACACAGGAGAGTGTGTTTTCATTTACAGGATTTATAACCACCGGCGTGAAGAGAATATAAGCTGTGAAAGGTATAGGAAATGTATTTCCTACACCTCTGAGCAGCCTAATTTTCATTTATCGTTTTCGGTACGCCCGGCCGACTAACTCATTCGATATGCAAATTAGGCTGTTCCGCCGTTAATATGCGTAAGGAAAGTATATACTTTCAAACGTTCAATCGACTGACAGGAAGGTATACGGTGCTAATAACAGCTAGTAAGCTAGAAACTAGTTCATGTTCCTTTGTCATTGTTGAACAAAAGAACAACGATGGTTGCCGAACACTGTTCGGCTTAATTCGGGCTGTTTGTTTACAACCAAGCCGAACATTATAATAAATATTCGGTAAACCCATACGTACATATATGTATGTGTACATCTATATATATACATACTTCTGTACGTCTGTATACATATATGTATGTACGTATACATATTTATATTTAAGTATCAGCCGTACTAAAAGTGAGAAATGAAATTTCATTTTTTCCATTTATCCTTTTCGGTACGCCCGGCCGACTAACTCACCCGATATGCAAATTAGGCTGCTCAGCCGTTAATATCCATAAAGAAAGTATATACTTTCAAACGTTCAATCGACTGAAAGGAAGGTATACGGTGTTGATGACAGCTAGTAAGCTAGAAACTAGTTCATCGTTCCTTTGTCAGTGTTGAACAAAAGGGCAACGATGGTTGCCGAATACTGTACGGCTTAATTGGGGCTGTTTGTTTACAAACAAAACGAGCATTATAATAAATGTTCGGTAAACCCATACGTACATATATGTATGTGTGCATGTATGTATGTATATACATACTTCTGTACGTATGTACACATATATGTGTGTACGTATACATACGTATATTTAAGTATCAGCCGTACTAAGAGTGTGAAATGAAATTTCATTTTTTCCATCTATATATATACTTTTGCATCATTCGTCTTGCACATCACATTGGTCAACCTGATGTTATAGTAGAAGTCACTTGGTTATATTTTACAGAGAGTGACAAACACATAATTGTCTGATATATTGTATGATATAATTTCAAAAATTATGCTAATTATAGACGGAATACGACAGATATAAATAATGGCGTCATTATTCTAAGTCTTGTGTGCTGAATACAATGTTTGGTAATTACATGGCTAAAATCTATACCTGTATTTTCTATTGTAAAATTGCTCAAGGTTTATTAAACTTTTCTTTAGTGTTTTTATTCTGCTTCATATTTCCTGACTTGTCACTTTCTCAGTAAATACATCATTATTTGATAAATTATGGCTTTTTCATTTACTATATACATATTATAAATTGCTTTTCCACTGTAGACTTTGGATGAAAGCTTTATTATAGAAGCATGTGTATAAACATCTTACAAGTTAGCTGTGGCCCTCAGCAACTCAAAATACATTTATATGATTTAAGCGGCAGTAAGTTGATTTGTGTGCTGCAGTGTCATATTGCATGGGATATCTATTAATCATTGTCAGTTTAGACTATACTCATATAACATTGCAAAGACCAAAATATATTTACAATCATTTTAGTTTAGAGATTTTAACTGACACTTTCATGGGAATAATTCTCTCTGAACGTAAATGAAAATAAATGGTCGAATGACAGTGCTATCATAGATTCAAGTTATATATATATATATATATATATATATATATATATATATATATATATAGTAATAATAATAAATTTGATGACTAAAATCCAAAGAGGGCTCGATAAGGATAAATATATATCAAATATATAAGGACCGTAGAGCAAATATTTATTAAAATAACAGATTAAAGTTTAAGTAAAGAATCGCTGCTTTCACCCTTAACGGGATCAGAAGATCCCGTTAAGGGTGAAAGCAGCGATTCTTTGCTTAAACTTTAATCTGTTATTTTAATAAATATATATATATTTATATATTAACATACATACACGCACCTGCACGCGCACACACACACACACACACACACACACACATATATATATACATATATATATATATATATATATATATATATATATATATATATATATATATATATATATATATATATATATAGCTAGCAATATGAGTGAGTAGTGAGGTACAGAAACATCTGCCGTACAGCAGAGGCGAGGATGTGATATAGTTCGACGGTGCAAATGCCTACGATAAAGTTGATCATGTAGATACGTTTCAAGCTGCGAAGCCGTGCCATAGATGGACAACTAAGAGATTGGCAGCATGATTTGTTAAAAGTCAGTGACCAGACTGTGACATCTAATGGAACTCTTACATTAATAGCGAGTGTTGTTAGTTTAGGGGTTAAGAAGGCTATTGATTAAATAGATTGCAATATTTTCTTCAGAAAACTATGAAAGTGTGTTACGAAAACACAACGTCATCAGGCATTGCTGAATGTGTGTAACGAATGAATTTGATGTTATATTTGGCCTACTTCAATGCGATGTATTTCATTTCATTGTCGTGATTGACTGGTTGGTAAAAATCGCCAATATCGAGTATCCTGAAAACGTCTTTGTGACCTTGAATATGCAGACAAAATCGGCGTGTTGGTCAATGAACTTGAAAGAAAGTAAAACTAGTTCATGCACTGGTCTCTACAGCTAAAGAAGTTATTCTGTTATTTAACATATACCAAGTTAATATAACCCTAGATAGAACATTACTTGAACCAAGTGTCATCTTTCTTAAAAGTTAACATGTAAGAATTCAATTATAGCAGGTAAAGCGCTTGGTCAGCCTGTAAAATATGTGCAAGTCGAGTGTCAACATAGCAATAAAAATGAAAATCTTAAAAGTATCGATCTTGTCTGTCGAATGAGTCTTGTCTGTTCTCTTCTACGCAACTAAAATGTCCATCCCAACAAAGACGCTGTAGCAGTAAAAATAATGATTTCTGGTTTAGGCAAAAGGCCAACAATTTTTGGGGGGAGCGGAAAGTCGATTAAATTGATCCCAATATGTTACCGGTACTTTGTTTTATCGACCTCGTAAGGATGAAAGGCAAAGCTAACCTCGGCGAGATTTATACTCAGAGCGTAAAGAGGCGTAACTAAATGCCACAATACGCTTTGTCAGATGCTCTAACGATTCTGCCTATAAGGCCTTTGATACATATAACAAATATTCATTTTACAGCCGTCGAAATTTTTTTTCTTTTCTAAACTAAAATTGTTTGATGGTTCCCTCGATGACAAAACCAAAAAAAACAATACTACTCATTAGAAAAGCTGTTGTTTTTTTATATATATATTATCTCCCTTGGTGCTTTTTCTGGTTGTTGAAGTTCAACCGAACGAAGAAAATTCCTTATTTAACATTAAACCGCAGATAAATCTATCTTTAGTCTCTAGACTCATCTCTTTCCCATCTCTATAATTATTTATGAGAAAACATAAAACCATGCAAAATGTACTCCGGAGATTCTAAGACTTGTTTGTACTAACGTTCCGTTTTTTTTGGTTGTTTTTTTAAACTTTAATATATCTCACCACTGAAGTTTTGACCGAATTAAATTTAAATTTCCTTTTTTTGTTTTGTATAATAAAGCATCTGTTGTATAACTAAAGCTGACAGTTTTACGAGTGTGCTTTGGCCCTTTCCCCCTCACCACTCCGTTTGAGTCTCCCATTGCATCAGGAGTGTGGGAAGACCATTGTGGGAGACACTTTTGTACAGCTAGCCTTTGTACAGCGAGCCTTTGTGGTTGTCACCATAGCCACCCGTCTCATTGCCCTAACATATCACTGATGGTTTCGTAAACCACATTTAGCTATTATCCCCTATGCATTTTCTTCTTTCCATATCTCACAGTTAAAATGGAGATAAATGAGAATATTATTACCGAATAGAATTGCACAATAAAGAAAGTATTGTTTAAAAAAGGATTAAAATAATAAATAATATTTTTAAAAGAGGAGGGGAATGAGAGAAAATGGTGGGAAAAAACAATAAGATAATGAAAAGGGGGAAGGGAAATAAAACAATACACACTCTACAATTGGTTTGGTGGTATATCGCAACTACATTTAACAATGTGTCAAAATATAGAAGCAGTCTGCTTTGCTTTTCTATGTGATGAATATTTGCATTTAAAACATAAACCATTTTTATTAATACACGTTAAGGCGAATGCTTTCACATTTCAAAAGTGCGTAAAACTCAAAGCATTCATTAAATATATGAACATATAAACAGAATGCTGAATAGCTGAATGCTTAATGAGTTCAATTCCTAATCATTAGGTTCCGAGTTCAAATCCACTAAGTGACGTCTCGGGCAAGTTCATGGAAGCTGTTTGGAAACCCGTTAAAAGGACACTACCTGTAATTGAAAGGACCAGCCATGTCACGAGCTCCGTCATGTTGAACCACTCTAAACATTACTTTAAGGCTACAGTTGATTGTTAATTTCATAAGCAGCAAGGAAGTCCCGTTGATCGGACAACTGGAACACTCATCGTCAAAACGAACAGAGACCCATTCTATATATTATAAGTTCAC
>OZ024741.1:124835282-124867782 GCA_964016885.1 Eledone cirrhosa
AGAGATATTTGTTGGTTGGTTCCTTCCCTTATCACACGAAAAAAACGAAAAGTGACAATCGGAAAGTATGTACAGGATTGGGATAAGAGTATATCCAGGAAAGTTTATTGATACTAATTTTATAACACCAAAGAAGAAGAAAGGCATACCACGTATGCTAACCAACCTGACTGCTATTTCTAACAGGTTGAGAATCAACCATAAGGGATTCTCTCTGCGATTTCGTTGTCAGTGATGATCGTGTTTCGTGGCCTATGTCTCCGATTCCAATGGTGGTTTATACACACGTACACACATGAACACTCAAACAGGCACACACACACATATATATAAACACACACACACCCATATATATACACACACACATACACGAACACTCACACATACACACACACATAACACATATATATATATATATATATATATATATACACATACACACAAACATACACACACACACAATACACACACACACTCTAAACAAGACAATGCATTTAATACGGACGTTTTCTCTTCTGCCAGTCTTCTCTTATCATGTGTTAACCTTGGCGAAGCAGGGTACCTCAGCTAGTATAGTATAATATTTAACCGACACACAAACTTTCTTACTTGACTACTAAAAATATTGCCCAAAATATAGCTACAATTAAGAATAAAAACATCGGAACTAGGGAGTTAACACATAATAGTAATTTTGGAATCACTAATGGAATTAACAACATTACAATTAACAACGATCACACAAGCAACATAGACGATGAAAACCTAACGACTTACAGACACAGAGTGGTATATTTGAACAGTAACGTAAGTAATTGTAATTGTAAAGAAAGTAATTTTTGTCGGTTAAAAGAATTAAAACGAAGGTAAGTCTTAAAACAGTTAAAACAAAGGTAAGTTAATGGGGAAAAAATTAAATAAGTAAATCTTCTCTATCTAATTTTTAAGCGATTTTATTATGTTTACATAGAAAATAAAGACGAATAGACAAAATAAGTAAACCGATATATTTTTCCATTATAACTTTTTCAACTATCTATCTTTAGTTAGTATATAAGTAAATTAAATTTAATATATATTAACTAGGCTATAATACATACATCTTTTCTTATAATAATAGTTACACAAAGAGTTAATATTTTCCTTTATAATACCTACTTGAATATAATTGTTGAAAGGATAAATTAGGCCACGGTAATTGCATCTCTTCCTTCAAACTAGTTAATTTATCTCATAGCATTATAACCATATCAGTTATATAAAAAAAAAGCTAGTGCAGCCTGGCCTGGCCTCAGACAGGCTCACGCGGCAGCTCGACCAGCACCGCCTTGCCTGTTTTCGTGAGGCCTCCAAACCCCAGAGAGGTGCCTGGCTCCATGCCCTGTCCTCCTTCTCCACTGGCACGCAGCTGAATAACGATAGCTTGCGAATCGGCGTTTCATTTGGGCATGGCCACCGGCTCTGCGAGCCACATAATTCGGCCTCCACCCGCTTTCCTGTCGCTATATTGCCGGCCGCATACCACTCCATGCTGCCCTCAACGAGGTCATAAAGCATGGCTTGGACGCTACAGGCTTCCCCTCCCAGCTCGAGCCGGTGGGAATGGACCGAGGGGACGGCAAAAGGCCAGACGGTATGACCATCTTCCCGTTCCGCGGTGACAAGACTCTCGTCTGGGATGCCACTTGCAGCTCACATTCTCCAGCCGTGACCTGGTGCAGTCTACGACTAACTCAGGTTCTGCTGCACGTCGGGCTGAGGAGACAAAACTCTCCAAGTATCGATCGCTCTCCGACAGGTTTGCGGTCATATTCTTGGCAGTGGAGACTTCTGGTGTCCTTGTCCCTAGGGCTACCTCCCTACTCACCACCATAGGCGCTGAGATGGCCAACCGCAGGTATGAGCCTCGCGAGTTGGAATGGCTCTTAAAGCGCATCTTCCTTACTGTTCGCCGGGGCTGTATGGAGGCCAGCACGTGGGACCCCATTTTCTCACCATACGGAGAGATGGGGAGAGCGAGAGAGATGGAGGCGATGACAGTGGGAGTAGGAGTTGGGCTGTTCTTTCATGTTTACTTAGGTTACTATTTTCTAATGTATATTGTTAGCAAGTCATAATCTAATTATAGTTTTCAGATAACAATAAGGAAGCCATACCAATTGGTAAATAGCTTCCGCTCGTATACTACCAATTTAAATTATACATAAACACGGATAATTTACCTTTAAATTTGATAATTCTAATTTTTCCTCTTTATTTAGTTTCAATATGATTCTTGCATCGTAAAATATTTTTCTTTGGTATAAAAAATATATATATATATAGATGTGTATATATATATATATATATATATATATATATATATATATATATATAACGAAGGAAATGTGGTAAGGAACCAGGTGGACCATAACGCACCAAAGTACTCAATACTTGAGGTAGTAGAGTGGGTAATAGGAACCAGTAAGACCCCGACAGCTGAGCTCAAGCCGTTTCGACGGCTAATTCTGGACTAAATGAAAATTTATCCTGGTATTTAAATAGCCTATCTTCTCAAGGGGTAATTCCATATATGGTCAAAGTGATTGTCAAAAATCAGTAGTAATTCTGTGGTTGCAAATTAGTAGGGGAGATGGTGGCTAAACCTGCCAGTAGGAGAAAGAGGGGAGGTGGTGGAGTAGACCCAATCAAGCGTTGGTAGTGCCAGCTACAGCTGGGCATGAGGTCAAAGAAGATACAGGGGAGGGGGAGGGGGAGGAAGTCGGAACGGTAGGTAGAACAATGGGGGTTAGAAATATATAGGAAAGAAAAAATACTGAAGTGAAGAAAAGCAAATAAGTGTAAAGAAAAAAGTAAAGTAAATTAAATTCTACGACCTAGGTCTCAGGCTATTGTTAGGCTAGAATAAAATAAAGAAAGGAAGAAAGAAGTAAAGAAATAAATAAATAAAGAAATAACGAAATAAGTAAAAGAACTAGGTGGGACGGTATAGGCAAGGACCCTTTTAAGAGGTATAAGTACGTAAATGATACGGTGACGGGTCAACAAAAGGGGCCAAAATACTAAAGAGACTACCACGAAATAAACAATAAAGGTTTCCATCCCGGGCCAGCAACGACCCAGTGCAGCAAAGTGAACTTGTACGAGATAATAATTCTGAGTCCCGAGAAAAATATATACTAATGCTAACTCTAAAAGATCTAAAACAAGCTACATGAAAGTTCGTACGAAATAAAGGTAGAATACGGAGAAATAAATTCAGAATCCACCCCGCCCAGAAGAAAAGCGAAGCAAGAAATACTGAAACGAAAAAATAAGGCATAAGTGCCACTAAGAAATATAGAGGGCACAGAGAATAGTGGGAGCGGTCGGAAAAAGGGGGCAAGTATCCGGGGTCTAAGCCAACTGCTATAAAGGGCGGAGTCCGCCAAATCTATCATAGACTAGGGGAGGGGTGGTGGGGGTACTACGGCTACATGGGGCCAAAGAGCAGCCTCGGGTGGGCGAGAAAAGACGCCGACAAAGGAGAAGAGCTGGGGTAGAAGGACAAAGGAGAGAGGGGGGAAGGAAATAAAGGAAGCGATAAAAGAATACAAAGACGATCTTACGTCTTCCTTGGCAAGCAGGGGTTACCCATTGCAAAATCGGCAAGTGGGGTGTTATAGCCCTAGTCTAACCCCCCCCCCCCGGGTCATTATGGGGTTTGAGGGCGAGGTAAGTCCTACGCAATCTATGTTTACATGCAATGTAACATGGTTCAATCCTCCCCACAACGCAGAGGCGACTACTCCCATCGGGAAACTATTCTTTAGGCTCATTGAAAAACACTTCCCATTACAACACCGCTACCACAACATAATTAACAAAAATACCATCAAACTCTCTTACAGCACTACACCAAACTTCGCACAAAACATCGTCTCCTCTAACAACAAAAAACTCAACCCCGATGGCAGAAATAACCTAAATAGCAGTGGAGAACCGACCAGGAGGTGTAACTGCCCGGATAGATCTATTTGCCCACTCGACAATAGATGCAGAGACCGTAATGTGATCTACCAGTGCAACGTGAGGACGGATACCTCCAACACAGCCTATATAGGACTTACCGCATGTGACTTCAAGACCCGGCTATACCAACATAGACATACCTTCCGAAACCCCGCCCGGCGTCACGCCACTACACTTTCGGGCCACATATGGGACCTCAAGGACAACAACATCACCTATGATCTCACTTGGAGATTACTGTCCAGAGCCAATTCTTACACGGGAGGACGCCGTCCGTGCAATTTATGCTCGGAGGAAACTTTACAAATGCTGTTTTCGACGGACCAACTCCTAAACAAGAAAGATGAACTGGTTACTGCATGTAAACATAGATTGCGTAGGACTTACCTCGCCCTCAAACCCCATAATGACCCGGGGGGTAGACTAGGGCTATAACACCCCACTTGCCGATTTTGCAATGGGTAAACCCTGCTTGCCAAGGAAGACGTAAGATCTTCTTTGTATTCTTTTATCGCTTCCTTTATTTCCTTCCCCCCTCTCTCCTTTGTCCTTCTACCCCAGCTCTTCTCCTTTGTCGGCGTCTTTTCTCGCCCACCCGAGGCTGCTCTTTGGCGCCATGTAGCCGTAGTACCCCCACCACCCCCTCCCCTAGTCTATGATAGATTTGGCGGACTCCGCCCTTTATAGCAGTTGGCTTAGACCCCGGATACTTGCCCCCTTTTTCCGACCGCTCCCACTATTCTCTGTGCCCTCTATATTTCTTAGTGGCACTTATGCCTTATTTTTTCGTTTCAGTATTTCTTGCTTCGCTTTTCTTCTGGGCGGGGTGGATTCTGAATTTATTTCTCCGTATTCTACCTTTATTTCGTACGAACTTTCATGTAGCTTGTTTTAGATCTTTTAGAGTTAGCATTAGTATATATTTTTCTCAGGACTCAGAATTATTATCTCGTACAAGTTCACTTTGCTGCACTGGGTCGTTGCTGGCCCGGGATGGAAACCTTTATTGTTTATTTCGTGGTAGTCTCTTTAGTATTTTGGCCCCTTTTGTTGACCCGTCACCGTATCATTTACGTACTTATACCTCTTAAAAGGGTCCTTGCCTATACCGTCCCACCTAGTTCTTTTACTTATTTCGTTATTTCTTTATTTATTTATTTCTTCACTTCTTTCTTCCTTTCTTTATTTTATTCTAGCCTAACAATAGCCTGAGACCTAGGTCGTAGAATTTAATTTACTTTACTTTTTTCTTTACACTTATTTGCTTTTCTTCACTTCAGTATTTTTTCTTTCCTATATATTTCTAACCCCCATTGTTCTACCTACCGTTCCGACTTCCTCCCCCTCCCCCTCCCCTGAATCTTCTTTGACCTCATGCCCAGCTGTAGCTGGCACTACCAACGCTTGATTGGGTCTACTCCACCCCCTCCCCTCTTTCTCCTACTGGCAGGTTTAGCCACCATCTCCCCTACTAATTTGCAACCACAGAATTACTACTGATTTTTGACAATCACTTTGACCATATATGGAATTACCCCTTGAGAAGATCGGCTATTTAAATACCAGGATAAATTTTCATTTAGTCCAGAATCAGCCGTCGAAACGGCTTGAGCTCAGCTGTCGGGGTCTTACTGGTTCCTATATATATATATATATATATTGAAAAATGGAACGGGATACATATATAAGTATTACGGTAAAACTAATCGGTGCGTCATTAATGAAATCAACGATGCTGGGTTTAAAATCACCTCTGATCTCAACATCCTGGACCAGACTGTACCTCTGGACCCTATTTCTCCCCACTTTACCCTGAAGGATCACAAATCTAATTTTCCGAACAACCTTTCTATTCGGCTTATTAACCCTACGAAGTCCGATTTAGGTAGACTTAAAAGGATTCTTGATAGAATTATACCTGAAATTAGAAGTTTGGCCCCTCTTGCACTGTGGAACAACTCTTTCGCGGTGATTGATTGGTTCAACGGCATATGCATCAAGGAACATTGCCGTTTTATCCAAACCGACATCAATAATTACTACTCCTCCATCACTTTACCACTTCTCCTTAGAGCTATCAATTTCGCAAAAACACTCACAGTGGTTAAGGATTTCGAAGTTGATGTCATCCTCAATGCCTGTAAGTCGGTGATTAATTTCGACGACTCTATTTGGATTAAAAAATCTAATAGTACCCCCATTCGACGTGAGTATGGGCGCCAGCGATTCTGCGGAGCTTACTGATCTTATCGGCCTTTTCCTTCTTTTCTCTATCAAGGACGAATTCCCCAACGTGGGCGGTGGTTTGTACCGTGATGATGGTATTTTGACCATGACTAAGTGCGGCCCACGTGGTTGCGACAGGTTCAGAAAAGAACTCACAACCTTCTTTAAAGGCTTCAACCTCTCTATATAGGTTGAGGCCAACCTCTCGGTCGTTAATTACCTCGACGTTACCCTCAAGTTATCGAATGGCTTGTATTACCCGTATAAAAAGCTGAATGATACCCTTAATTACATAAGTAAGCATTCTAAACATCCTGCCAGCATAACTAAGAACCTGGTAAGAAACGTTTCTTTGAGGCTTTCCAGTCTATCTACAAACGAGGATATTTTCACCGACCATTCCACATATTACAATGAAGCTCTTGTTCGGAGTGGATTTGTCGACAGAGTACGAGAATAGACCTAGGAAAAATAGATCCCGACGCATTATATGGTATAACCCACCATATAATATGGAGGTGGCCACACCATTAGCTAAGATCTTTCTATCCCTTATTACGAAGCATTTTCCCCCTACACATAAATATAGTAAAATTTTTAATAGAAATGCTATTAAAATTTCTTACTCTACGACTCCTAACCTTGCACATAATATCACAGCTTCAAATTTAGCTAAACTACCTAATCGTAGGAACACATGCAACCCTGTAGTTAGTACTAACTGTAATTGTAGGAATCGGGTTGACTGCCCCCTATCCGGGAAATGCCTCTCTAGTAACATTGTCTACAAATGTAAGGTTGAAAGCCCCACGTCCCGTAGGGCCTACATAGGGTTAACCACCAATAGATTCAAGCAGCGTCTTTACATGCATACACATACTTTTCGTTACCCTATAAGAAGGAATATGACGTCACTTTCAGCTTATATCGGAGTATCAAAGACAACCACACCCAATATAAGTTATACTGGGAGGTCCTAGCTAGGGCTAGATCGTGTAACGGAAATAAAAGACTATGTGACCTCTGCGCCGATGAGGCGCTGGAAATACTCTACGCCACAGACCACATTTTAAACAAAAAATCTGAGGTAATTTCGGCTTCTAAACATAAATTGCACAAAACTTTCCTGTATTACAGCCCCACATTATACCCTAACGGATAGTACGATCTATACGCGGATATTTTACGTCTTGATGTGGTAGCTAAGTATATATTATGTTTATATCATTACTTATTTGCATAGGTAAGTATATATTACCTGTATGTTTTGTGCAGGTATGTATACTTTCTCGTACGTATTAGTGATTGTATATGTTATGGCGTATATTTTATATATTCTGGTACATATGCTTTTGGTTATGTGTATACGTGAGTTTTGTGTCTGTGTGAGTATGCGGGTTCGTACGTATGTAGGGTGTGTGTATACATGTACTTCGTGTTTTGGTTGACGTACGTCTCCGAACATATGTGTATTTACATGTAGGTATGTGTGCGCGCTTGTTATATACGTATTTATTTATTTATATACGTTTATTTAATTATTTGTATACATGCACACACACACAAACACACACATATTTATATGTGCGCGCAGTTGTATACCTATGGCCAGTGTTTCCGTGTATGCTTGTGTATGTACGTATATGGATGTATTTATTTAATTTCAATTACCTCTCTATTTTATTTACTTTATTCTTAACTCTGAAGTCGAGAATCATTCGGTTTCCTAGTTAGAATTTTAGTCTACGACTTCAGTTATACCATTTACGTGGTTTTGTCTTTGCGTGCAATTGTTCTCCACGTTCCACATATGATGTATTATCTTCGTTTTTTCCGTTCTTTGCCAGAGAACGTCTCTATGAACCACCAAAGAGAATATTAGTCTACGACTTCTTTCATACCATAAACGTGGTTTTGTCTTTGCGTATAATTATTTTTCACCGCTCCAAATAATGACGTATTATATTCGTTTTTTCCCGTTATTTGCCAGGGAACGTTTCCACGAACCAAAGTATCGTCTTCCTGTCTTCCTCCGGTTGCAACGTTTTTTGAAATATTCACTTCCGCGTTCACAGATTGATTTTGTTAGTTTCAGAAGATCCCGTTAAGGGTCAAAGCAGCGATTCTTTGCTTAAACTTTAATTTGTTATTTTAATATATATATATATATATATATAGGAACAAGTAAGACCCCGACGGCTGAGCTCAAGCCGTTTCGACGGCTAATTCTGGACTGAATGAAAATTTATTCTGGTATTTAAATAGCCGAGCTTATCATGGGTTAATTCCATATATGGTTCAAAGAGATAATCAACAGGATTGGTCACATCACAAGTTAATAGTAAATCTGTGATGGCAAATTGATGGGGGAAGGGGTAGCTAAACCTGCCGGTAGGAGAAAAGGGGAGACGGCAGGTTTAGCTACCCCTTCCCCCACCAATTTGCCATCACAGATTTACTACTAACTTGTGATGTAACCAATCCTGGTGATTATCTCTTTGACCATATATGGAATTACCCCTTGATAAGCTCGGCTATTTAAATACCAGAATAAATTTTCATTCAGTCCAGAATTAGCCGTCGAAACGGCTTGAGCTCAGCCGTCGGGGTCATACTTGTTCCTATTACCCACTCTACTACCCTAAGTATTCAGTACTTTGGTGCGTTATGGTCCACCTGGTTCCTTACCACTTTTCCTTCGTTATATATATATATATATATATATATATATATATATATATATATATATATAAACGGAAAAAATGAAACGAAATTTCATTTCCCACTCTTAGTACGGCTGTTACTTAAATATAAGTATGTTAACGTACATACATATATGTATACAGACGTACAGTAGTATGTATATATACACACATACACAGATATATATATGTACTTATGGCTTCACCGAACATTTATTATAATGCTCGGTGTGTTTGTAAACAAACATCCCGTATTAAGCCATAGTGTCCAGCAAACATCGTTGCTCGTTTGTATACATATATGTTGTACGTCGTATGCATATATGTATGTACGTGTACATACTTATATTTAAGTAACAGCCGTACTAAGAGTGGGAAATGAAATTTCGTTTCATTTTTTCCGTTTATCGTTTTCGGGCACCCGGCCGATTAACCCACTCGATATGCAAATTGGGCTACTCAGCCGTTAATATGCATAAGGTAAGTATATACGTTCAACAATCTGGCAGGAAGGTATACGTTGCTGACGATAGCTAATAAGCTTGAAACTAGTACAGCGTTCCTTTGTCAGTGTTGAACAAACGAGCAACGATGTTTGCTGGACACTATGGCTTAATACGGGATGTTTGTTTACAAACACACCGAGCATTATAATAAATGTTCGGTGAACCCATACTTACATATGTATGTGTGCATATGTGTATATATACATATTACTGTACGTCTGTATACATATATGTATGTACGTTAACATACTTATATATATATATATATATTTATATATATTTACCGTTAGACAGTTTATTATATGTTACTTATATTAGCTTAAAATATATATTATACTAATAACTATAAGGAAATGTGGTAAGGAACCAGGTGGACCATAACGCACCAAAGTACTCAATACTTAGGGTAGTAGAATGGGTAATAGGAACGAGTAGGACCCCGACGGCTGAGCTCAAGCCGTTTCGACGGCTAATTCTGGACTAAATGAAAATGTTTATCCTGGTATTAGAATAGCCGAGCTTCTCAAAGGGTAATTCCATATATGGTAAAAGTGATTGTCACAAGGATTGGTCAAAGGTTTGTTGTTGAGACATAATAATTCTATCATGGCAATTTGTGGAGGGAGGGGTAGCTGAACCTGCCAGTAGGAGAAAGAGGGAGATGGGGTGCAGGAGACCCAGTCATGCGTTGATAGTGCCGACTACAGCTGGGCATGAGGTCAAAGAAGATACTAGGGAGGGTGAGGGGAGGAAGTCTGAATAGGAAGTCTGAACAGATCAGAACAAACATCACGGACGCTCTATCTCAAAATTATTTTTGAAAAGCATTAGCAATGCGCAACCGGTAAAACTTAAAACCTAAACTGAATACTAACCAATACAATTACTAATTCTCACTTATTCCTAATTAAACTATTTTTCACTGCGAACAATTTGTCAGCATTTTCTATTCCGTTTACCAATATATAATAACTTGTGTGTTACACCTCTATTCTTTTAAATATATATATATATATATATATATATATATATATATATATATATATATATATACACATACATATATATATATATATTATTTGTTTGTTAAAATAATCAAATTAAATTAATTCAACAGTTAAACACACATAGGAATAATAAGGTTGTTATCAAAGAGCCAGAAGATTGGCAAGTTGACCCTAAATATTACTAATAGCTCTAGGAAAGCTACGAACGACACTACATCTTTTTAACTTTGATTTTCTAAGTGGTTTATAATTATTAATTTTCATTACACTTTTGTAGCTGTCTCGGCGGCCTAATTGGAAGAATCATAGACGTTGGTTATCCTGGTCTGAAGTTCGATACTGGTCGGGAGTAGGGTTCCCGGTAAACATTTTCAGTTTTTTTCTATGGGATGTAAAATAAAAACTGAAAAAGATTACACGTACCTCTCGACCAGGATTGAACCCAACCCAGGATCGTCACCGTCTCTAGTACCTACTGCTAGGCCACTGAGACTACTACGAAAAACTTATGAAAATTCATACTTATAAACCTTTCAAAATGTTCAATACAAAATGATGTCTTTCTTAATGTTATTGCTCCTACTTAAGGTCGACTTCTAAATCATTTGATGTTCCATAAACTAAATCGTTTTGTTTCTCGTCTATCTAGACTATATTTTAACCATGTTTCATTTTTGTTGCACCTCATTTCTCCCTCCCCTCTCTCTATCTCTCCCCATCTCTCTCCCTCACACTCTCTCTCTATATATATATAATATTTGTTTATTAAAAGTGTATGACCACTGATAAAAACAATGCCAATCTCCAACTCACAATCTACAACCAGCAAATTGCTCCAGTTATGGAGTTTGTATATCTCGGTCACAAACTATCATCAAACATCAATAGAATGGTTACTGTGCAATATCGAATCGCTCTAGGTCGGGAAGCTTTCAACCAGAACAAGGAAATACTAAGATCAAAGCGAGTTTCTTTAAAGGCTAAGATCTTTGATACTTACAGCCTACCAGTTGTGTTATATGGTTTTGGCTGTGTTAATTGTACGCTCTCTACATTCTAGAATCACATCATGAGACTTATGACTAGCAAGCGGCTCAGCGACCGTATCTGTATCAGTGAGGCTGCTCAACATTATCAAACTTAGACCAATTACATCAATTGTCAATTCAAGAGTACTCAAACTATACGGCCATATATAAAGATAAACTGGTGGTGTGAGTAGGTTATGCCTTGAAGAGAGGTTGGCTTGTAAGAGAAGCAGAGGCCGGCAGCCAAAACAATGGTTTGACAATGTCAACTCATGGACTGGACTTGATCTTTGCTCTTTAAATTCTGCTGCTGATAATCGAACTTTGTGGAGAGAGATATCACATGTTAATGTGCAGTCTGAATATATACACCAACTTCAACACTAATTTATTTGACAGATGTCTTTAACCCATTGGTACCAAACATTATTTGGTCAGTAGTTCGTGTATATGTGTAAACACACACACACACACACACATATATATATATTTATATATATATATATATATATATATATATATATATATATATATATCAATTTTTAAAAGGGGTACGTCAATGTCTATTTATAAAACTGTTATATATTGTATTTTGTCTGATGAAGGCATACCATAATGTAACTTGGTATCCTTGAAATATATATAATGAAATAAATATGGTTTTATAAATATAGTTTCCATTTATTAATATCGTATATATATATATATATATATATATATATATATTTATAATATATTTATATTTATATCATATTTATATATATATAGTTATACATACACACACACACACACACACACACACATAGACACACACACACACACACACACGTATATATATATATATATATATATATATATATATATATATTAAGGCTAAATAGTGACTCACTACTTAGGCTTAGGAAAATGAATAATAAAACTCTACTTCGGTATTGAGTACTGTTTTCTCTCAGCCACGAACCACATACTTAGAGGCAGGCGAAACTCCAGAGTAACAATTCTCACTAATTAGATTCAACCCTTTACCATTTATATTACTCTATATATATTATTGTATTTTCGTAGTAAATATATTATCTCGCATGAATATCTCACATAATATCGAATCTACGAGATTTTGATATCATTTATTTTGAGAACAATACCTTAACATAAGCATCAGCAGCGAGTTGTAGCTGGTTTAAACAAAGAATTGTGGCCGGTTATGGCCGGTTTAAATACTAAAGGGCGAATAATTATTAACCCTTTTATATTCATATTATAATATGAATATTTAAACACTACCTCTGTATTGTGTACGTTTTCTTTTGGCTGTCAACTACATACAAATATATATATATATATATACATATACATATATATATATATATATATATATATATATATATATATATATATATATATATATATATATATATATATATATATATATATATATATATATATATATATATATATTTATATATGAAAACAGGGAGAAAGAGACGATTATTAGGAAGAAAAAAAATTTTTTTTCCTTTTTTATTTATTTCTCTCTTTTTTCTGGGTTAGAAAATGATTAAAACGAAATATTTTACTTTGTTTGAAGTGTTAAGGTATTAGTTGATTTATTTATTAATTAACAAAGGTATTTATTTATCTATTTATATATTTAATAATTGTCTATTACCGGTTTCAGCATTTTTATGCATTATCAAATGATAGTGATATGTATTAGTGTAGTATGCAGATGTTAAAGAAATGGTGCAGAAAGAATAATGTTATTTACAAACAAGGTTTATGAAGTGAAAAGAAAAAAGAAAAAAGAAAATAAGGGGCGTAATGTGGAGCATAAAAGTCAATGTGAAGGAAAAAATAATGTTATTTACAGGCATAGTTCTTGAAGTTAAGCAGATCAAAATGTGTTAATATAGCAAGGGTGCTTAGTTGATCTTTGATGGAGGCAAATGGTGGAATGGAGTTTGATATGATTTCCCTTTTTAGAGAGTTAATATGCAGGGGGAGGCAATCCATGCTGGATGATATTTAATTTATTTAAGAAAAAGGGTTAGGTAGGTACTTGATAACATAAAAACCGAAATTGAACTCCTTAAATTGAGAGCCGAAGCAAATGAAGATAGGATCAAATCAATCGACGATGAGATTAATCAAGCAATTATCAATAAAACCAAAGACACCACCCTAGAAAATATTTTTAAAATATGGTTAGAGGACTGTAATAAGGAAGAATTAAAATCCCTTCAACGTTGGGAAAGAAACGAAAGCTGGTTCTCTAACTATGAAACACTTTTCCAAAAAGAACACACATCCAAGAACCCCTTCATTAAAACCATAACAAGAAAACTTAATCAACACTCAAACAACACACAACAACCAAGAACAACAAAAAAAACAATACCCCCACCCCCCCGCATACCAACAAAAGAAGGCAGCACCTCGCCCCTACCTCCTACATCTTCCACACAACTACCACACGGATTTCCAAGCAACAAATATAGTAATAGAGAATCAGCTACAAGATAGACACTACAACTTCTCTCCCACCAGGAGAAACCATAGAATCCCCCACACTTACAACCCCCTAACATCCCCACACAACAAACCCACAACCATCTTTACTTCCAACATAGAACCCAAACTACACAACTACCGCACATGTCACACAGGGCTTCACAACCACACACCAGCTATAAGGAAACCTTAATCTACCCTCCTCACTAACCACATCCTATTACAACAACACCAGCAGGGGACAATACAACCACATGAGACACCCTAACCACTACAGCCACCATAGCTACACACCATATAACAGCAACAGCAGGACTCAATATAACCACACAAGACAACCCTACTACAACTACCACCAAGTCTACACACCCTACAACAACAGCAGTGCTCAGTGCAACCATACGATACAACCCAACTTCAACAACCTCCACAACTTCTCACCCTATTACCACGTCCATCAAATCTACACACCCTACATCATCAGCAGGGCTCAATACAACCACACGATAAAACCTAAACTCAACAACCACCAACAGCAGAGGCCAATACAACTATAAGAGACATCCAAACTTCAACAGCCATCACAACTTCCGTAATCATTTTTTAGACACAGCACACAGACACAGGATAATAAGATAACACAAAACACACAGGAGACACAAAATGTAATAAAAATTGTTAATTTAACCTCTAAAGAATTAACAACAGACCAAATCAACATACTCTCCAAAGGTCTAAAATTTACACCAACTCCCTAACAACCAAACTACCCCGAAATGAAGGAGGATATTGCAGAATTCTGTAGAAAACTAAGACTCAGCGAACAACTATACGACAAATACAATGAGGATGACTCTATAGCCAGAAATAGAAGCAACTATACCCCACCAAAAGGAAAGAACAAATTCCTCGATCAATTCTGCGAACACATTACTAATTACCCATACCACCACCTACACAGACATAAACAAAAACCAAACCTAAGCAAAAAAGAATGGAATGGTCTTAACAGTCTAAAAAACGACAAAACCCTAACAATCAAAGAGACAGATAAAGGGAGTGCAGTAGTCCTTATGGAGACAGATTACTACACGACTCTAGTACTCTCAACTCTAGAAAACCAAACATATTATGAAAAGGCCCAACACTACACACAGCAGAAAATAATGAGAAACCTAAAATCCCTAACAACCCTTTACAAAGAAGGCCTTACAGACAAGGAATACAACTACATCACCAATTTCAAAAGCAGAACCAGCCTCTTCTACGGTATCCCAAAGACACACAAAAGCGAAGTAATAGGTAGGGCCTGCAAGCAAGCCACAGACGTTTACGTCAATATAGTCCCTCCTGATGACCTTAAATTAAGACCCATAATAGCAGGCACCACATGTGAAACCCACCGCCTAAGCAACTTCCTAGATATTCTGCTTAAACTTTTCCTAAAACACATAAAAAGCTTCATGAGGGACGGCCTTGACATGCTCAACCACCTCACAACAACACTCAATAATGAACATACCCTACTAGTAACCTTTGATGTCATCAATTTATATTGCAATATCACACAAAATAGGTATAGAGGCAATACAATTCTGGCTTGAAAATTTACCTAGTGAACTCCTACAACGCATCCCTAAAGAATTTGTGTTGGAGGGACTCAAATTCATCTTGGAAAACAATTTCTTCGAATTCAATGCCAAATACTACAGACAGAAATCTGGGACTGCTATAGCTAAATATTATGAGGTTGTGTAATTACTTATAGCATTTGCACAAGGCCATCAATTTTGGGGAAAGTGAAAATCGGTTACATCGACATGAGTTCTTATATGGTACTTTATTGTATCGACACTAGAAGGAGGAAAATAAAGCTAACATCAGCGGGATTTCACCTCTGAATATATAAAGTTGTAACTAAATCCCATAAAGCATTGGGAATGAAATATTGCTAATCCTTCAGCTTTGTGTTGGTCAGCAAATAAGTATCTGTACAGTATTAGATACAAAGTTTTGGAATGTTTTACATATTTTTACTGTTCCATTAATGGATTGTACTTGTAATTTCATAACTAGTTGTGTTCTTTCTGTTCCTGTGAAGACCAGCTTCTCAAGATTTGTATTGAGGCAGTTACTAACATATCCCAGTGCCCCAATAATCACAGGCATAAATCTGAAGGTATAATCAGGGTGGAGTATCGGCAGATTTCTCATCAGTTCTGCATAAATATTCTCCTTTTCGTTAATCTTTGATATTATATTGGCATATGCTGGGCAGCTAACTTCCACTACTGTGTATGCCTTCTTTTCCCTGTCCCATATAATATCTGCTCTGTTATACCTGCATTTTATTGGGGTTTTTACTGGAACATTCCACCAGTACTCTTTCATATTATATATATGTATGTCTTCCACGTTGCTGTAGCTTTTATTGTGTTTATTATTGGGGCTATCTTTTCTACGGATTGCATTGTACAGTGTTTTGGCACCTACATCAAGCCTCATAGGTAGATAGTATCGCGATGACATTTTTGGACAACTGCTGATGACATGGGTGATATCTTCGATGTTAATTCTTCAGAGTCTGCACTTGTTATCACATCTATGTGTTTTGCCTGCACTCCTATCTCTTTTCTGAATCAGGTATTTCGTGTTGATTTCCTGTTCTTGGATTGCAAAAGCGTATCCTTCAAAGTGGGAGCCAATATAGCGGTTGTTGGTCCAAGATAGACTACTTTCTTTACCTATATTATTCTCACTCTGGAGCTTCCTGGCAACATATCCATGCATGATTTTTTGCTGATAAGCATGCAGTTTTTCATCCATGGATTCACTGCGATTATGCTGAGCGACTTCCCTGGGTGTGAGTTTTTGATTATCACACAGGGAATACCTCTCGAGGACTGCCTTCCCAACTCTCATGATCTTATCTGTTTCATGTAGATAGACTTGCTCGAGAGACGGGCTCGAGAGACGGGCTCGAGAGACGGGCTCCGACAACATCTACTAAACTCTTTGAGTTTAGTAGATGTTGTCGGAGGCATATGATGCGACATTCAAATGCTGTCTGGACTGATGTTAGGCCTCTGCCTCCCTGCTTACGTTTCAAGTAAAGCCGGTCTATGTCACTGTTGATGTGGAAGTTCCCGGAGTTGTTTAGTATGTTTCGTCTATGGTCTAATTGAGTATTCCAAAAGTTGGTGTTAGGACAGGCACAGCAACACACATTGTGAGCCACTGTTTTGTGTTGCGCAGAGATTTCCGATGACCATATGATTCTTAATCGGGTGTAGTATTCCCTGGTTACGCGTTCCTTATTACAGATACCATTATAGGATATGTTCTCATCTATCCCCAGGTAGCTGTAGCAGTCCTCATCAGATATCGGTGAAACAGTTAGGCCATTGATACAAATGTTGCTAGATTGGGTTGTTGTTTTTCCCCGCTTTACAGTCATATATGAGCATTTATCTTGGCCAAACTCCATTCCTATATCCTTTGAGAACGTTGTAACCAGGTCAAGATTTTTCTTCATCCCATCCATGTTCTTGGCATAGAGTTTCAGGTCATCCACAAAGAAATTATGGGTTAGGTCCGTATATCTATCCTCCTCTGAGTCAATGGTGTATCCTTCACATTTCTTGAGCACAAAGGACAAGGGGTTTAATGACAGGATGAATAATATCACAGAGAGACTGTCTCCCTGAAATATATCCCTGTGATATGTTATTTTATCAGTGAAAATAGAGTCCTCCTTCTCTGTCTTTAACTTTAGGAAAATAGCCCAAGAAGAAGACAGCCTCTCTATGGCTCTGATTATAATGTCTGGGACATTAGCTAGTCGGAGGGCCTCTATCCTCCATGATTGGGGAACAGAATTTAAAGCTTTCCTGTAGTCCAACCACACTGTAGCCATATTCCTCCTAAGTTGTCGCATCTCCGACATCGCATTTTTGTAGATTAGGAGTTGTTCAGCACATCCCCAAACCCCTTTCTTTCCAGGTGCTTGTTCATTTGTGATGATCTTATTATTTTCACAGTGATCTTGGAGGAATATGTTCAGGCAGGCTGTATACATCTTATACATCAGGTTCTGGCATGGAATGGGTCGGTGGTTTTTGCCAGGACGGTGTCTTTGTTCTTGGGGACCAATAATGTTTGTGCTAATGTCAACTATTCTGGTATAAGTGTATCTCCCTTAAGAACTTGGTAGAGGTCGGTAAGATATATCCGATAGAATATCAGTTTTTGGTATCAGTAGCCGACAATCACGTCTCTTCCTGGTGTTTTCTTATCTTGGAGTTATATCGTATGTGTTTGTTGTAGTGTAGGAGCAATAGTTCTTTTGGATTTATTTTAGCCACACTGCATCTTGGTTGAAATTCTTCTTTTCACCCCATATTTTTCTCCAAAAGGAATCTATGTCTTTTTGGGATGGGGCCTCAATGACACTTATTATTTTGCCCTTCATATCTCTATAGACTGATGTTTGGTTTCGTCTGAATCTTTTATTCAGCACTTTTCTTTCATCTATCATCTTCAGGTATCGGTGTTTTTCGCTAACGGCTTTCAATTCTTGTTTGAGTGTGATCAGCTTATATTGAAGAGTTCTGGTTCTACTGTTACCAAACATCGTCTCTATTTCATTTTTCACTCTTTTTGTGTCTGTTTACATGTAAGGAGCATTGTCACATATCCTATGTTTTTTCGTAGGTCAGAAATATCTTTTTCTATTTTAGTTATATATGATGGTATTTTTGGTGATGTTTTGTTCTTGTTAATATCTCTGCTATCACCAAGATAATACTTCACTGTCATTGCTAAGGCATATAAATAGGCGTTGATTTGCCAAAATGTTGGGGTTTTTATCCGTCGTAAATATTCATCCCCTATTTCGTCCATAACACGTAATATTTCATTATTTGTTTTTTTTATTAAATATTGTTGTTTTAATACGTTCAGCAAGAGAAATGTTTATACATGAATTAATTTCTCTTTGGAAGAGTTCGTTGAGGGAAATTTTCAATTGTTTATACTTTTGATTAGTATCATTATCGATAGAATTTTCCACAATTGTCGAGGTAGACTTGGATGATACACGTGGTGTCAAATGTGGTCGATTATTATTATTATTATTTCTTCGATTATTATTATTATCGATAGTGTTTTTCCAAGCATTCGAGGTAGACTTAGATGGTACACGTGGTGTGTGTCAAATTTCTTACAGGCATAGTTGTTTCAAGGTACTGTTCGACCTGGCTGCTAGGAAGTCTAGTACCATGCTGACCTGTAGCACGCGTTGTTGATTCCATGTTTGTTCTGGGGGACTTACAATTAATAATATTTATCTTATTTCTACGTTCGACAAACGTTGCTTGTTGGCGTAATTGTTTCGTTGTGAAACGATTTAGCTCTGGGTGTATTTCGTCCCAGCGTAGCCTCATTCTGTTCATATAGCCAATGGGGGTATTGTTTTTTGCCATTTTATAACAATTAAACAAATCATCATTAAGTTCGCAACCCCAAGAGAAATGCGATTTATAATTTCCGTTTCTTCTGTAGCTACAACTGATTAAATTTTGTTTACATTTCTCATTTGTCTTCGGTATTCAACTGATGTTGTTGTTGATGTTCTGTTCAGCAATGCTATTTCTATCAAATCCTTGTAAAATGAATTATGTATTTAGTCGGATCTCTACGAATTCGAATAGAAGGTGTCTTCCGTGGATATAGTTAGAAGAACATCCAGTTATTCAACATGGCTGGTAGTTGTGGCATTACTCTCGGAGATAGTATGCATCTTAAATTTAATGAATAGTCTCCGACGTCAAAATATGCGACTGATCGCGTTGACTGACTATGTATGTATGTATGTATGTATTCACGGCACAGGCATTGCTTTATATCTGGAAATCTCTCTGTACTTGTCGTCACATGGTACCATGGGCCCAGCACTATGTGTCAATAATTGTCCCAAGTGTAGTGTTTGTACCAGATTTTTCAAGTTGCTGGCTGGACTAAAAGGTCACACTCGTTCAGCGCATCGGTAGGGTTCTCCTACATGGATATAAAGTAGTGGCCGTACTCGAAAACGAGTTGGCAACCACCCTGTATGTATGTATGTATGTATGTATGTATGTATGTATGTATGTATGTATGTATGTATGTATGTCAGGACACCAGTTGGTGCTACTGGTAACATGTATCCCAGTATAACCTGTCTCATATTCGGGTCGTTGGCGACTAAACTGGCAACTCCACCAAGATTTCTTGGTGAGGAGGGTGACTTTGAACATCCAACAGGACTAAAATCAAAACCTGTCAAATAGCAAAGGAGCTCTTAAGAGTCAATGGCCATCCAAAATCACCGGGAGAGATGACCCCTTAGCCTTTGTCAAGGCAGAATTCTAGGAGAAGGAAAACTCTGATATAACACCTGCAACCCTGATGGTATCCAATGATGTTGACTTGTTCTTCTTTTTGGTAAATATCATCTTGGTTAAGAGAGTGGGACTGGATTTGTGCAGTGCCTTTGCTCACTATAAAAGCTTCACGGCACAGGCATTGCTTTATATCTGGAAATCTCTCTGCACTTGTCGTCACATGGTACCATGGGCCCAGCACTATGTGTTAATAATTGTCACAAGTGTAGTGTTTGTACCAAAGTTTTCAAGTCGCTGGCTGGACTATAAAGTCGCACTCGTGCAGCGCATCGGTAGAGGTTCTCCTACATGGATATAAAGTAGTGGCCGTACTCGAAAACGAGTTGGCAGCCACCATGTATGTTGCTGACAGATTTGTGTATTGGGGAGTACTCTGAGTGTGACCTGCTCTCTAGATGCTGAAATTGGTCTGCGTATTGGCAAAGCAACTGAGTCATTTAGAAGGTTCGGCGACCGCTGTAGTGCAGGAACGCAGGTGAGTCAACGGCCATTCAATAAGGATTTGTTTGTAGAGTGAGAAACTCCTAGTCTCTGTAGGAGAAAGTCAGTCTGATATGTAACCTGCGACTTCGTTTTCAGCCAATGATGTAGACAAGCTCTTCTTTTGGGGGCAAATGCATCGATGTTCGGAGAGTGGGATTGGCTCTGAGCAAATCCTTTCCGCACTTATAACAGCTTCAAGCACAGGTAACGTTTTGTATGTGACATGTGACATTGTTTTCCAATGTATGTTATTGCTGGCCATAAGCAAGTTCCTAGCAGGACTAAAACGTCACATTCGTGCTCATGCTTAAGTATCAACCGATGGCATTACTCGAAATCAAGTTTTGGCAAATATTACTATTGCAAATAAAGCACAAGTTCAAATGTTCGTTGGAAGTTCATATCATTCTGCCGCCCAGAAAAAGATTTTGCCTTTAAATTACTCGAGATTCACTACAATGGATACGCTTAGAATAGAGGCTATTTTGTTCGAGAGTCCCTACGGGCTCGAGTCTCAAAGAAGGAGCTCTGCTGGACTGTTCAAATTATGTCTTTGCTTATTACAGGTTCTTATCTCATCTTCGTTTAATTAAGTTGGAGGACTCATCCTTTCCTTTTTAGAATACCTTTCTATTAAATTAACTAAACTAAAGAATAAATTTAAAAATATGTCGGTGTGAGTTCGTATCATGTCAAAAATGTAGTTTTCCCTTTTCGTACATGTGTATACATTGATAGAGACATTGCGAATCGCATGCACAAACACACACACACTTACACACATAATTATATGAAGAGAAATACCTCTTGGATGGCGGTATGTTTGATAGTCTTCAATATAACTGAATATTTGATTTATCTCTGCAACCAGGTTTTTTGTTCTGAGCACGTGGAATCCCTAGAGATAGGGTTTTCAGTGCAAATGCATTAATCTGTTGTACGATACGCGTGCGTGTTGCTAAGGTCGTTTATTAATATCGGAGAACGTTTAAGTTCATTTATTTCGTCCATTTTGTTCATTGCCTCGTTATCATTGAATGCTGCTTATGTTGTTGTTGTTGTTGTTGTTGTGCATTCCTTATACTGAGGAATATTAACAAGAAACACTGTTATCTGTTGTTGCTGGATATATCGATGATATTGACTGCATTCAACCCAACGAAATATCCGCTCAATAAAATGTAAACGATATTTGCTTCAAGTGATCTTTTTATATCTTAAAGTTGAACCGATGCAAAATATTTATGATGATCAAGAGAATGTTATTGTTGTTGTTGTTGTTGTTGTTGTTGTTGTTCTTATTCTTATTCTTTTTCTTCTTCTTCTTCTTCTTCTTCTTCTTCTTCTTCTTCTTCTTCTTCTTCTTCTTCTTCTTCTTCTTCTTGGTGGTGGCGATGGTAGTTGTAAGGATGCTGTTTACTTTATGAATTTTTTCGCTATTACTCGTTTCAGTGTATACTTTCACAAGAGCACTAAGTACAGATGTGTACCTCGTGAATAAATATTTTGTTAGCACTCTACATACAATAAGTACAGAAACTGAGAGTGTTACTTTCTGTTTGTATATATGCAATTATTTTTATATGTGTATGTGATTGGATGTATGACTTATGGGTTTCATTATGTATTTGGCTTTTATTGAGCTTAGTTTTGCTTACCCTACCGAAGACATTTTGTAAATCTAAAGTAGAGTAACTTTGCCAATAAAGATTTTTTAAAACTTTATAGTATTTTACACAGAAAATGGTCAGACTTACATAATACAAAGGACACAATATATCATGTAACCAGGGAGGCATACTATCTGAGATAAGAGATGTTAAATTTTCTTATATTGATTTCAATCTTTAAACTGCTATGCTGATCAACCGCCACACTCACTCGCATACCTTCGTCTCACTCTGACTCTCTTTCTCTCTCACACACCCACACATCATGTACATGCTACTTGAGCCATTATATATACTCTTTCTTCAACCCATATGTTAATTGTCTTTGTATCACCTTTTTTATTTATTCTCCTTTTCTAAATTGTATGCGTGACATCTGAAATTAGACTAAAGAAATGCTAAAACAAAGGTTTGTGCTGCCTCATTGTCCCAAAGAATAGAATAATAAATAATGATAATAAATAAATAATAAATATGGCAAATCTGACCTTTTCATTCAGTGAAAGGAGATGAAAGAAAAATAGGCCACAATAATGAAATACTTAAGAAAATAACGAGGGGGGGGGGTTAAGAAGTCAAATGAAGTGGCGGACGTGATTGATAGATAGAGAGACCGAGAGAAAGATCAAGATTTATAGATAGGTAGAAAGGTATCGATAGTGTGCAAGATAAATACTTCTTTATATACATCATGTCTTAATGGGAACATAGTTTAATTTATCTTCAAGATGGTGCAATTATTTTCAAATCACATTTTTATGGTTTATTAAACATTTGACATATTTTCGCAACAAAGAAATTTATGTATGAATATATATATATAGACAAAAGAAATAATAAAATTTTGTAGGAAATTTTGGAAAAATGCCTAAATTAAAAGGTAAGATTTGAGGACTACAGTTTCTAAAGATTAAAAGAATAAGAACTAAAGAGGGACATGAATGGCATGAGTGAGAAATAATACCGTTATTACTTCTGGCACTAAAATTTGGGAGGTTGTTGTATTTTAATATTTATCGAATTCCATACTACATTTACAACCACAAGGAAGGCAAAACAGAAATTAGATATAGTCCTACACTACACACACACACACACACATACACACACACACACACACACACACACACACACACACACACATATATATATATATATATATATATATATAGTATAAGGAAAGCGAAAAATCAGTGAATTTTTCACACGTTGTCCATACGTCACCAAACATCTATTATATAACTACAAGGCTCCGGTCTGGTTCTTTGTAATTTTATTTTTCATTTTTTTTATTTTATTTTCAACCAAAACACTTTCCGGACTTTCGCAGTTATCTCCCTTACACCCCCCCCCCCCCGCACGAGGTCTAGTATTGCCTGTGTGAAGTGACCGAATTTCTGCGCACGCGCGTTCGTACGGTTGTCCTTCCTGTTCTTATAACCATACACATCCCGAGCTGAAGATCCGCGAAGGTGAAACAATTGTTCTCGGTATGGTGAACTAACTGTTGTGTAACCACTTCTACCTAACTCGTCCCTTGGACTGAGTGCTCTACCACTACGGATATTACTTTCCAGTGTTCCACCACTATATATATATATAAATACATATATATATATATATATATATATATATATATATATATATATATGTATATAATTATATATATATATATATATATAACGAAGGAAATGTGGTAAGGAACCAGATGAACTGTAACGCACCAAAGTACTCAATACTTAGGGTAGTAGAGTGGGTAATAGGAACGAGTAGGACCCCGACGGCTGAGCTCAAGCCGTTTCGACGGCTAATTCTGCACTAAATGAAAATTTTCATCCTGGTATATAAATAGCCGAGCTTCTCAGGGGGTAATTCAATATATGGTAAAAGTGATTGTCACAAGGATTGGTCAAAAGTTTGTTGTTGAGACACATAATTCTATCATGGCAATTTGTGGAAGGAAGGGGTAGTTGAACCTGCCAGTAGAAGAAAGAGGGAGAGGGAGTGGAGGAAACCCAGTCGTGCGTTGATAGTGCCAACTACAGCAGAATCCTAAGGATAAGAGGTCAATAGAAGTATACTAGGGAGGGGGTGGGGAGGAAGTCGAAACAATAAGTAAATCAATATGAGTAAATATATAGAAGAATAATAAGAATGTTAAAAAAATCTTTAAAAACAAACAATTTCTGTTTACTATTCCCTTACCACAATCATCAATTCTCTCACTGGGACTGCTAAACTATAGAATAGTTTACTAGGTGAGACGGAATTGTAGTGAGAGAATTTTATGAGTTAGTAGTAGTCAACCAAGTCTATCTTACAGTGACAGGTCAATAAGTAGGGGGCAAAAATACTAAAGAAACTACTACGAAATAATAATTCAGAGTCCCGAAACTAATACGTAATAATAATTCAGAATCCCGAAAATCAATACTAATACTATATATAAGGGTGCCGCTACGAAACAAAAATTCTAGTACAAACTATATAAATGTTCGTACGATATATATGAAAAATTTGATACGGAAAATTAATTCAGAATCCCCCCCACCCCAAAAAATAAATAAATAAACAAATGAATAAATACTGATATACGATAAACTAAAGCAGAGATACCACTAAGAATTGTAGAAAGCACGGAAATGGGGCAGCCATCGGACAAGAAAGCAAGTATCTGGGGTCTATCACATCTGCTATAAAAAGCGGAATCGGCCGACACCGCTTTTTATTTCGTAGTAGTTTCTTTAGTATTTTTTCCCCCTACTTATTGACCTGTCACTGTAAGATAGACTTGGTTGACTACTACTAACTCATAAAATTCTCTCACTACAATTCCATCCCACCTAGTAAACCTTTCTATAGTTTAGGAGTACCAGTGAGAGACTTGATGATTGTGGTAAGGGAATAGTAATCAGAAATTTTTTTTTATACTTTTAACAATCTTATTATTCTTCTATATATTTACTCCGTATTGATTTACTTATTGTTTCGACTTCCTCCCCCTCCCCCTCCCTAGTATACTTGCTTGACCTCCTGCCCTTAGGAACCTGCTGTAGTTGGCACTATCAACGCACGACTGGGTTTCCTCCACTCCCTCTCCCTCTTTCTTCTACTGGCAGGTTCAGCTACCCCTTCCTTCCACAAATTGCCATGATAGAATTATGTGTCTCAACAACAAACTTTTGACCAATCCTTGTGACAATCACTTGTACCATATATGGAATTACTCCTTGAGAAGCTCGGCTATTCATATACCAGGATAAAAATGTTCATTTAGTCCAGAATCACCCGTCGAAACGGCTTGAGCTGAGCCGTCGGGGTCCTACTCGTTCCTATATATATATATATATATATATATATATATATATATATATATATATATATATATATATATATATATATATATATAATTATGTATGGTTGACCGTATATTTAATAAATTTCCACGTGCTGTTGAAATGTTGAGTAAAAATTCTATAGCGGTTGGCCGCGAAGACGCTGCTGTCGCGTATTTATTTACTGTTTCTTCATAGGTGCCTTTTATTCTTATAGCTTGGTATAATTGATTTTTTGTGTGGTTAATTATGCTGATTGGGAGTAGAAATGATGTATATATATTATCAAATAATTCTCTGGGCATGCTTTACTCTATAGTATTTTGCTCTGATTATTTAATTTATTAATTCTTCATTGAGCCACATCCTGAATAGTTGCCAAAACACATATATACCTGCGACTTTGTTTAATTGGTGCATGTGTAAATATTTATATTTAAGAATCTCCCATAAGGTTGAGATACAATTTGGGCGATATTGGGCTGCGCTTTCTAGCAACCAACCCACTCGCCGTAAGCAACCAATCACACCCTTTTTGAATTGACCACAGCCACGTCACAGTTCTCAACCATTTTGAATTCATGTTTGGCGGGATCCACTTCAGAAAATATTATCTGTCCTAGCGAGTTTGTCCCCTGAAGAGCTCTAAACTCGATATTTATCCTTAATAAGATATCTCAAAATGTGAGCGAAACCCATGGGTCGGGATTTAGTGATTTAATCCTGGTGTGTATATAAGCATTTCTAACTTTAATGTTTACCTAATTATGTATGGATGACGGTATATTTAATTAATTTCCACGTGCTGTTGAAATGTTGAGTAAATATTCTATAGCGGTTGGCCACGAAGACGCTGCTGTCGCGTATTTATTTACTGTTTCTTCATAGGTGCCTTTTATTCTTATAGCCTGGTCTAATTGATTTTTTGTGTGGTTAATTATGCTCATTGGGAGTAGAAATGATATATATATATTATCAAATAATTCTCTGGGTATGCTTTACTCTATAGTATATATATATATATATATATATATATAGTATATATATATATATATATATATATATATATATATATATATATATATATATATATATATATATATATATATATATATATATATATATATATATATATAAATATATATATATATATATATATATTTATATATATATATATATATATATATATATGCTTGTAACAGTATCGGTAGAGGGTCGGACGCCATGCTTTCCAGCATAGTTACGTCCATTTACCATCTGAGTTCAAATCCCGCCGAGGTTGACTTTGCCTTTCATCCTTACGTGGTCGATAAAATAAAGTACCAGTAATGTAGAATCAATTATTTCAATTTACAGAGAAGTTCTGGTATGTTTACTTGTCAATGTATTAAAATGGTCTATATTTATATACACATTGTGGCAGTCTCGGTTAAACATTTTGTATCGATACAGACAAAACTTTATCATACACTCCGGTTGCTAGTGCCCCTCCCCTCTCTCTCTCTCTCTCTCTATATATATATATATATAATGTAAAACGAAAAATCAGTGATGCATCTGAACTCAATTTACTGTGTGTTACAATTGTTTCGCCGGCAGACAGCTCGAGACACGATCATTGTATGGATCTGTCTGATTCTGGACCTGCGGGTTCGTCGGACACTTGCAATAATTTCGGATCAAATTTTTTCACTGGGATGTTAGCGTCAAAAAACATCTTCCTCGCTTGTCCTGCTGTTGGCTGTTCTTTTTCTACGTCATCATAAATTGTGGCCAATAGTTGCTGTCACACTGGCCATCAGCTGTCCCTGTTTAACATTTATTGGATTCGAAATGTCACACACACACATATATATGTGTGTTTATCTATATATATATATATGTAATGTATATAATTGTTTCTACTTTAGGCACAAGGCCAGCAATTATCCAATGCATTACTGTTACTTTATTTTATCGACCCCGTAAGGATGAAATGCAAAGTCCACCTCGGCGGGATTTTAACTCAGAATGGCAAGGGGCCGTAACTCTATGCGTCAAAGCAAGCGTCCGACCCTCTACCGATACTGACAATCCAACGCCCATTTTAAATCTAAACCATAAAAGGTGTGCGGGACTGCGTACGGTTTTTTTTATCCCGTTTGTAAAATAAGTTGGATTACTTTGAATAAATAATGAATGAATATTACATAATTTATCTACTCAATTTCGTAAACAAAAATAATTTCGTAAAAATAAATAATTTCAAATTGACTTCTTTTCAAAGTTGCACTTCCGGTATATCGACGCCACCACCACCATTTCAACTACCATATATTTAGAAAGAGAGAGTTTGTGATGAGAGAAAAGAGAGATGATGACTTTCTACACGCTGACGTGTATGATTGTGCACATACATACGTCTATATTTATGAGTATATAACTATTATAAGTATATAACTATAATCGCGCAAACACAAACTCATAAAAATACACTCTCACGGACATAATTCACACAAATACACTTACTTTCACACACATATACATACATTCACACATACTTTCACACAAACTTACATACTTTCACACAAATATACATACATTCACACATATACTTTCACACAAACATACATACATTCACACATATACATTTACACAAACACACACATACAGTCATGATATCGCTCGGTTTAATTGGAGATGGGAGGGTATACTTTCATACAAATATACATACATTAACACATACTTTCACACAGACATACATACATTCACACATACTTTCACACAAACATACATAAATTCACACGTACACATTTACACAAACATACATGCATTCATACATATACATTTACACAAACACACATATACAGTCATGATAGCGTTCGGTTTAATTAGAAATGGGAGGGTAAAACAAGTATAACGTTTTATTTATTTATTAACTCATTTTTTTTTAACTCATCTAAACTATAATAAAGTAAGGAGCGCGGGACTGCGTACGGTTTATACTTTTTTATCCCATTAGTAAAATAAATTGGATTACTTTGAATAAATAATTGTCTCTACTTTTGGCACAAGGCCAGCAATAACTCAGTACATTACTGGTACTTTATGTTATCGACCCCGTAAGGATGAAAGGCAAAGTGAACCTCGGCGGGATTTGAACTCAGACCGTAAAGGGACGTAACAATGCTGGAAAGCATGGCATCCGACTCTCTACCGATACTGCCAATCGACCGGTTTACTTTGAATAAATAATGAATGAATATTACATAATTTATCTACTAAATTTCGTGGCTGTTGATTAAATATATTTTGTTTATTTAAAGATTCACTTCTTTAAAATTTCGGAAATGTCAACACTTCCGGTTGGCCATCGCTTGAATAAACATACTAATTTTCTGTCACTAATTTTATATATATATATGTGTGTGTGTGTGTGTGTGTGTGTGTGTGTGTGTGTGTGTGTGTGTGTGTGTGTGTGTTTTATGTGTTTTATGTGTTAATTATTTCCGTAGAAATGGTAAAGGAAAGAAGAGTGCTCTATGTATAGTACAGAGGTATTTAATTATGTAATAAACAACGCAACATTAGCCAATGTTTCACGAAGTTAGACGTTTCTGTTAGAATCGACTAACTTCGTGAAATCTTGGGTAATGGAATAATTATATTGTGACGTTTATTACATAATTAAATATATCTCTCTATCTCTCTCTCTCTCTCTATATATATATATATATATATATATATATATATATATATATATATATATATATATATATATATAAAGGTTTATATAGCAAAGCCTTCTAGAGGACTAGAACTACTTCATTCGTATGAAATCATCAGGCATTCCTGATGATTTCATACGCATGAAACAGTTTTCGTCCTGTATAAATCTATATAAATCTCTGTCGTCACTCTACGCATGTATTGGGTAGCTTATTAACTGTGGTTATCCCCGACCTATCTCGTGATAACCATATATATATATATATATGTATGTTTGTGTCTCTGTGTGTGCATGTATACATGTATATATGTATGTGTATATATATATATATATATGTTATGCTCTCGAGTGCTATGTAACATGTAAGCCAGTACAACCTGTTTCATGGTCGGGTCGTCGGCGACTAAACCGGCAACCCCACCAAGCTTGCTTGCTGAGGAGGGTGATATTTGGACACCTGCGTGATGAAATACAAGAGCCGGTGAAGGGCGGAGTCAACAGCCATCCAAATAGTACTTTTTTTCTTTTTTCATCTTGGATTGAAAGACCCCCAGTTGTTGTCACAACACATTTCTAGGGGAGGGAAACTCTGAAAAAAAAACCTGCGGCTTCGGAAACATCCGATGTTGTTGACCAATTCTCCTGTTCGGGTAGTGTTTTCGATGCACAATGAATGTGATTGGTCAAGTGCAAGGCCATTCACCACTTAAAAAACATTCAAAGGCATTATTTGTTCAGGATATGTTACAGGTTCGTGTGGCTGGCCGTATCCTAATGGTGCACCATTTTCTGTAATCTGACAAGCGATTGCAATACTCTTAGCAAAATTTGCAGCCACCTATATATACATATATATATAAATATATATATATATACATATATATATATATATATATATATATATATATATATATATATATATATATATATATATATATATATATATATATATATATATATACATATACATATATAAAGAACAAAAGATGAAATCTAAAATGCAACTGGAGTCTTATTTTAAAAAATATATATATATTTATTTGGTTCCTTTACCGGTTTCGCAGTTCTTCTGCTTTGCAAAAGTAGAGTTGAGATGGAGGGTCCTTGGTTTTTCTCATATATATATATATATACATATATATATATATATTTATTAAAATAACAGCTGAAAGTTTAAGCAAAGAATCGTTGCTTTCACCCTTAACGGGATCATCTGAATCCTTATCGAGCCCTCTTTGGATTTTAGTCTTTAAATTTATTATTTTTACTATATATATATATATATATATATATATATATATATATATATATATATATATATACAGAGAGAGAGAGAGAGAGAGAGTCAGAGAGGGACAGATAGAGAAAGCGATGAACAGGGAGAGAGGGGAAATAAATTGTGTATTGATTGTCTACGATACATGGTAAATTAAGTTTCAAAAGTATGTGCCACCCATTCATTACAGCCACCACCCTTGTACAGTTGAATGAATATGATAGCAATGATAAATGTGGTACGGATGCAACTTTGAAAGATGCAGGGCAGCCATGAAAACTGTAATCTGTCGCTAATCAGTTTAATTGTGACAATGATTTCATATAATTCAAAATATACGGTTAATTGAATACTCAATTTTAGTTCACTTGACTGATATTATATAAAAACCTGCGCACACACACACACACACAAACACACACACACGCATACACACACACACACACAGCCATAGATACACACACACAGGCATGCACACACACACACACACACACACACACACAGAGGCATACACACACACAGAGACATAGATACACACACACACACATACACAGACAGGCATACACACACACACACTCATACACACACACAAGCATACACACACACAGGCATACGCACACACACAGGCATAGATATACACACACAGGCATACACACACACACAGAGGCATACACACACATACACACATACACAGGCATACACACACACACACACATACACAGACATGCATACACACACACACGCACTCATACACACACAGACAGGTATACACACACACACAGGCATAGATACACACACACACTCACACACATACACACACATACACAGACAGGCATACACACACACTCACACACACACACATATACACATACACACACATACACAGACAGGCTTACACAGACAGGCATACACACACACGCGCACTTACTCAGACAGGCACACACATACACACCCATGCACAGACCGGCATACACACACATAAACGGACAGGCATATATATACACACACACACATACATACACAGACAGGCATACACACACACTCACACTCACACGCATACAGAGACAGACATACACACACACTCACACACACACATACACAGATACACAGACAGGCATACACATAGACACATGCACATACACACACATACATACACACACACATACACACATACACATACACATACACATGCACATACAGGCATACACACACATACATACACACACACATACACACATACACATACACATACACATACACATACACATACAGGCTTACACACACATAGACACACACGAGCACACACAGGCAAACACATACTCACCCATACACACACATACCCTCCCCACATACCCTACACCTACACCAGTCATACCCCCACGTATACCCCCCCCCCCACACACACACTCACACACATACACACACATACATAAACACACACAGACACACATACACACACACATACACATACAGGCATACACACACATAGACACACACGAGCACACACAGGCAAACACATACTCATCCATACACACACATACCCTCCCCACATTCCCTACACACACACACCAGTCATACCCCCACGCATACCCC
>OZ024741.1:124870282-124900282 GCA_964016885.1 Eledone cirrhosa
GTCTATGTATGTATAAATATGTATATTGCTGTGACTCGATTTCGAGTAACACCATCACTTCGTACTTAAGCACGTGGATTTTGCTATTTTAAAAGAAAATGGTTTTCAGAATATGGATAATTATTATTTATTTAAATATGGGGAAAATCTTTTTCTGTTAACGAAAGTTGTTTGTGTGTTCATGTTGTTGTGATTGTGGTGCTGTCTTATTTTCTTACTGCAGCAACTTGACAGGAATCTATTTCGTTGGTTAGTGGTCACAGAAGAATGTAGATATATATCAGAAGAGCTATAAGACTCTTAAATTAATTTCAATCCGATCAGCGTATTTTGGAATTTATAAATGATGATGTGATAATGAACAGGTTAGCTAATCAGTTTACACTTAATTAACATCTAGTGTCACCTGATATAGACGGTAATGGCTGATACTGACATCCAGTGCAATTACTGTTAATTTCTGTAAAAATCATGACAGAGTCTGATTGCATTAGGTGTCAGAGCATGGATATTCCAACTCACTCACATGAATTTTCCAAGCCACCAAATTTTAATGAGGTTACGAACACAAATATAACAGAGAAAAAAATCAAATTAAAATAAATCAACTTAAAACTTAAAGGATTTATATGCTACAGGCAGACGTTGCAGATAATTCAAAGCAACGCAGATTCTTTTTTATCAATTGAAAACATGTAAGAAATAAATTCTTCATTTTATTCCAGTTAATATTATTATTTGATTTGTAAAGATTCCCTGACAATTAATTTTCATTAAATTACTTTTTTTTAATTATTCTTTTATATCGGGAAATCTAATTAAATTTTCCACTAACAATGGCTTGGTGAGATGGCCGTAATGGTTGCTCTTTTAACATAATGCTATAAGACGGTTACTCCTACTTTGCGAATTTACATTATAACGTCAGTCCAATATGTGATGAATATATATATATATATATATATATATGTAGTGAAAACTTGGACGGGAACAAAAACAGAGAGGCAGTACAAATAAAAGTTTATTAGGTTCACGCTCTTCAGAGTGGTGGGGTGGGGAACGACGTTTCGTCGCATAAGGCCTTCATCAGGAGAAAAGTGGGTAGGAAGAGAGTTCCGAGGGTGTGTGGGGGAGTGATGGGAAGACATTTAGAAAAAATGGGGGGGGGGGATAAAAGGGATGAAAAACGGTGGAAGGGGTACAAATGAAAATAAAAATAAACATAAAGATAAACAAGTGGGGGAAGGGTGTGAGGCGTGTAGGGGTGGTGGCGGTTGGAGTTGGGAGACGGAGGCGGGGGTCCGAGCGGGGAGGGCTGAAAGTGGTGTTTGTGTATGTGTGTAGGTGTGGATTCCGGAGGCTGAGTGTGTATATGTGGGGGCAAGCACGTGTACGTTTGTATTTATACGTGGTGTGGATGTAGATGGCGTGGTTCGAAAGAAAACTGTGAGTGTATGTCCGTGGGTAAGTTCCTAAGGTAGTTCCGTCGAGTGTGCGATGAGTGGTGGATATTTTTCATGTTATGGAGTGGATAGCTGGAACGATGACCGGTGGTGTGGAATCCATTGGTTGTGGTGGTCGGATGTGGAGAGAAATGGGGTGTGCGCGTAACAGGAAGTGTTCAGAGGATCAAGGCAGGGTGAAGTGATAGCAGTAGAGGAGGATGACAGGTGGAGAAAAGGTCAGTGTGGTACATATATATATATATATATATATATATATATATATATATATATATCACAGAAAAAAAGGAAAATCCGCTTCGTATAAGAAAATACTCTTCGTAGAATCAAGACGTATTTGAGAACCTTGCGATTTTCAGAGTCAGGTTCGATCATCAAATCGATCGTCGTGCCTCGCCAGAAAAACGAATGTAATATGTCCAATAAATTCCATTCGTCGCAACACTGATTCCCTTTTTTTCTGTGATATCATAGTCTGCTCTATGAGAGCATCGAGTGCTCATACGGCGTACCGCATACGGACGCTTTAAGCATCCAACACCAATTAAATATATATTTACACGGGTCCGGGTATATTTTTCAATCATATTTTATTATTTGTTTGACTCGAATAGCTCGCTCGCTTCTATAGCTTTGCGGCTAATGGTGTGTTTGGCCTATTAACGTATGTTTATGAGTTCACTCGTTTCTATTGAGCGCTTGCTACACATTTCGGAAAATTGATTGACATATATATATATATCTAAAATAAACACATAAAACAATCACAGGGGATAATTTGTAAAGTGTGTAAGCACACACAGCTAGGTAGGTAACTAACTAATTAAAGTTTAACTAGAACTTTAAAATGATTAATCTTCCTTGTATATATTTCATTAAAGAAATATATTTCACCATTAATCCGTAAACTCACAGTAGTCAAAGCCGTATCTTCAGCAAGGGAGAAGATTTAACTATCTGTGTTTACACATCAAATGCAAATCTGCGAATGACCGTCGCACGTGTTGCATTTATAAAACTACACACATCTCGTACCAGCGGGATTTGACTACTGTGAGATTACGGATTAATGGTGAAATATATTTCTTTAATGAAATATATACAAAGAAGATTAATCATTTTAAAGTTCTAGTTAAACTTTAATTAGTTACCTACCGAGCTGTGTGTGCTTACACACTTTACAAATTATCCCCTGTGATTGTTTCATGTGTTTATTTAGGTATTTATGTATATAAGTCAATCAATTTCTAGTTTATATATATATATATATATATATATATATATATATATATATATATATATATATATATATATATATATATATATATATATAATTGTACTGGAGTACCCATGCCCCGTTGGGTCACTTTCACATTAATATATATATATATGTATGCGTGTGTATGTGTATGTATGTGTGCGGGTGTATGTGAACTATATACACTAATCACAGACACACACACATATACACATACGCACATATATATGTACACACACACACATATATATATATATATATATATATATATATATATATATAAATATATATATATATATATATATATATATATATATATATACACACACATATATATATATACACATATACATACAAACATAGACATCCTTCCTATTTAGCAGGAAATATTCGCTACACACATCCTAGATATGACTAAATATTTATCCAAATTTTGCCTAGATACAGTAATGCTGTATTCGATTCTTTGAAGGCACCTATTATAATTTCATTCAGCTCTCTATATATATATATGTGTGTGTGTGTGCGTGTGTGAGTGTGTGAGTGTTTATATATATATATATATATATATATATATATATATATATATATATATATATATACATAAACACTCACACACACACACATACACACACATATATATATATATATATATATATATATATGTATAAATGGGAAAAATGAAACGAAATTTCATTTCTCACTCTTAGTACAGCTGTTACTTAAATATAAGTATGTATACGTACATACATATATGTATACAGACGTACAGTAGTATGTATATATATACATACATGCACACATAAATCCATACGTACATATATATATGCGTGCCTGTATGTATATATATGCATACTACTGTACGTCTGTATACATATATGTACGTATACATACTTATATATATATATATATATATATATATAAGTATGTATACGTATATATATAAGTATGTATACGTACATATATATACGTACATATATGTACTTTATTAACAAATACGGACCCCGTCTAAACACTTCTCCCTAAGACGAACCCACAACATACACACGTCAACATACATACCTACATCAGCATACATCCTACATACATCTCTATTCACATATAAACACAATGACATACGTAACCACACATGTTCTATGGTGCAACACAAATATACACAAATTTGCATACCTTTTGATGTCTATAGATATAAACGTGCCGACACACACACATACACATACGCACACATGCATTACACACTGATGGTCACATACATATTTGTACACAAGTATTCCAATACGGCAAGGCCTAATGGATTCCCCTTGCAGTACGTACAATCTGGACACTCACACACACCTTCAACACACACCGCCAATACTATATATCATTTAACACCTTTTATTATTAAGGTTTTTGATGTTCTATTGAGAGAATCGTTTTTACTGAAAATATCGAATAATGTACACCACACACACACACACACACACACACATATATATATATACACACACACATACACACGCGTACATTAAGATACAAAGAGTCATATATACACACACACACACTTCTCCGTATAAGACAAGAGCTCAAAAATATCTTTTAACATGTTAAAATATCCCCCACACACGTACAGACACATTCCTACTGACCGACCCGACCCCTCTACCACGAATTACTCTGCTATACACACACACACACACACACACTTGTCTTAATAGGCATTTGAACTGTCAGCAGGCTGCGGTTCGCACACACATCCCTGCTGACCATTATCACAACAACGAACCTCTTTACTACTACACACACCGACGAATCAAAATTGTTTTGACCACAAGAATTTTTTCATACATCTGGAGCCACTTTTTTTACATAAAACAGGTAGAATTTCCAAAACTAATCAGATTAGAGCAAACATCACGGGCGCTCTATCTCAAAATTATTTTTGAAAAGCATTAGAAATGCGCAACCGGTAAAACTTAAAACCAATACTATTACTAATTTTTACATATTCCTAATTCAACTATTTTTCACTGGGAACAATTTGTCAGCATTTTCTTTTCCTTTTACCAATATATCATAACTCGTGTGTTACACCTCTATTCTTTTAAATATATATATATATATATATATATATATATATATATATATATATATATATATATATATATATATATATACATTATCGGAGAAAGCTTTTTAGCGATACTCCGGCCAAATTCTAACTCACTCAACAAACATTAGGAAATAAATGAGTATATTCCTAATTAAGCGTTCGGGGTGCTAACTAAATGTATTGCGTGGCAAATTGGCTGTATTATTTCATATGAGACATATCGAATATATCTCTTCCCAGACGGCCGTCTCGTTTCATTATAGGATTCCTACAATTTGGGTGAAATTATACCAATTTATGTAGGAGCTTGTATACCATCAATATATATATATTCAAGTGGGCTCCTATAATTCATCAGTGGGTGCCCCAATAATACTAATATTGATAATCTAACCAACATCAGTATTTAGCCATAATCATCATCAGTGTCTGAGGTATCTGTTAGGTTGCTAGTCCAGCAGTTCTACAGAAATACTCAAACTGATTCAAAAATGAGGAAATAAATTACCGCCAAAAAAACAATACATGCGCATGACAATGAACTCTAAAAGGAATTCAGGCCACGTGCTAGAACACAATTGGAACTTGAAAAAATATCTGTGTGTACAACGTTTGATGACACGCAGATATTTTCTCGGGCAAAATAACAGAATGAGATATAAGAAACAATCAATATTCATATATATATATATATATATATATATATATATATATATATATATATATATATATTCATTAGTTAAGCAAAAGAAGACCACAAATTTCACAAGGGAGACATTATTAAAAGATTGTCAACATAGTTTTAGTTTAATGTAAAGAATGTAGAGAATAATAATAATAATAATATTAATAATGTCCGTTTACAATTGTTTCGCTACTCCATATGATGTTTCTGGATCAAATGATTATAGATCATTATTGATCTGGTTCATCCTTACGGGGTCGATAAAATAAAGTACCAGTAATGTACTGGGTAGTTGCTGGCCTTGTGCCAATAGTAGAAACAATTATTGATCTGGTTCAGTTGAAGATAATTAACTTAGGTAAAATTAGAGCAGCTCATCGGAACTTCAAAAGGAATATAAATTAAAATATAGAAAGAATGTTACATGAATGTAATGTTCCATATATTGGTATTTCACTATGGTGTCCTGGGTATATCTATTGTCTGCCATAGTTGAGCAATATTCTTCTGTCGAGGCTGCATCGTGTGAGATCTGCCTATGGGTAACTAATGAATATTTCCAGCTCTGTGCACCTAACCTCTGCATGAACCCAGTTACCTAGCTGCCTTGCGCTGCATATTGCACATTGAGCACATGCCATTACGCTTTGGCTTCTAACTAATTCACCAATCTCTCTTCTCTTCTCCTATCTCCTCTCCTATCTCCTCTCCTATCTCCATCTCTCTCTTTAAGATTGTGGTTACTCTTGAACTGTGTATATATATATATATGTTCGATCACCTGTGACACGTTGGGTCACGTTAACTTAAGAATATTTTTTTTAAATCATGTTCAATTAAAAATAATTTTGAAACAGTTAAAATATACACCAATATGTATATAATGCAAAATGAAATTAGAAGGCCCGTATATATATATATATATATATATATATATATATATATATATATATATATATATATATATATATCATGTGATATATAATATTACTTCAATATCGGTACATATTCTTTAAACAGCTTTTAGGTATTTGGTGTTTAACCGATCATATGGACCACAGTACTTCTTTTTTCAAGTCTGATACTTCCCTCTTGTCTTGTGTGTGTACACACTAACACACACGCACACACACAAACACACGCACACACACACACACGCGCACACACACACACACACACACACACACACACACACACACACACACACACACACACACACACACACACACACACACAAACGCACTCACTCACACACACACACACACACACACACATATATATATATATATAAATGTGTGTGTGTGTGTGTGTGTGTGTGTGTGTGAGTGCGTGTGTGTGTAGAAAGAGAAAACGTCATATATCGTTTGAGAAACAGTATTTTGAGTATATATATATATACAAAGCAAACAATATTCAGGAAAAAACATTTAGAAGGTGGAAAAAGTCATATCTTCATTACAGTGCAGTTTCATAGTCCAAATACCGAAGCGAACGATAGAGCTAAGTAATTAATTATCGATTACCAACTATCGATTTTGGTAAAGCAACAAAAGACAAGGATCTGACCATCAGAGGATTTGTCATTATATACATCCCACACTACAAAATACCTTTATATTTGTCGAAAGAGAGAATTTGTTTATATATATATATAGTAAAATAAAGCAAGGACAATTGGTTACTCCTTCATTACGTTTATTGGTTGGTGACGCGCGTTTCGCCACTGATCAGCTCAAGTTTCGATCTGTATCGATCTAGCCCGTCTCTGTAATCTACGGCCCATCAGAGCCCTTATAATGGTAATGAAAACATTTTCATTACCATTGTAAGGGATCTGACGAGCCGTGGATTTCAGAGTCGGGTTAGATCTATACAGATCGAACCTTTAGCTGATCAGTGGCGAAACGCGCGTCACCAACCAATAAACGTAATGAAGGAGTAACCAATTGTCCTTGCTTTATTTTACTATAATACACTCTGCCTAGCTCTACACCTCGACACAGAAGTGAACCTAAACATCAAGTTACCAATACGTATTTAATATATATGATGATATTTTGTCTCAATAAATAAGCTCAATTAACCTTGGTTCGGAGCATCAATAACTCAAGTTAAAAGATATATGTAAAGAGAGAAAGAAGCATATATCGTTTAAGAACCACACAGTATTTTGTACTCATATACAAAGAAAATAATATTCATGAAAATACACGTACATTAAAGTGAAAAAGTCATATCTTTCTAATGGCGCTGTTTCATAGGCTGTTAAAGCTTTTTTTGTCCCTATGTGAAGTAGAGATTTAAACAAATTTATATTTTGATGGAGGGTGTTAACAGGCATGGAGTTGAGCTCAATGGCATAGAGAACTCAGTCGGAATTTGAGAGGTACAGATTTCAATATTCTAGAGGCTGTTGGTCAGCGTTTTCCTTTTATAAGGTGTATTTTATCATTTAGTCTAAGCTATTATTTTATATCAGCGTACGGTGTTTGCAGTTATCTTATGTGATCGAGATTATAAACACACATACCCATGCACACACACATACACACACACACACACATGTATATATATATATATGTGTGTATATGGACACACATACATACACACACACTCACACACACACACACACACACACACACATATATATATATATATAAAATCAAGGGAAAGCAAATAAAGAAAACATTTTAAAATAAATTTCAAAACATTCACTGTACTTACTATATGTGCCTTTACCGCCGTTTCAGATCCCCAAACAAATAGATAATCCAAGCGGATTTCCATTGATAAAGAGATCCTCGTCAGAAGGCTTTTCACTCTCAGAGAATATAAAATTCCCGAGTTCAAATTACAAACTGGCGCCATACAAAACTGCCCCAGCAAATGAATGATGAAACAATTTTGTCTAGTACCGTGTGTAAAGACTGAAAGCAAGGTGGACAGGTCAATCTCTTGCTACTAAAAATAGCAGCCGTTCAAATGACCAAAGGTTTCTCTACCGTTAGGGAGAATAATAATAACAAAAATATGTGTTCCTACATGTCAATAATACACATAGGGATACAAGTATAGTCCGACCGTACAGTGAATTTTTTGAAATTTATTTTTAAATGTTTTCTTTATTTGCTTGCCCTTGATTTTATATGCTCTGGCGTGTTAATTTATTAACTTGTCATTGAACCACACTGGCATACGGTGGGACTATACGTGTATCCCTATTTACATGTAGGAACACATATTGTTTTATTATATATATATATATATATATATATATATACATAATGCATGACACGTTATCCTACATGAGACATACCTCAGTCGTCTTGTAGAAAGTAACTGGAGATAGATGATTCAGTAGCACATACGTATGAATGTTTTTTAATTTACGTCATCTCATTATTTTAACATTACTCCATTTTGCGTTGCTACAATGGAGTCTGTGCTACTTACTGTACGGGTCTGAGACTTGGACACTAGCGAAGAAACTCACTCAGGTGGTGGATGGATGCTACACAAAAATGCTGGGGATTGCTCTAAATATTAAGAACTCAGAGCTGTACGAGAGCCTTCCAAAAGTCAGCTCCAAAGTAACACAGAGGTGATTGAGGTTAGCTGGACATGCTCACCGTCATTCTGAGTTGACACTGCACTCAGTGCTCCTGTGGGATCCCCTACACGGACACACTAGAAGAGGGAGACTGAGATTGATATATATTGAAAAATAGTCTCTTACAATTAAATAGCTCAAGGAAAGAGATTTTTCCGAGCCGTATATTGTAATTAAGTATAAAAGAGAGATAAACACAGAAATACACATATATGTGCTCAAATCGTAAGGGACCAGATTCGCTAGGGTTAAGAAGATACTAACTATGGACAATAGGGTTTGCCAGACTCAATTTAAGAATAAATCAAGAAGATAAATACAAACCGGAATTGTGGTAACTACGAGACACACAGACAGCGTTTGGTTAAGCTGTTTCGCAATCCAATTGTGAAGAGAATTGCCAATTCTTATTGCTCATCAGTGTGTGTAAACTAGTAAATTATTCACTTCTAAGTATATCAAAAAACTTAATAGTGTGTATATATCAAATAACACACATGGCATCAGAACATAGCGTGCCTCACAAACTCATACCACTAAAAGTAGCAGCCAAGTTTACTCGACATTTAAATTAGCTCAACAAATTAGCGGAGCCGAATATATCAAAGGTATATATTGAGTTAGAAACTCAATTAAATAGCTCAAGGAAAAAGATTTTTCCGAGCCGTATATTATAATTGAATATAAGAGAGAGATAAACACAAATGTCCACATATATGTGTTCAAATCTTAGTTAGTATCTTTTTCACCTTAGCAAATCTGGTCCCTTACGATTTGAACACATATATGTCTATATCTGTGTTTAACTCTCTTTTATATTCAAATATAATATATATATATATATATATATATATATATATATATATATATATATATATATATATATATATATATATATATATATATATATATATATATATATATATATATATATATATATATATATATATATATATGGGGAATGTTTGACCCCGATGGCAGAGCTCTGCCGGTAAGGAACCAGATGGACCATAACGCAGCAGAGTACTCAATACTTAGTGTAGTAGAGTGGGTAATAGGAAAGTGTGTGACCCCGACGGCAGAGCTCTGCTTATGTGGTTGATAGCTTCTTAACCGCTGTCTCAGTTTCTATGGCCTTTATAACATGTTTATTGCTCTGGCCACTTTTGGTCCATGGAGCGCTTGCCAGTATAAGTCGGAAATTGCGTTTCGCTTATTTTCTACTCGCCGAAATACGATTCCCGCTAATTTTATATTTATACACACACACAAACACACACACACACACACACACACACACACACACACACACACACACACACACACATATATATATATATATATATATATATATATATATATATATATATATATATATATATATAAAATTAAAATAAAATAAATAAGTCAAGTGTTTAAAATTTGGCTTCGTTTATTACTGCTATATTGCTATATATATTTCGGTGACAGCCTTCTTTGGCTGTGACCTCTTCAGGCAGTTCCGAATTAGTGTGGTAGAGACAAGTACACATGTTGTTGAGGTGTTTAACTTTGTCAATACTCTGATATGCCCAGTTCCTGGTTGGGTTGTTATTTCACTGAGGAACTGGAATCATATGAATTTAAACAAACGAATTTCAGCGTCAAAGGGCCTCTTCTCCTCTCATTGGTCAGTTGTTAGAACATTCCTCAGTCAAAAGTCTATAGAAATTCGTTCTGAGGCAAGCCAATCTGTAGTGGTTGTTCTTGTTATTGTTAGGTACATCTGAACTCTATACTTATGTTGGTAGTGGTGTTGGTGTTAGAGTCAGCTAAAAAAAATGATAAAGTGGTAGAAAGAATAAGATGGTAAAGGAACAAAATAAAATAATCGAATAAAATGTTTGTTATACCCATCTCAATGTTATAAAGATTTGTAAGGTCACTCTTCTCATTGGTCAGTTTTGAGAGCATTCCTCAGTCAAAAGTCTATAGAAATTCTTTCTGTGGTGAGGCTCCCTGTAGTGTTTGTGTCTGCTATTGTTAAGTACATCTGTCCTCTACCCATATTTTGGTAGTGTTGTTGGTGTTATGGTCAGCCTATGTCTTGCTGCTTCTGACATTTAGAAGTATCTGTGTGTGTGTTTCTTTATCCCTCCTGCCACCATCTCCCGTGGTGGTGGTGGTGGGGAGGGGGGGTCAGTTCTGCCATGTATATGAAGAAATAGAAGGCGATAAAATGAAGAAAACAGAAAATAAATAATAAATAGAGAATAAATGAAAAATTAATGAAAAAGTAATGAAAAATGAAAATGAAAAATGAAAAATGGAAAATGGAAATGAAAAGTGAAAAATAAAAATGAAGATTCAAATAAAATAAAATGTGTGTGTGCTATAACCAATCTCAAGGTCAGAAATATGTTGGATAAAGTGGTAGGAGGAACAAGATGGTAAAAGAATAAAACGAAATAGGATAATCAAATAAAATGTGTGTGTTATATTCAATCTCAACTTAAATATAAATATGAGGTGATAAAGTGAAGAAAACAGAAAACAAATAACAAATGAATAATGAAAAATCAAAAATGAAAGATCCAGTAAAATAAAATTTGTGTGTGTTATAAAGATGTTGGCCAAATTGTAAAGGCTGTGTCAGAATCAATCTCTAGGCTATCATGGTGTCTGCTCAGTCTGGGTTGGTCCCTATGGCTTGGGGGAGTTCCCAACCTATGGTGTTGTTACTGCCCATATAGCTTGAGGGAGGTCTGGCCGAGAGGTGTCTACATGTTCTGGAGAAGTCCCTATAGCTTGAGGGGAGTTCACATCTTATTGTGTTGCTACTGTCCATATATCTTGAGGAAGGTCCCGGCCCTGAGGTTCCTGCATGTCCCGAAGAAGTCGGTTCTGTGGTTTATCATGCGGCTTCCACCTCTTAGTATCTCACGGGTCTCGTTCAGACATAGTTTGCATATGCCAGATCCCCCTTTATCGGGTGGTACTTTCCTGATTATGGACCAGGCCAGAGAGTACGGGGTCCTGTCCAGCTTAAGCTTCCAGATCAGGTTGGAGAGAGTCGTACTTTTCCTTTTGGCCTCCTTATTGAAGGAATGGCGATGGTTATACCAACGGTCTTTAAAGTCCGTTGATGTGGCTCCTATGTAGAGGTGTTCGGAGTTGGTGGTTTTAACCCTACAACCATATACTAGGTTCTTCTTAAGGCATTCATTACTAAAGGGGCATGATTCGAGGTTTCTGCAGTTGCGGAGGGTAGTCGATCTCTACGTGCCTAGGGTGGGGTTCCCGTTAAGTGTTACATGGCGGTCTTCGCCCGGGCACGGTGGAGGGGGAGGGTTCCCGGGTCTGTTTGGGTTTATTGGGTGGGCACTGGGTCCCCCCCTTCTCTCCTTCCACATGGTTCTGCTGCGTGCTTTTATTGCCATCTTCTGGTTCTGTATGGTTTTTAAGCCTACTCCTATTGATGCTAGCTATGTGTTGGGCCAGATTTCTCGTGGTGGAATACGAGAGCTTCACAGTGTGTCTGTTGAAGATATTGTGGTATCTATGGTCCCTCGGGAAGCATTTATCAAGTGCTCCAAAGAATGATCGGGCCAAGCTGTTCTTTAGGGCCGCTGAGTAGGGTGGGTTGTACCACGTGATTTTTCTGCGTCTCCTCCTATATGGGTTGGTTGGGGGCGTCGTGAGTTGATGGAGATATGTTGGCTTGCTGGTGGTTCCCCCATTGCTGCTTCTCCTTTGGGCGCTATGCGTTTTGCTATTTTCACGGCCCTAACTATGGGGTGGTCGTTGCCCGCGCTGGAAGATCTATCGTTGGGTGGTCCCCCACATGCCCTGGGGTTGGGGTCGTTGTGCCCGGGGTGGTTAGCATCACCCCTGAGACTGCTACTCATATTGGGTTTCATCTCATGGTTAAGCGTACTCGTCACCAACGCCCGTGTGGTGGTGTCGGGCTCATGGTGCTCATTCTTTTCTGTTCTGCCTGTATTGTTAGGGTTCGCCCCCTCCCGGACAACGCGGATGTGGGTGTCCGTTGGACCATCCCCATCCCGGCGTTTCGGACTATATGTTATATTTTGACCATGTGCCGCCTTATTTAGAGCTGCGTTGTAATATTCCGCGTTGTTATAGAAGATTTCCTTACTTGTGGACAGGCTGGAGATCCTGTCCAAGACACTCTTCAGCACGGCCTTGGTTGTGGATCTAGGGTGGTTTGACTTGGCGTTAACCTAGACAAGTTTCTCGTTGGGCTTGTGGTAGGGGTAGTATTGTTCGGTGTTCAGGTTTAGGGTGGTGTCTAGGAAGTTAACTACCTTTCTATTTGGGTCTAGTTCGATACTGAGCCCCTGGTTCTTAAAGAAATGGCGAATACGCCTCCTCATTCCCTCCAACATATTGGTGCTGTGGTAATATACTGTGAAGAGATACGATATAATCCGCCGCCCAAGCAGGGGATTTCATCTTTTATCTGCATCAGCAGGAAGAGCCCAACCAGATCCGTTACCTGTGCTGAGTCGCTGGAGCCCATCGTGATGTCAAAGTTATTTGGCCAATCACTCCTGGTCCAAAGGTCTGCATCGAAACGGATTAAGGTCTTTCTTGCGGCGTGGATGATGCTCACCTCCTCTCGGGTTATGTCCGTATTGGACATCGCTATAAATAGGGCCTTATTGAGAACTATGGGCAAGATTGAGGAGTAGTAGCCTGCGATATCCAGTTGTATAAAGCTGGTCTTACTTTTCTCATGTAGTATCTTAAACCATTCTATTAGCTCTCCCGTGCAAGACCATTGCTGTAATCTGGTTTTTTGCCGAAGCTTGGGCAAAATCCTATCTAGTATTCTTTTACTGACGATCCCTAGGTCAGATTTGGAGGGGGCTATTAGTCTGACAGGGAGGTCGGACTCAAAGTTTGGCTTGTGATCTTTAAGGGTGATCCACGGCTCCCTTTGTTGAAATGGGGCCGTCCAGTCCTCTATGCCGAGTCCAGATATAATCCTGTAAGCTGTGGCATGATCTCATCCAGGGTAAATCCAAATGTTTTTTTTGTAGCACTTCCTCAGTTCCCTGAGATTTAGCTTATTATACAGTTCAGTGTTCATGCTGTAGAAGTTGTTGGTTTTGACAGCATGGACACGTATTCCAGTTGTCTCTTTAAGTACTGTAATCCGGTTTCTCAGGTGTCTGTGGTATTCCTGACTTCTGGTTGTGTTTCTGGAGAATTTGAGGTTGGATATGATGTTAATCATCTGTTTTCAAACTCCTCCATTAGTCTGTTGTGGGCGGGGGGGAATTCCTCCTTGTCGAAAAAAGTACTCCATGTTTTGTGTGTTGGTAATTTATTGCGTTCCACTTTCGAAGTGGAAAGCCTTCATCTCATCCTACGGACAAAGGAGTTCGTACTCCTGATGAGATCGCTGGTGTATTCTCGTTTTTCAGGTAGGGGGATATCCTTCAGTGACGCTAAGGTTGCCAGTTTTTCCATAGTGACTTAAGTCCGCTACTGTTTGAAGCGCTCAACCCGTGGGGGAGCTAGATAAATTTTGAGTATATGTTGGTTGTATACCAACCAACCAGAAGATGGCAATACAAGCACCCAGCAAAACCATGTGGAAGGAGAGAATGGGGACCCAGTTCCCACCCAAGAAACCCAAACAGACCCGGAGACCCCCACCGTGCCCGGGCGAAGACCGCCATGTAACACTTAACGGGAACCCCACTCTAGGCACGCAGTGGTTGATCACCCTCTGCAATTGCAGAAACCCCGAATCATGCCCCCTTAGTAATGAATGCCTTAAGAAGAACCTAGTATACGGTTGTAGGGTTAAAACCCCCAACTCCGAACACCTCTACCTAGGAGCCACATCAACGAGCTTTAAAGACCATTGGTATAACCATCGCCATTCCTTCAATAAGGAGGCCAAAAGGAAAATACGGCTCTCTCCAACCTGATCTGGAAGCTTAAGCTGGACAGGATCCCGTACTCTCTGGCCTGGTCCATAATCAGGAAAGTACCACCCGATAAAGGGGGATCTGGCATATGCAAACTATGTCTGAACGAGACCCTCGAGATACTGAGAGGTGGAAGCCGCATGATAAACCTCAGAACCGACTTCTTCGGGACATGCAGGCACCTCAGGGCCGGGACCTTCCTCAAGATATATGGACAGTAGCAACACAATAAGATGTGAACTCCCCTCAAGCTATAGGGACTTCTCCAGAACATGTAGACACCTCTCGGCCAGACCTCCCTCAAGCTATATGGGCAGTAACAACACCATAGGTTGGGAACTCCCCTCAAGCCATAGGGACCAACCCAGACTGAGCAGACACCATGATAGCCTAGAGATTGATTCTGACACAGCCTTTATAATTTGGCCAACATCTTTATAACACACACAAATTTTATTTTACTTGATTTTTCATTTTTGATTTTTCATTATTCATTTGTTATTTGTTTTCTGTTTTCTTCCCTTTATCACCTTATATTTATATTTAAGTTGAGATTGGTTATAACACACACACATTTTATTTGATTATCCTATTTCGTTTTATCAATTTATCCAACATATTTCTGACCTTGAGATTGGTTATAGCACACACACATTTTATGTTATTTGAATCTTCATTTTTATTTTTCACTTTTCATTTCCATTTTCCATTTTTCATTTTTCATTTTTCATTTTCATTTTTCATTACTTTTTCATTAATTTTTCATTTATTCTCTATTTATTATTTATTTTCTGTTTTCTTCATTTTATTGCCTTCTGTTCTTCGTATACATGGCAGAACTGCCCCCCCCCGCTCACCACCACGGGAGATGGTGGCAGGAGGGATAAAGAAACACACACAGATACTTCTAAATGTCAGCAGCAGCAAGACATAGGCTGACCACAACAACAACAACACTACCAAAATATGGGTAGATGTCAGATGTACTTAACAATAGCAGACACAAACAATACAGGGAGCCTCACCCCAGAAAGAATTTCTATAGACTTTTGACTGAGGAATGCTCTCAAAATGACCAATGGGAAGAGTGACCTTACAAATCTTTATAACATTAAGATGGGTATAACACACACACACACATTTTATTTGATTATTTTAGTTCATTTTGTTCCTTTACCACCTTATTCCTTCTACCACTTTATCATTTTTTTTAGCTGACTCCAACACCAATACCACTACCAACATAAGTATAGAAGTCAGATGTACCTAACAATAACAAGAACAACCACTACAGATTGGCTTGCCTCAGAACGAATTTCTATAGACTTTTGACTGAGGAATGTTCTAACAACTGACCAATGAGAGGAGAAGAGGCCCTTTGACGCTGAAATTCGTTTGTTTAAATTCATATGATTCCAGTTCCTCAGTGAAATAACAACCCAACCAGGAACTGGGCATATCAGAGTATTGACAAAGTTAAACACCTCAACAACATGTGTACTTGTCTCTACCACACTAATTCGGAACTGCCTGAAGAGGTCACAGCCAAAGAAGGCTGTCACCGAAATATATATAGCAATATAGCAGTAATAAACGAAGTTAAATTTTAAACTTTTGACTTATTTATTTTATTTTTATTTTACATTACTCCGGAGTAACCAAACCAACCTGTACACTTCGTCGAGTGGTCCAATCTGCATACTGAGGTATTGGTATATAACCAACATATACTCAAAATATATATATATATATTTATATATATATATATATATATGTATATTTATATATATATATATATATATATATATATATATATATATATATATATATATATATATATATATATATATGTATGAATGAAGTAATTCCATCGGAAAAGTCCAGGAAAAAAGAGTGCTCTATGTAGGCAACAGAGCTTAATTATTATTATTATGTAATAAACAACATAAGGCAATTATTCCATTTACCAGTGGTTTCTTAAAAGCAAAAGGTTTTGCTTTCAATCCTCAGAATGAAAAATCCTGGTTTGTTTATTGAATATGGATTCTAAAAACAAAAATATATATATATATATATATATATATATATATATATATATATATATATATATATATATATATATATATATATATATATATATATACATATATATATATAAATATATATATATATATATATATATATATACATATACATATATATATATATATATATATATATATATATATATATATATATATATATATAAATATATATATATATATTTTGAGTATATGTTGGTTATATATATATATATATATATATATATATATATATATATAATAATATATTTAGAAACACACAGATACATGCGGACACACACATATACATGAATGCATCCGCACCCAACTGTGAGTTAAGGGTGCCAACTTCACCGATGTCGCTCAATGAATGACTGGGACAGACCAATACATTTTATTACTAATTATATCTAAATGTTATTACTAATTATATCTAAATGTTTCTTCTCTCTTCATAATGTATATATATATATATATATATATATATATATGTATATATGTATATATGTATATATATATATATATATATATATGTATATATGTATATATATATATATATATATATATATATGTATATATGTATATATGTATATATATATATATATATATATATATATGTATATATGTATATATGTATATATATATATATATAAAAACAAATAACGAAACGAAATTAAATTTCGTTTCGTTTGTAACTCACATTTGTATGACTGACGCTCAAACAATTAAGTCAAAGATGTACATCCATATATGTATACTGAAATACTAGTATGTATATGAATACACACACGTATACATATGTAGATGTACCAAGTTTTTTTTTTTCACTGATCACTTTACTGTGAGTGGCCAGCTATTCTGTATGTAAACACACAGACAAACCGGTTTTTAGAGTCATACTGGTTTTTGAGGAAACACCTTTCCTCTATTCTCCAGAAAGCCAGACAAGGAATATTGAACTAGTTTCGTTGTTGTTACAACTCATCAGCAATATTTACCTATCTTCCGGCCTCTCTAGAGAATCGTAAAAGCACATATCGCTATATGCTTTTTCTATGAAAATTAGTAGTGGGCAGACCAACTTGCATAGAGTGTGAGTAAGTACCGGTTCAACGGAGACGATAAAAACAAATAACGAAACGAAATTAAATTTCGTTTCGTTTGTAACTCACTTTTGTATGACTGACGCTCAAACAATTAAGTCAAAGATGTACATCCATATATGTATACTGAAATACTAGTATGTATATGAATACACACACGTATACATATGTAGATGTACCAAGTTTTTTTTTTTCACTGATCACTTTACTGTGAGTGGCCAGCTATTCTGTATGTAAACACACAGACAAACCGGTTTTTAGAGTCATACTGGTTTTTGAGGAAACACCTTTCCTCTATTCTCCAGAAAGCCAGACAAGGAATATTGAACTAGTTTCGTTGTTGTTACAACTCATCAGCAATATTTACCTATCTTCCGGCCTCTCTAGAGAATCGTAAAAGCACATATCGCTATATGCTTTTTCTATGAAAATTAGTAGTGGGCAGACCAACTTGCATAGAGTGTGAGTAAGTACCGGTTCAACGGAGACGATAAAAACAAATAACGAAACGAAATTAAATTTCGTTTCGTTTGTAACTCACTTTTGTATGACTGACGCTCAAACAATTAAGTCAAAGATGTACATCCATATATGTATACTGAAATACTAGTATGTATATGAATACACACACGTATACATATGTAGATGTACCAAGTTTTTTTTTTTCACTGATCACTTTACTGTGAGTGGCCAGCTATTCTGTATGTAAACACACAGACAAACCGGTTTTTAGAGTCATACTGGTTTTTGAGGAAACACCTTTCCTCTATTCTCCAGAAAGCCAGACAAGGAATATTGAACTAGTTTCGTTGTTGTTACAACTCATCAGCAATATTTACCTATCTTCCGGCCTCTCTAGAGAATCGTAAAAGCACATATCGCTATATGCTTTTTCTATGAAAATTAGTAGTGGGCAGACCAACTTGCATAGAGTGTGAGTAAGTACCGGTTCAACGGAGACGATAAAAACAAATAACGAAACGAAATTAAATTTCGTTTCGTTTGTAACTCACTTTTGTATGACTGACGCTCAAACAATTAAGTCAAAGATGTACATCCATATATGTATACTGAAATACTAGTATGTATATGAATACACACACGTATACATATGTAGATGTACCAAGTTTTTTTTTTTTCACTGATCACTTTACTGTGAGTGGCCAGCTATTCTGTATGTAAACACACAGACAAACCGGTTTTTAGAGTCATACTGGTTTTTGAGGAAACACCTTTCCTCTATTCTCCAGAAAGCCAGACAAGGAATATTGAACTAGTTTCGTTGTTGTTACAACTCATCAGCAATATTTACCTATCTTCCGGCCTCTCTAGAGAATCGTAAAAGCACATATCGCTATATGCTTTTTCTATGAAAATTAGTAGTGGGGAGACCAACTTGCATAGAGTGTGAGTAAGTACCGGTTCAACGGAGACGATAAAAACAAATAACGAAACGAAATTAAATTTCGTTTCGTTTGTAACTCACTTTTGTATGACTGACGCTCAAACAATTAAGTCAAAGATGTACATCCATATATGTATACTGAAATACTAGTATGTATATGAATACACACACGTATACATATGTAGATGTACCAAGTTTTTTTTTTTCACTGATCACTTTACTGTGAGTGGCCAGCTATTCTGTATGTAAACACACAGACAAACCGGTTTTTAGAGTCATACTGGTTTTTGAGGAAACACCTTTCCTCTATTCTCCAGAAAGCCAGACAAGGAATATTGAACTAGTTTCGTTGTTGTTACAACTCATCAGCAATATTTACCTATCTTCCGGCCTCTCTAGAGAATCGTAAAAGCACATATCGCTATATGCTTTTTCTATGAAAATTAGTAGTGGGCAGACCAACTTGCATAGAGTGTGAGTAAGTACCGGTTCAACGGAGACGATAAAAACAAATAACGAAACGAAATTAAATTTCGTTTCGTTTGTAACTCACTTTTGTATGACTGACGCTCAAACAATTAAGTCAAAGATGTACATCCATATATGTATACTGAAATACTAGTATGTATATGAATACACACACGTATACATATGTAGATGTACCAAGTTTTTTTTTTTTTTTTTTTTTTTTTTTCACTGATCACTTTACTGTGAGTGGCCAGCTATTCTGTATGTAAACACACAGACAAACCGGTTTTTAGAGTCATACTGGTTTTTGAGGAAACACCTTTCCTCTATTCTCCAGAAAGCCAGACAAGGAATATTGAACTAGTTTCGTTGTTGTTACAACTCATCAGCAATATTTACCTATCTTCCGGCCTCTCTAGAGAATCGTAAAAGCACATATCGCTATATGCTTTTTCTATGAAAATTAGTAGTGGGCAGACCAACTTGCATAGAGTGTGAGTAAGTACCGGTTCAACGGAGACGATAAAAACAAATAACGAAACGAAATTAAATTTCGTTTCGTTTGTAACTCACTTTTGTATGACTGACGCTCAAACAATTAAGTCAAAGATGTACATCCATATATGTATACTGAAATACTAGTATGTATATGAATACACACACGTATACATATGTAGATGTACCAAGTTTTTTTTTTTTCACTGATCACTTTACTGTGAGTGGCCAGCTATTCTGTATGTAAACACACAGACAAACCGGTTTTTAGAGTCATACTGGTTTTTGAGGAAACACCTTTCCTCTATTCTCCAGAAAGCCAGACAAGGAATATTGAACTAGTTTCGTTGTTGTTACAACTCATCAGCAATATTTACCTATCTTCCGGCCTCTCTAGAGAATCGTAAAAGCACATATCGCTATATGCTTTTTCTATGAAAATTAGTAGTGGGCAGACCAACTTGCATAGAGTGTGAGTAAGTACCGGTTCAACGGAGACGATAAAAACAAATAACGAAACGAAATTAAATTTCGTTTCGTTTGTAACTCACTTTTGTATGACTGACGCTCAAACAATTAAGTCAAAGATGTACATCCATATATGTATACTGAAATACTAGTATGTATATGAATACACACACGTATACATATGTAGATGTACCAAGTTTTTTTTTTTCACTGATCACTTTACTGTGAGTGGCCAGCTATTCTGTATGTAAACACACAGACAAACCGGTTTTTAGAGTCATACTGGTTTTTGAGGAAACACCTTTCCTCTATTCTCCAGAAAGCCAGACAAGGAATATTGAACTAGTTTCGTTGTTGTTACAACTCATCAGCAATATTTACCTATCTTCCGGCCTCTCTAGAGAATCGTAAAAGCACATATCGCTATATGCTTTTTCTATGAAAATTAGTAGTGGGGAGACCAACTTGCATAGAGTGTGAGTAAGTACCGGTTCAACGGAGACGATAAAAACAAATAACGAAACGAAATTAAATTTCGTTTCGTTTGTAACTCACTTTTGTATGACTGACGCTCAAACAATTAAGTCAAAGATGTACATCCATATATGTATACTGAAATACTAGTATGTATATGAATACACACACGTATACATATGTAGATGTACCAAGTTTTTTTTTTTCACTGATCACTTTACTGTGAGTGGCCAGCTATTCTGTATGTAAACACACAGACAAACCGGTTTTTAGAGTCATACTGGTTTTTGAGGAAACACCTTTCCTCTATTCTCCAGAAAGCCAGACAAGGAATATTGAACTAGTTTCGTTGTTGTTACAACTCATCAGCAATATTTACCTATCTTCCGGCCTCTCTAGAGAATCGTAAAAGCACATATCGCTATATGCTTTTTCTATGAAAATTAGTAGTGGGCAGACCAACTTGCATAGAGTGTGAGTAAGTACCGGTTCAACGGAGACGATAAAAACAAATAACGAAACGAAATTAAATTTCGTTTCGTTTGTAACTCACTTTTGTATGACTGACGCTCAAACAATTAAGTCAAAGATGTACATCCATATATGTATACTGAAATACTAGTATGTATATGAATACACACACGTATACATATGTAGATGTACCAAGTTTTTTTTTTTCACTGATCACTTTACTGTGAGTGGCCAGCTATTCTGTATGTAAACACACAGACAAACCGGTTTTTAGAGTCATACTGGTTTTTGAGGAAACACCTTTCCTCTATTCTCCAGAAAGCCAGACAAGGAATATTGAACTAGTTTCGTTGTTGTTACAACTCATCAGCAATATTTACCTATCTTCCGGCCTCTCTAGAGAATCGTAAAAGCACATATCGCTATATGCTTTTTCTATGAAAATTAGTAGTGGGGAGACCAACTTGCATAGAGTGTGAGTAAGTACCGGTTCAACGGAGACGATAAAAACAAATAACGAAACGAAATTAAATTTCGTTTCGTTTGTAACTCACTTTTGTATGACTGACGCTCAAACAATTAAGTCAAAGATGTACATCCATATATGTATACTGAAATACTAGTATGTATATGAATACACACACGTATACATATGTAGATGTACCAAGTTTTTTTTTTTCACTGATCACTTTACTGTGAGTGGCCAGCTATTCTGTATGTAAACACACAGACAAACCGGTTTTTAGAGTCATACTGGTTTTTGAGGAAACACCTTTCCTCTATTCTCCAGAAAGCCAGACAAGGAATATTGAACTAGTTTCGTTGTTGTTACAACTCATCAGCAATATTTACCTATCTTCCGGCCTCTCTAGAGAATCGTAAAAGCACATATCGCTATATGCTTTTTCTATGAAAATTAGTAGTGGGCAGACCAACTTGCATAGAGTGTGAGTAAGTACCGGTTCAACGGAGACGATAAAAACAAATAACGAAACGAAATTAAATTTCGTTTCGTTTGTAACTCACTTTTGTATGACTGACGCTCAAACAATTAAGTCAAAGATGTACATCCATATATGTATACTGAAATACTAGTATGTATATGAATACACACACGTATACATATGTAGATGTACCAAGTTTTTTTTTTTTTTTTTTTTTTTTTTCACTGATCACTTTACTGTGAGTGGCCAGCTATTCTGTATGTAAACACACAGACAAACCGGTTTTTAGAGTCATACTGGTTTTTGAGGAAACACCTTTCCTCTATTCTCCAGAAAGCCAGACAAGGAATATTGAACTAGTTTCGTTGTTGTTACAACTCATCAGCAATATTTACCTATCTTCCGGCCTCTCTAGAGAATCGTAAAAGCACATATCGCTATATGCTTTTTCTATGAAAATTAGTAGTGGGCAGACCAACTTGCATAGAGTGTGAGTAAGTACCGGTTCAACGGAGACGATAAAAACAAATAACGAAACGAAATTAAATTTCGTTTCGTTTGTAACTCACTTTTGTATGACTGACGCTCAAACAATTAAGTCAAAGATGTACATCCATATATGTATACTGAAATACTAGTATGTATATGAATACACACACGTATACATATGTAGATGTACCAAGTTTTTTTTTTTTCACTGATCACTTTACTGTGAGTGGCCAGCTATTCTGTATGTAAACACACAGACAAACCGGTTTTTAGAGTCATACTGGTTTTTGAGGAAACACCTTTCCTCTATTCTCCAGAAAGCCAGACAAGGAATATTGAACTAGTTTCGTTGTTGTTACAACTCATCAGCAATATTTACCTATCTTCCGGCCTCTCTAGAGAATCGTAAAAGCACATATCGCTATATGCTTTTTCTATGAAAATTAGTAGTGGGCAGACCAACTTGCATAGAGTGTGAGTAAGTACCGGTTCAACGGAGACGATAAAAACAAATAACGAAACGAAATTAAATTTCGTTTCGTTTGTAACTCACTTTTGTATGACTGACGCTCAAACAATTAAGTCAAAGATGTACATCCATATATGTATACTGAAATACTAGTATGTATATGAATACACACACGTATACATATGTAGATGTACCAAGTTTTTTTTTTCACTGATCACTTTACTGTGAGTGGCCAGCTATTCTGTATGTAAACACACAGACAAACCGGTTTTTAGAGTCATACTGGTTTTTGAGGAAACACCTTTCCTCTATTCTCCAGAAAGCCAGACAAGGAATATTGAACTAGTTTCGTTGTTGTTACAACTCATCAGCAATATTTACCTATCTTCCGGCCTCTCTAGAGAATCGTAAAAGCACATATCGCTATATGCTTTTTCTATGAAAATTAGTAGTGGGGAGACCAACTTGCATAGAGTGTGAGTAAGTACCGGTTCAACGGAGACGATAAAAACAAATAACGAAACGAAATTAAATTTCGTTTCGTTTGTAACTCACTTTTGTATGACTGACGCTCAAACAATTAAGTCAAAGATGTACATCCATATATGTATACTGAAATACTAGTATGTATATGAATACACACACGTATACATATGTAGATGTACCAAGTTTTTTTTTTTCACTGATCACTTTACTGTGAGTGGCCAGCTATTCTGTATGTAAACACACAGACAAACCGGTTTTTAGAGTCATACTGGTTTTTGAGGAAACACCTTTCCTCTATTCTCCAGAAAGCCAGACAAGGAATATTGAACTAGTTTCGTTGTTGTTACAACTCATCAGCAATATTTACCTATCTTCCGGCCTCTCTAGAGAATCGTAAAAGCACATATCGCTATATGCTTTTTCTATGAAAATTAGTAGTGGGCAGACCAACTTGCATAGAGTGTGAGTAAGTACCGGTTCAACGGAGACGATAAAAACAAATAACGAAACGAAATTAAATTTCGTTTCGTTTGTAACTCACTTTTGTATGACTGACGCTCAGTATGACTCTAAAAACCGGTTTGTCTGTGTGTTTACATACAGAATAGCTGGCCACTCACAGTAAAGTGATCAGTGAAAAAAAAAACTTGGTACATCTACATATGTATACGTGTGTGTATTCATATACATACTAGTATTTCAGTATACATATATGGATGTACATCTTTGACTTAATTATATATATATATATATATATATATATATATATATATATATATATATATATACATATATACATATATACATATATATATATATACATATATACATATATACATATATACATATATATATATATATATATATATACATATATATATATATATATATATATATATATATATATATATATATATATATATATATATAGTAGCGTAGCATCAATTGGCACTATCGGTCTATCGGTAGAGGGTCGGGCGCCATGCTTTGCAGCACAGTTACGTCCCTTTACGGACTGACTTCAAATCCCGCCGAGGTTAACTTTGCCTTTCATCCTTACGGGGTTGATAAAATAAAGTACCAGTAATACACTGGGATAAATGCTGGCCTTGTGCCAAAAGTAGAAACAATTATTATTACACTGAGATATCACATTAAGTGGAGACTAGAGTCTTTTCACTTTAAGATTTTGACGAAATATTTGAATATTTATATTTATTTATTTTATAACTTCTTTTTCCAATGAAAATATTTTCTAGACATTCGTAAACACAAATCACAGTATATCCATTTGTTAAAAAGTGTGGAATTTTATTGAAATAATTTCAATACAAAAATATATTATATATCGTATTAATGTATGAGGTGTATATGGAGAGGCAACAAACTATTTCCACTTTCCGGTATGCACCTTAGCTACATATACTAAAGAAGAAGATTACTATATATCTAGTCATCCTATCCACCCACTACCTTATTATTTACTTGGCACTTAAATATTAAAGGCCTGGAGAAGAGGAGATGGGGTGATGACATCATGAAATATGTGAAGGTGATCAGAGGTGAAACACTACCAGTTTAGACAAGAATAGTAAAGGACAGTTGGGGGTTGAAGGGGCTTGGAAAGTGATAATTCAGCAGTAAACTTTTATAACCTAAAAGAGAAGATTACTATATATAAAGAAGGAAACATGTTATTATAGAATCAAATAACTTTGATACTTTTGTTTTCAGCTATGAAATGATGTTATTGAGATCTAAATCGATTTTATGTCTTTTATTAGGGTCTGTGCAAAACTGTATATTACATGCAACAATGCTGCAAGTTTGTAGAAAGCAATCAGCAATAGCTTGATGTCTAATTCAAAGTAGATGCCTCTTACATGCTGCTATACGCTTTATACTACGAACGTGTCTAATGTCTTTGATAAAAGTGTGATAATCCCAGCTTATAATCATACTTCCTATTTATCGAGCCATAAATGTATACCAAAGTATACGAATATCCCATTTGTACGAATTTAGTTTCCGAAAACAAAACGTTGATGATACTCATCTGTAGATAGCTAAATGTCCAATATATACGTATGTGTGGAGGAAAGGATCAGATTGTATGCTACAAGAACGTTGTTTTGCAAAATTGTCGTAGTAAAGGCTTGCCAACCCATATTAATTTCATGTGTTATGACATAAAGCCACAACTGTTGATTGAAAATACACCACATATATTTGTTTTGATTTTTTGTTATAATTTTTTCTCGGCTTTTGTCTGGAGTGGGAACCCTTTCGCCTGCTAGTGAAATAAATGTGCCATTTAGCTAAGAGTTCCAATGAGACATGTATTCTTACCTAATTCTCAACAAGATTCATCGTGACACAGAACGCTGCAGTTTTGATTTTTAAATACAAGTCATCCAACGAGTATGAAACCGTTTCCGTCTACCCAAATTCACACACATTGTTTCGATCCACTCAATACTATTAAAAATGACACTTGTCAAAAATTCCACATAGTGGAACGTTAACCGTTCGGCTATGCTGCATATTGCTCTAGAACAATCTTTTGGGGCCACTACGCTCCTCATGGCCACGTAATTGCCTCAGCACCCCCCTCTCCTATTTCGAGAGAGATCTGCCTGCACGCAAATTGTAAATAATATATAAATAGAATCGTTAATGTATAGATAATAAATATAATATATACTATGTATAAATAAATATATTTTATTATATTTATATATAGTATGAACCATTTGATATTTAATATAAACTATATCATCTCTAACGCCCCCACCAACCCCTTACACCCCACTTCCTGACCTTCTCAACGACCCTCGTGGCGTGGTAGCGCCTACTTTTAGAACCTCTGATCTAGAGTAAAGATGTGACCGCCTGCAATCCAAAACGTTTAGTTCACATCACACACGTAGGATTTTTTCTGTTACGCATTTATTCCTGGGATTTTTCAAGAGTAAAGGAGATGCTCAATGACTCCCATACTTTTATTTAACCCTTCATTTACCAACAATGCACACTTTTTATGAGAACGTGGCTCAACAATTTTATTTTCTCGCTTTAGTAAAACGGAAATGTATTATTTAAGATATGTACAGTGAATTTAATTGACCATTAAATTTGATAGGTGTTTAAGTGATCGACCTCTAAGGAGTTATGAAATATATATCAATCTCAGTAAAGTCTCACCTCATAATTTCTCAGTACATTAATCACTCCACGGTACATTATGATATTAGATACATTTGGACGATTTTCTCATCTTTATTCTATCTCTCTATCCTTTCAGTTATGATTTGAATCAGAATAGAACTATGGACATAGGACATTGTAAATCTAACGGTCTTTTCATCTTTAATCTCTCTCTCTCTCTCTCTCTCTCTCTCTCTCTCTCTCTCTCTCTCTCTCTCTCTCTCTCTCTCTCTCTCCTCCCCTCTCTCTCTCTCCTGTCAGTTAAGAGTTGGATCCGATTAGAATTATACATATACGAAATATAAACTAAATGATCAGCTTTAATTTTAATAACATTTGTGAATAAACCATTTTTAGAAAATGTAGAAAAAAACTTGAACGCAGAAATCATGCAGGGGCGTTTGTGTGTGTGCTTCTAGAGAGAGAGATATTAAAATTGGGATGGGCAGTTTCAGGACAGGGCCTCCGTTTTCCAAACAACAAATCGGCCTGGTCGTGCAATTGTCATGCAGGTGTCTAAGTATAGCACAGACGCGTGCAACCTCAACAATGTCTTCAAGGCTAGAAGTATCTTGAAGTAAAGTATCTTACTCACTAAGTTACGATCACATCTCTCTTTGGCCACTTAGTTTATCCAGCACGTAAAGATGAAATGTAAAGTTGACCGGGATAGACGTTAGAAGCTAAAAACATTACAGTAAATTCAAATATATATATTCTAAGAACGTACTGTCAACCTAAAATATTTTTACTTCACTGAAATGCTATTAAAATTTTCAATTTAATAATTTAATATTTGTGTGTATATATTTTAAGATGTTAATTTAAATCCAGAGAATATGATTGAATTTAATTGAAATTTTGAAAATCATTAATAAATGCGTTTGAAATATATTTTCGGGACAGTTTTGTATTTTACTTTAACGGTGAGCTAATGGAATTTACCGTGTGATTCTCTATATTGTTTTAGGCATTTTATTATGGATATTACGATACCACTATGTTAAATAATTACATAGCATAGATTCGTTTTCGTGGCAAATGGAGTTAAATTTCCTTAAATGAACAATTGCTATTTTAAGATCAAATGTGTTGTTATAACTTAATTTTCGCATTTCTCGATACTTAATTGTAATTCTTTGCTTGGATGAGATAGAAAACTAAAAATAACATACAGAATATAATTGGATGAGGTGTAAATTTATGAAATGAAATCTAAAACGCTATATTGCCTACGGAGGTGTACAATAGTGAAACCTAAGAGTTGTTTGATATTTTATGAAATTTTATTTTAACTCAGAAATACGTAATTTTCATTTTACAATTCTACGACACCATGCCATTTTTCGTTGGATGCCATATTGGGGAGTGTTCTGTTACAACACTTCAGTTTGTTAATTCCATTTGATGTTATCGTAAATGATTAAAATTTTGTTCAGAGACCTTGTTTCCAACTAGGTGCTAGCTTGAGGTGTTATAAATAATACCAAGATATCCCTTAAAATTGCATCCTGGTTTCTCAGAAAGAAATGACAGTGGATATTGTAGTCTTGCTGCGAACGTCACACGTATTGGAGAATTACTCGGTACCGTACCGTAATTGAGCTAATGTGTGTATTTAGCCATGTTTTCGTCTCGGCCAGGATAAGACAGCTACAAAAAGAGAAGGTTGCATAGGTACTGGGCTAGTGTTTTTGTTGTAGATTCTAAAACAAATAGACATCGCCAGGATTGGAATGTATAAGATGGGGAACCAGAACAAACACCGTGACACGTTATGTCCTGTGCTTTAATGACGTTACCAAATCGACCACAATACTGTATGTAGTCCACTTAGTTCTACGCAACCCCAAAATGTATTTGGTCATATGACTGTCTCAATCATGTGTAATCTAGGTCTAGCCGACTACAACAAATAATAAGAACGCCGAGGGATGAAAACCTGTTGAGGTTATCTCGCAGACGCCACACGGTTGAGTCACTAATAAATTTGCTTCGTTATTATTAGCTGCAGATTTTGATATCACTTCCTGGCATATTGAAAAAATGTTATTTACCATGGCCTCGGGTCAACCCAAGCCTTGTCAGTAAAATTGAATGGACAGACTCTATTACAAAACTCACCTGTTGGATTGTAGCTGAAACTTAAATGGCCAGCCTTGTCACACACTGCATCTCTCTGAATCACTTTGGAAATTAGATTAACGGTTCACATGTGTGTATAATTTTCACCCCCTTATAGGTTGATTTCGTGAGCAGACTGTTCCGTACATAGAACAGCTAGAACACTCATCACCGAAACAGACGGAACTCCATTCCGATGAAGTCATCGACATTGAGGTGGTTCGGTATTGCAAGAAAAATAAATATAGGAAATTCTTTGAAGTAAAACTAAATGTATCTTTTTT
>OZ024741.1:124905282-124935282 GCA_964016885.1 Eledone cirrhosa
GAATGTATTTTTCAATCACCAACATATTTATGCATTGTGTCATTTCTAAGTCGGTATTAAAAAGAAAGGCATTGCTTTAAAATAAATGCATGGTGCATGTAATTGACGTCTGCGTACATATTCATCACATTAGACAATGGCCGAAGATTGTACTAAGAACTATTGCATAAATTATATCCGTGTGTTGCCGTCTTTACTTACATCATACATCTCTCTCTCTCTCTCTCTCTCTCTATATATATATATATATATATATATATATATATATATATATATATATAAATATATGTACATCTCAATCTCTCTACATGTAGGTTGATACCTACACATCTAACTTGCTTCTTATTTATCATTTATCTCTATGTCTATCATCTATTTCTACATCTGTCATTTCTCGCTCTCCCGCTCTCTCCCCTCTCTCTCTCTCTCTCTCTCTCTCTCCCTCACCCTCTCTGTTTTTCTCTCTCTCTTTCTTCCCCTGTTTCTATCCCTCTGTTTGTCTGTCTATCTATCTGTCTACCTATCTGTGTACAAGATTATTTCTAATTAAAAACATTTTCCAATAATCGGGTACCATGTATATCGGAAGAGAGTGAGTGAGAGAGAGAGAGAGAGAGAGAGAGAGAGAGAGAGTGAGAGAGAGAGAGAGAGAGAGAGAGAGAGAGAGAGAGAGAGAGAGAGAGAGAGAGAGAGAGGCACACAGAAAACATCGTTGGAAGAGAACGATATTTGGAATACCTCATCACATCTGTCTTTCTTACATTTGTGTCCCATGAATTCAAAATAACAAATTTTGTCAGGCTTTTAAATAGAAGGACGAAATGTGTGTAGATTCTTATGATATAAATTAAAGATGTATAATTATCCGTTACCAGACAGAAATATATTACTGGAAGTTTTCTATTAATGAGGACACTTACAAACCCTGTCCACGTTTCGTGTGATTTATTATTTAATACAATGTGGAGAATTTACCAACATGATTTGCTCAAACCAACATCCAAAACAACGCCCACGTCCAAAACCTTAGAGATAGATTTTTAGAAAGATTCCATTCACAACATAAGATGTAAACAAGAATTCCTACTCTAAATTTATAAAATGAATAGATAAGATGTATAAGTCTTTCTAACTAGATTAAATTCCATGATACTATCACAGAAAAACCACCTACACTAGGATATGAAGCTACAAGTAACTGCTTACGTCAATGAGCATAGGTGACCCTACTACTTAATCAGAAGTTACCGGTTGATACATACATGATGGCTGCCCCCTTATTATCAAGTATGGCTATTTCACGATATACCATTATTAATAATTATTAATTCATTCTATCGTGCAGTGCCTGTTCGTGAAGGCTGTTTTTAAAGTAAGGAAGGACTGTGCACTGAGCCAATTCCACTCTCTGAGCGACACTATCTATAACCTGAAAAGAAAAAAAAGATCAACATTATCGGTAACATCGGAATACATACATACGTACGTACATACATACATAAAGGATAAAGAATAAAGATCCCATATTTAAACCTGGCGGAGCTCAACCCTCTCCAGTTTTCAACACATCCGATATTTCTATAGTGGGAGAATCGACCCAGTACTGGCCTGATTTGAACGCACAATGAGGTGTGACGAATACCGTAAATCATTCTATGCGACGCCTTAACGTCTCTGCCAATTCGCCGCCATACATGTTGATTGCTATTTCTTGTCAGAAGAGTGCCATCCCTTCATTGAAAATTGCGAAGTCATGTGCACGCAAGTGACTTTTCAGACCCGCTTGTTTTTTTGCAGGATGTGACACTTGAACTGTCTACCTCCTGCCATTAGCGGCTGGGGTGTGTTTTCATGCAGGTGGGACGAATACCGTAAAGCCTTCTATCCGAGGTCTTAACGACTCTGCCAATTCGCCGCCATACATACAAACATACATACATGCATACAAACGTACATACATACATACATACATACATACATACATACATACATACATACAGTTACGGAATACTTAACATAATTATACGCATGTACACTTTTTTATTGGATGACATTTAATAATTTTAATAAAGTGAAGGAGGAAAAGGGTTTCACAGCTGTATCCGTAAGTCCAATATTTTGATAATGGTTATATCTTAGCAAAACTATAGTGCTAAGCAACATCCACAACAACAACTAAACACACGAATTCCAAATATAAACGTTTCTATTATTATACAAAGATATATTCATGATTTGATTTCTTACCTGTCTATTAAAGATAGTGACAGAGAGAGAATGATCGAAGCTGGAGGAATTAATGACAGGAGAGAAATATGAGTGTAAGTTTGATATTTAAAAGTCTATTAAATGATTCGTTAATAAATATCAAGCAATGTTTGTTATTGACAATATAATGAGGGGCGGAAGTGCAAGCAAGCAAATGTTAATGTTAAATCAAATGAAATCTACTCCGAGATTTCCACTTTATTACGAGATTGTGACTTAACTGCCATGTTTTATATCATCATAAATGTTAAATAGAAAAACAAGATATAAACAAAATATTGACATCCAAGTTGAATCTAGCTGAAACAGGAAGTGTGCTGAATATTATGAAGGAAAAAAAAACACCGGAAATAAATTAATCTGGCTGTTGTTGTTGATGTGGTTCATGTGAAAAATTATTCGTTCCGTTTGGTATTAAAATCTGAAGAACTAACAAAAATATATAATTGGGTGACGTGGGTGATATTTCCGATTTGGAAATATCTTGTGAATAGTTAAATTGTAAATTTTGCTTAATCAGATATAAGTAAAGCTTTTCTTTGAGCACACACGCACACACACACACACAGACACGCACACACATATACACACACACGCACGCACACACATGCACACATACGCACAAACGCGCACACATACACACAACATACACACACACACAACATACACACACACACACACACATATATATATATATATATATATATATATATATATATATAGAGAGAGAGAGAGAGAGAGAGAGAGAGAGAGGGAGAGAGAGAGAGAGAGAGAGAGAGAGAGAGAGAGAGAGAGAGAGAGAGAGAGAAACGATTATTAGGAAGGAAAATGTTTTCTTACCGTTATTTTTTCCGGGGTTAGAACATGTTTAAAGCAAATTATTTTACTTTCTGTGAAGTGTCAAACCATTAATTTATTTATTTTTAATTGACAATAACATTAATTTATTTATTAATGTATTTATTTATTTTTTAACAATTACCGGTTTCAGCATTTTATGCATTTTCACATTGTGTGAGTGGGAGAGAAAAAAAAGGAATTTGTGTTTGTACAAAATGTAGAACAGAAATTAAGGTGATGTTAAACATGGTAGAGGAAGTAATGGAGGTAATGGGGAAGAGGAAATAATATTATTTACAACTTGTACTCTGTTGTTGTTGTTTTTAACTTTCCAATATATATATATATATATATATATATATTTCAGTCGTTTGGAAGCCTCGACAATGCAAATGGGTAAATCTCCGGGTAACAAGGTCCGGTGGTGGAGAGAGAGATGTAAGTGGGTGTACGTTGAGATGCGTGGTGTGTATAAGATGTGTGAGATGTGTAGAATGAAGGGAAGAGTATAAAGGATAAAAATAAAAATAACAACACAAGAGAGAGTTACCTTGGGAGAGATTTAATAGTCCCTATATATTTCATATTCACATCCATCAACTGGGGTTTTTTTTCCGGGGTGGGGGAAAAGGTTGTCTGTCGGACAAGTCCGGAACGCGACTTTCGCTGTTTGTGGTTTTGAATATCAGAGATAGTCGGCAGACCGCGCGTGCGCGTGAAATGGGGTCGGTCGTACAGAGGTCAGCGGCCGAATGAGGGAGTGGGATGGCGCTAGCTGTCAGTCCATTCTCTGCCTGTTTGTTAAATGTTACTGTGTGTGTATGTGCGTGTGTTGTTGTCTCGCTTGAGTGTGTGTGTTGTGTGTGTGTTGTTGCCTTGTTCATCTGTATTGGCAGTGTAGTATGTTCGTATGGTGGAATGCTACTGTGTGTGTGTGTAGTTGTCTCGTTTGCGTGTGTGTATGTGTGCGTGTGTTGTGTGTTGTTGCATCGCTTGTTAACTTAAACCAGCCATTTCATTTCGCTTCTCTCTGATCGGTTGTTTATTTGCGGTTGCAGTCGTTTGATAAAAAGCGCTTCCTTGATACGTAACGTTTCTTTGAGTCGCTAGAATTGTGACAATGGGCCTTCCGTCTATGTTTCCGCATTTGTCTATGTGTTTCCGGAAAGACGAGGCCCTGTTTTTAGTGTGTTCCTTGATCCGGATGTGCAAAGTTCGAATTGTGCTACCTATGTAGTATTGGTTGCACCTGTCACATTCTATCTTATGCACGACGTATGTGCGTAGTCAACAGTTAGCATGGCGTATCGGGCAGTCTCTGAGGGAGCATGCGTCAGTAGATTTTTCGGGTTTCCTGGAGAGGCATCTTCGCAGGGAGGGGCCCGAGTGGGCCAGGTGGATGTCGAGGCCCTCTCTCCGTATAGCTTTGCGGATAGCGTTGGTGGTTTGCTCGCCCAGGTGTGGCATTTTAAGGAAGCACTTGTCTTGGGTGCTTCTCTGTCTCTTGCGTCTGGTGTCTCCTATTCTGTCTGTGATCGAGGTAGGGTACCCGTTCGTCTCCAGCACCTCGAGGAATCGCTTGGTATGAGTGACACTACTCGCGCGATCACTGCATCTGTTTTTGATACGCTCGATCTCGTTCGTGATGTATCCTCTTTTGGCACTGTTAGGGAGGGCGGACTTGTAGTGAACGAATAGGTCCCTGCGGGCTGCCTTTCTGTAGAAGTTGCAGTGGATCCCTCCTTGTTCCGTGATGTTGATTCGGAAGTCGAGGAGGGCAAGTGACCCGTCTTCGTTGGGGTGTTCAACACTGAAGTCAATGTTCTCGTCCGTGCTGTTGAACGTCTCATAGATTCTGTTCGCCGTGTCTTGGGATGATGTGAGGATGAGGATATCGTCCACGTATCTTGAGAAAAAGGCTGCGGCGTTGGGGTGGCAGGCGTTGAGTGCCTTGCATTCGAGGTTGTCCATGTAGGAGATCGCTAGCACACCTGATAGGCTTGATCCCATGGGCAATCCCGAGGTTTGTTGGTATATTTGGTCAAGGAATCCGAAGTAGGTGTTGTCGACGACGATGGATAGGAGTTTGTGGATGTCAGTGGTGGTGAGCCCGAAGCAGTGTAGGTCGGTGGATTGGACGCGTTCTATTAGTACATTGACGGCCGGGAGTGCCGGGACCGAGGTGTAGAGAGCGACTACATCAAGGCTGAAGGCATATCTGTTATTCCTTCTGGTGTCGGGATCCATTTGATGCAGGCGCTTCAACACCTCCTCGGAGCTGTTAACGTGTCCCGGCAAGGTATCTAAGATGGGTTTGAGTATTCTGGCTAGGAGCCATGACATTTTGTAGAGTGGTCCCTCCACGCTCGATACGATGGGCCTGATTTTTAGGTCAGGTCCCTGTTAGTGTGTTTTCACGAGGTGGTAGAAGGCGGGTAGTCTGCTGTTCCTCGTGAGGAGGTTGTATCTCAGCTTCTTCGGGAGCTTCCGCCGGTCGCAGATGTTGGTCCAGGCGGAGTTGATGTGTTCTTCTATCTGCGCGGGAGTGATTCCTGTGACCTTGGAGTAGAGGTTGTCATCGTCAATGTGTTGGAGGGCCAGGGTGTTGTAGGCCTCTCTGCTGCTGACCTCTGTACGACCAACCCCATTTCACCAGCACGCGCGGTCTGCCGAATACCTCAGATATTCAAAACAACAAACAGCGAAAGACGCGTTCCGGACTTGTCCGACAGACAACCTTTTCCCCCACCCCGGAAAAAAAAAACCAGTTGATGTATGTGAATCCGAAATATATAGGGACTATTAAATCTCTTCCAAGGTAAATCTCTCTTGTGTTGTTATTTTTATTTTTATCCTTTATACTCTTCCCTTCATTCTACACATCTCACACATCTTATACACACCACGCATCTCAACGTACACCCACTTACATCTCTCTCTCCACCACCGGACCTTGTTACCCGGAGATTTACCATATTCATTGTCGAGGCTTCCAAACGACTTAAAGATATTTACTTATTGTTCCACAATGCTTCAAGCTAACTTCAATACTCTCATATATATATATATATATTAGAAAATGAGTTATTTTTTCCAAAATCAAAAAAGACGACATGTCCTACACGAGTGAAAGTATAAGGAAAAAAGATGAAATCGAGAATGCAACTGGAGTCTTTTTAAGAATATTTATTTGGTTCCTTTACCGGTTTTGCAGTTCTTATGCTTTTCAAAAGTAGAATTGAGATGGAGGGTTTGTGGTTTTTCTCGCATCTAGTTGATGTTCGAATGTTACTTCTGTTTTATGCGGATAAAAGTGGCTCGAAATGGTAGGGGTTTTTTTTAAAGTAATTTGGTTGGTTGATGGCTCTCACGTGAATAAATATAATAAAAATCTCGCCAGTTCGCATTACAAAGTTCTTATTATATTTGCCTTTAAAAAAAGGGGTGGCGGGCTCAGATTGTTTTTTCATATATGAGTGTAATTTGGTTGGTTGATGCAGTCACGTGAATAAGCACATCAACTTTCGAGCCAGTTCGTATTTGAGGGTTCTTTTCACTTTAAAAAGTAGCTCAAAAAAGTTTTTTTTATAAATGTAATTTGATTGTTTATGACTGTCACGTGAATAAGTACATTAAATTTCGCGCCCGCATTTGGGAATGTTTTGTAGCCATTTACAGAATTTTGTGCCAAACAAAAGATAATGGTCAAGAAAGAAGGGATGGGGAGAATTGTTCTAGATCAGTGAGTATGGCTTATGTGCTGAGGTGTCAAAATTCAGACTTTCTATTGAAATAAAGAAAGTAGAGATATGTATTTTTATGTGTGCTGGTGTTGTGTGTGTGTGTGTGTGTAGGAAAATGATTCCGTTAGTAGAAATGGTGGAGGGAGTTATGTGTATGATGGGGTATGGTTAGCATGTTAAGGTTTTAGAGTATTAACGTATGTTAAGGTTTATTTAGCTCTGGTTTTTATTTTCGAATATAGAATACGTTATGTGTGTGTGTGTGTATGTATGTGTCTATTTTGGATGGTTAGCATGTTATGGTGTTAACATAATGTATATTAAACTATATTTAATGCTGGTCTATATTTTTGAATAAACATATTTTTCCTTATATATTCGTATTTGTTCTGTTGTATTGTCAGCGCAAAGACTTGGAATTTGGGTGTCTTATCGCTTGCGCAAATGTCTAGACTTAGTCATGACATACTTATGTATATGTATATATATATATATATATATATTGTTATACCACTTAATACCAGTATGAAAAATAGCTCAATGTAAATACATCTGATGTCTTACAGGTCAGGAATATAAATTACAGAATAATCAAAAATATGTTCAAATCATTTGATTGCTGACAATCGTTTCTTCCAAACTCTCGTTTTGAATCATATGAGCATTAGCAAAGTTTAGACATATAATTAACCTCCTATTCCACAGAACAATCGTAAAGACACGTAGATATTACTGTTGTCACCAACGGTGCCATATTTAAAGAGTGAAGGTCGTGTGGTTAGTATCATTGGATGCGACAAAGATTATAAAAGAATAATACAACAATTATAGAAGAATTAAAGAAGAAAGTTACTCGCAAAATGAGGACTTTAGCGGTACATAGGCAAACATATATATATATATATATATATATATATATATATATATATATATATATATATATATATATATATATATATATATATATATATATATATATATGTAGCAAGATGACGCTACCTGGTGTCAGGCTTTAAAAACAGACTATTAACTGCTCTTAGTTCTGACGTCACGTTCTGACGTCATTAGCTAAAGGCTGTCTCTTCCGACCTTTACTTTCAAGCCAACAAGACGTGTCTGTTGGCCTGTCGCATCTATAATGCACCATGCGGTCAACGATACATTTCAACGCATTCCCTTTATGACAATATCTGACACGAAGTCAAGGAGCAACAGATGTAGTAACCTGTCTCGTTTATTTTCAGTGATTAAAATGCTTATGTATATATATCATCGAGGTAGTCTTTCATGAACTGTTTGTTGCGCATACACTTACAAAAAACTGGGGAAAGTGAACAAATCCTCTAAATATATATATATATATTGCAGACTCCTGCAAGCGGAATTTGTCGATCTTGCATTTGCAGAAACCTAGCGTTGATGTTGTGTGCTGTATGTGATGTATATCGTATGCTATACGATATGCATTATATATTTTGCATAGTTACGTCCCTTTACGATCTGAGTTCAAATCCCGCCGAGGTTGACTTTGCCTTTCATCCTTACGGGGTCGATAAAATAAAGTACCAGTAATGCACTGGATAATTGCTGGCCTTGTGCCTAAAGTAGAAACAATTATATATTTTGCATTCAACCTTATCGTTTTGTCCAGGTCAGTCTAAAATCTTTTCCTGAGTCCTGTATTTTCGTTGCTCTAGTGATGCGGCTGGACTGCCGATCGCTATATTTGATTTGCTAAGCTGTCAAAACGTATTGTTATTACTCTGGGGTACTTTTCCCATCCGAGTGCTAAAGCTACAGACCGAGTTTGCATTCGTTAGCTTGGCCGCGAACTAAAGCTTCGTTAATGCTGTACTAGAATTTATATATATATATATATATATATATATATATATATATATATATATATATATATATATATACATATATATATATATTGGAAAGTTAAAAACAACAACACGGGAGTACAAGTTACAAAAGGTATTAGATTCACGCTTAGTGGGAGTGGTGGGCGTGGGTGCAGCATTTCGGGCATGAGCCCTTCATCAGGAGAGTGGGGGAGGAGGAAGTCCGAGAAGGCGTGAGGGGAGAGTTAGTGGGGAAAAAATAAAACGTGAAGTGGAAAATAAAAGTTAAAAACGAGTTGTGAAAAGAAGTGAGGCGTGTAGAGGTGGTGGTGTGTGGGGATGGAGGGAGGGAGGGGAAGGAAAAAAGGGATCCGAGCGGGGAGGGTGGAAGGTGAGGTGTGTGTGTGTGTAGGTGTACGGGGAGAGCGAAGTTGCGTGCTTGAGTTTTGGAAAACCATTGTGTATGTTGGGGTGGAGTGTAAGTCTGTGTGTGTGTGTGTGTGTGTGTGTGTGTGTGTGTGTGTGTGTGTGTGTGTGTGTGTGTGTGTGTGTGTGCGTGTGCGTGTGGATGGAAAGGGGTCTGATGGGGTGGGGGAGAGCGTGCGGAATCCGGAGGCAGAGTGGGTGTATGTGAGGGTACGCAGGTGTGTGTGTGACTGTTTGTGTGGTGTGGATACGTTGGAGTGTATGATTGCGTGTGTGCAAAAATGGTGTAAGTGTTTATGTGTGTGTAAAATGATGGCACTGTTCCGGGTTGTTATCTCATAGATATCCGAGCCTGTAAACTCTGCGACAGCGTCCATGGGAATGGTGAGGAGGTGGTAGAAAGTTGTGGGGTGTGCGCAACAGGAAGAGGTCAAGATGATCAAGTCAAGGGGTGGAGATGACAGGGCGATGTGTGAGAGAGAGGGAAGGGAGGAGGTGAGCAGTCCAAATTGGTGAGATGTAGTGACAGAGTTGTCAAGTGGTAGGCAGATAGATATATACATATGACTTCTACAGGACTAGAACGGTTTCATTCGTATGAATTCATCAGGAATGAAACAGCTCTAGTTATTTCTATATATAGTAAGCCTATAATCTAAATAAGTATTGAGTACCTTATTTATCTGTGGTTAACCCCGGCACTACTCTGGAACCTACATATTATATATATGTGTGTGGGGGGGGGGTATGTGTGTGTGTGTGTGAATGTATATGCATGTATGTATGTGTGTATCTGTATGTAAATATATAAGTGTGTATTGTATATATGTATGTGTGTGTTTGTTTGTGTATGTGTGTGTTTGTTTGTGTATATGTGTGTTTGTGTGTGTATGTGTATCTATACATTGCAGTGGATTGTCGGAGCCTTTTGAGCATCAGACATGTTCCATGCAGTACCTGTTCTGGCTTGTTACTTTCCCATCTAAAATTGTGCTTTGCGATTTATATCCCACTGATGGCGAAACTAAGAGTGAATAACCAGATTACTGAACCACTGTAATAGTGTGGGGAGGACAATAGCTCTCTGCTACTGCAGTAGAACAATAATTATGTCTTTGTCTTATCTCTTACCGTAAAACATTTTCAAAACGTCTGATAAGTTTCAGTAAGACGCTACAATGCTGCAGAAATATGTTTTACCCAGTGTATTTGTTATTTTATTTGTCATCCATTAACCTTTATATATTTCTACCGCATTGTACCAGTTTTCTCGAACTTATTCATTTATTACATACCTCACGATGCTCCGTATTAACTCTGCTACTTTATTTTCAAATTATTTAATCAATAAACTTTTTAATCTATCTTGTCTCGGATTTGTCTATAATTACTCCCACCTACAAGGTCTTTATAAGTTTTCTTTCATAGATTTGATGCGAATTTTATTTCATCTTCGAGTTCTTAAAAGTAATAACCATGCTTAATTCTTCCATTTTATCAAGATTTCAGATGATTTATACTTATTTAGATAACATATAAGATCGGTGCGTAGAGAGTATCGGTGGAGCGTCGAACAACATGCTTCGCGGCAAAGAGTTACGTCCCTTTGAATTCTGAGTTCAAATCCCACCGCGGTTGGTTTTGCCTTTCATCCTCACAGTGTCGATAAAGTAAAGTACCAATAACGCACTGGGGTCGATTTAACCGACTCTCACCTCCCCAAAAATTGCTGGCCTTGTGCCTAAATCAGAAACCATTATTAGATCAAATACACCCATTCTACCTCTAATTTATCTTAATGCCAGTGGCCTTGTGCCAAAAGTAGAAGCAGTTTATCTTAACGCCTTCTGTCTTACCGTTTCCATATTCATCAGCATCATCATGACCACCATCATCAAAGGCATCATCATTTTACATCCGTTTTTTTTCTTCTTTTTGCGGGGTTTCCGGCTTTCATAGGCTTTATCGATCGTTACAGTCATAGTAATTCCTTATTTAAAGTCACTAGAAACAGCTGGCCACGCCTCATTTAGATACGTGGCATCTTTGATAGGGGCCTCCACGGCCAGATGACTTTCCTAACATCAATCACCATACACTATGTATTCATTGCATTTTATCGAGCCACCAACAGGAAAGTTACTCTTAAAAGACTAAAGAGCCTGATTTTAGTGCGTTCAATCGTTAGCCACTGTACCGGATGAACTGAGGACATTTCAATCATGACACTAACATTAGATATTAGAGAGATTGCTTTGTCCCTTGCTAATCTAAGCAGTCCCTATCTCTTCCGGTGTCAAAAATTACATTTTTTTTTTCTTCCCCCTCTTTTATCTGAAATGTTTGCAAATGTATATAGTATTTGCCACATTATATTATTAACTCTTCGATCAACTATGTTATATATTTTCTACTAACCTTAACATTTTTCAAATAAATTTACCGCAATTACTAAACTAAGAGCTAAGATGCACGATAATCTAAATAGAAATAGTATCAAGCTGTGTAACGTAGCTATAACACATTAACCAGAAATGTTCCATTTTCCAGTTTACCTATCGTATATATTAAACTAATGAAGTAAACGAAAATTGTAAAGGACCCGAATTAAAATATTTCAATTACGAACCATATAGTAATAATAATAATAATAATAATAATAATAATAATTGTATCTACTTTTGGCACAAGGCAAGCAATTATCCCAGTGTATTACTGGAACTTTATTTTATCGACCCCGTAAGGATGAAAGGCAAAGTTAACCTCGGCGGGATTTGAACTCAGTCCGTAAAGGGACGTAACTGTGCTGCAAAGCATGGCGTCCGACCTTCTACCGATACTGCCAATCCACCGCCCTTATAATAATAATAATAATAATAATAATAATAATAATAATAATAATAATAATAATAATAATAATAATAATTGTTTCTACTTTTGGCAGAAGGCCAGCAATTATCCAGTGTATTACTGGTACTTTATTTTATCAACCCCATAAGGATAAAAGGCAGAGTTAACCTCGGCGGGATTTGAACTCATAATAATAATAATAATAATAATAATAATAATAATAATAATAATAATAATAATAATAATAATAATAATAATCTTGTGGAACTTTAGCATCCAAACAGACCGAAAAATAGATGCAAATAGACCTGATATAATATTGAACGACTTTCAAAGGAGGGTATGCCTGCTAATTGATATGTCTGTTCCAATAGACAAGAATGTATCTATAAAAACATTTGAAAAATTGAGCAAGTATAAGGACTTGGAGATTGAAATTGGAAAAATGTGGAAATTGAGAACTAAAACAATACCAGTGGTTGTAGGCGCTCTGGGAATGATACCTAAGGGGTCTAACGACTACTTATCGCAAATCCCAGGAAACCCACGTATAGGAGAAATACAAAAGATAGTACTAATGGGAACTGGCCATATACTAAGGAAGATCCTGTCAATATAAGTACATCACAAGTCTAAACACTAAGGATGCATGTGTGAATATGTATGTTCTTTCTTGAACATGGCGGAACTTGTTGTCTCTTGAGGTCACTGGTTGTGACTTGGTGATAACTCGTATGAACATAAAGCAAGATAAATGCAAATAATAATAATAATAATAATAATAATAATAGTTTCTGATTTAGGTACAAAGCCAGCCATCTTGTGGGGGCGGAGAAAGTCGATTAAATTCACCCCAGTGCGTTACTGATACATTATTTTATCGACTCAGTAAGGTTGAAAGGCAAAGCTAGCCTCAGTGAGATTTGAACTCAGAGCGTAAAGAGCCATAATTCTATTCCACAAAACTGTGGCTACGGTCACAACTATACACTCTTCGATTACACAGCCAAAAGACAAGCAATAATTTCATGTTCTTAATTATAGTTGAATAAATATATATTGGGAAATTCTGTACATAATAATAAAAAGTGAATTTTGTAAAGTATCACAACTATATATTACCCTTAAGTTACCTTGGATGTAAAATACGTTTTGCACAAACAGCCACACGTTTCCTATTAATTAGTTCGTTAAATTGAGGGTTTGCAGCAATATGCGGACGGAGTTTTTTCTGATTTGAAAATATTACCTGTTTTTTCTTTCATTCTTAAAACTGTATTTGTTGTATGTTAAATGTAATCTATTCAATCTATATATAGCCAATAACGTTCTCAAATCTTCATTTTGCTCCAAGCTATTACCATTTGCAAATCCTTACTTGTCATAAATTTATTTTAATTAAGGACACTTTTGTTAAACATATCACCATTCTAGATAACAAATGGCTGACGAAAATATATTGCTGTTTATAGATTCTATCTGTATCAAATATTTAATCACCACAAAAGATTTTGAATAGTTTACTATAAGTGTACGTTAACTAGGCATCCGTCGGGGTCCTACATATACATATATATATATATATATATATATATATATATATATATATGTATATATATAATAAAATAAGTCCCTCATCAGTGATTTGCCGAAGATCATAGATATTTCATTGCATTAAAAATCATATATCTCACGTCGGTGCAATAATAACCAAAATAAGTTATTAGGACAATTAAAACGCGTAAAGCGAGTGAGACAGGAGAACAACAAAAAGTATAGCTAACCGTAGAGGACAGAAACAAGCTTCAAAAATTATTCTGTTTAGCGTAAGCTAGGTGAATATATGAGCGCTTAGAGAATAGATCCTACACGAACGAAGACTATGAGCAGAGAGAGAAAAATAGCGTTCGTGGTGTGCAGGATGAAATGAAGAGAAGAGAGAGAAAAACAGTGAGTGAGTGAAAGTGTGAGGAAGAGTTAACGGACATGACAGAGGGGGAGAAACAGAGAGAATGGGGGGAACAGTAAGAGAGAGAGAAAAAAACACAGAATCGCAGTGGTAAATATATGTATTAAAATATAGAGAAAAATACTGCAGGTAGCACATGGATAACATGTATAATATATATATATATCAAAATGAAAATCCGAAGGCAAGGTAAAATTCCAATCATTTAATCACGACACATGTTTCAGTAAGAGATAGATCGATTGTGAAGCCATGATCGATTATCACTGATCTCATCAGGTGAAAATAAATTGTCTTCAAATTCTTGATATGAGGGAGAGAAAAAACGATGTTCTTTCACATAATTCATTCCCTCATATGAAGACACACCAGTCAGTCAGAGACAAGGCGACTGCTATTAGCTTTAGTTGAGGTCATAAAAGTTTTCAGACTTCTATCGCTGCAAAAGTGGCTGGACATCAAACAAATCCGTAGGGATACAGTCAGTCACAGTTAGAAGTGAGTGGGTACACACACACACTCCACACCCGCATACATCGGCTCGAGGTCAAAGAAAAATAAAAATAAATACATATATATACACACATCAACACAGTATTAAATCCGCAGAATTAGCGTGGGTGGGTACACACACCCCCCAACACACACCGAAGCGATATCCGAGAAAAAACACATATAAGAATGTACCAACACAGCAATCACCGAAAAGTTAGTTCGCAAAGCAACAGAAGTTATGTCGGTCAAATCTCAATATGACGATGTAAATCGGAAATATTGGGTTAACCAACGCTACATACATACATACACACACGCGCGCGCGCGTGCGCGCAGGTAAGTTCAGTTCAGTGTTCTGCTGTACGTGTATAGATCCAATTGTAACATCCATATCTTCAAGTGTGTGTTATGGTAAGTGGTATATACACATCCGAATCGTCCAAAAAATGTGGGTGGGTGGTCCGGGTATATACTCATCCATGTGAAGAGCAAGCAATCAGCTCATGTCGAACTCCTTGTGTACCGTTGTCCAGTTGAGAATCAGAATCACCAAATCCGTGCGTGCAAGCAACTGCAATGTGGGCCGGCAAAGGGCTCTAAGTAGGGTTGGGTATAGGGTAAATGAGTCCGCAAGTGCGATCTCCCGCCACATGAGCCAATGAGCTTTTAAGATATAGAAGGTGAAGTAAGAAAATACAGGATAGTGAAAACCAGAGGATGTGTGTAGGCCCATTAATGGTGTGTCAGTATCGTTGTTCAATCCGTAACGGTGAGTCCTCCATGGTTAGATGATCACGCATCAAAACCTGGTGTAGTGTTCAGTCGGTAGGAACGTGACATTCGTAAAAGTGGGAGCTCAATGTCTAAAGGAAGCGGGTACTGTGTGTAGAGCTATGTATAGGGAGCGTAATCGGTCCTAACTGGGTGTGTAATCAATCTAACTATTTACTAGCTAGGTATTCTAAAAGAGAGCACTCAGCTGTGAGAACTCCGTGGAAACAGGCCGATATCTTTGCAAGTGCGCAAACAATCTTAGCCGTCTAACTACCTAAGTGTGTGACTGTCCGTTTATTGAGAGAACTCTATGGCTAAAGTAAAGAGGGAGGAGTTATTGGTAGGTTACCTTCCAAAAATCCTGCGGAAGGTTTTCGAGGTTCTATGTTGACAGTTGCTGAAAAAATCTGCTCTTCTATTAATTAATAGGGGGCCGCCTCTAATAATATTGAAAGTTTCAACTATACATAAATTGCACACGCCAGTGCTACCGTTATAAGGTTGGGCTGAACAAACTATGGACCAGGATAAGGAGTGCTCTATATTCTGACGTTTAAGCTTCCAGACTAATTCCGAAAGTGCCGTGCTATTTTTCTTATCAAATCTATTAAAGGTATGGCGGTGAATATACCATCTATCCTTAAATTCCGTGGCAGTTGCCCCAACATACCTAAAGGTTCTATCAGGAGTGGAGACCTTACAGTCGTAGACTATGTTTTTGGTAAGGCATTTCCCAGCCAAGGGGCAGGTGGCGGTACTTCTGCAGTTGCATTTTTTGCTATCAATCTGGGTGGTTCTGGATGGACCACGGTACCTTTGGAGTCGGGTCTCAGTTCCAGTCTGCTCTATGGGTAAATTCCCTGGGGTAGGGGCGACCCGACTCGCTTCACGTGTATGAGTCAGTTCCTCAATAGAGCTGCCATTGTTCCTGCCATGCCTAATTCCCTCATTGGCTGTCTTAAGTCTACTATAATTCATCTTAGCTATATTCTGAGCTATGTTTCTAGTTGTGGAGTAGGACAGCTTGATAGTATTTCTATTGAATATTTTATAATATCTGTGCGATCTAGGGAAGCATTTGTCTAAGGCTCTAAAGAATAGCTTAGCTATACTAGTGGTCAGGCCAGTGGAGTAAGGGGGATTATACCACAGGACTTTTCTGGTCCGAACCACCCTAGAATAGTCACTAACGGTATTACCAAAAGCGTCTCTAGTAGAATTTCAGGACTATCTTCCAATGTAGATACCTTTAATAAGATCTCGAATTACTATAATAGCGCCTAGGAACGCGCAGGTCATAGCGAGAGAATCTCATTCAAACGTCCATTAAATAGAAGTAACTTTGTTCGCGATAGCTTAGGCTTAAATCGTGACACTCTAGTTAACAGCAGGCGGGATACGAGGGAGGATTCACATAGTCTTCATGCTGTACTGCCGCCTAGTCCCAATGCTGTCGGTACTAATAGAAACAGCCACCCAGGTAATAATACTGGGTCTGAGCAACATAACGCCAGCGGAAACTCTAATAGTAACCTTAATTGTGGAACCGATAGAACTACCGCTGAACGCAGTATGGAACGAGGGTCGAGTAGGGTGAATTGGGTCAGGTGTAGCAGACGCATAGGTGATACAACCCCAGCTATCGAGGGTAAACCCAATAGCCGCACGGGTGGGTACACCGCCCTGGAGACTTGGGACGATTCCGAACACAATCGTGACACCCCAGGACACCACCGACCCACAGGTAATTTCCAGTTACAATATACTAGTAACTACTAGGGAGACAGGTAGTTCTAATATAGTTAGTAGGAACAGGAGACATCGGACCAGAAAAGTCCTGTGTATAATCCCCCTTACTCCACTGGCCTGGCAACTAGTATAGCTAAGCTATTCTTTAGGGCCTTAGACAAATGCTTCCCTAGATCGCACAGATATTATAAAATATTCAATAGAAATTCTATCAAGCTGTCCTACTCCACAACTAGTAACATAGCTCAGAATATAGCTAAGATGAATTATAGTAGACTTAAGACAGCCAATGAGGGAATTAGGCATGGCAGGAACAATGGCAGCTCTATTGAGGAACTGACTCATACAAGTGAAGTGAGTCGGGTCGCCCCTACCCCAGGGAATTTACCCATAGAGCAGACTGGAACTGAGACCCGACCCCAAAGGTACCGTGGTCCATCCAGAACCACCCAGATGGATAGCAAAAAATGCAACTGCAGAAGCACCGCCACCTGCCCCTTGGCTGGGAAATGCCTTACCAAAAACATAGTCTACGACTGTAAGGTCTCCACTCCTGATAGAACCTTTAGGTATGTTGAGGCAACTACCACAGAATTTAAGGATAGATGGTATAATCACCGCCATACCTTTAATAGATTTGATAAGAAAAATGGCTTCACAATCCATCTATCTCTTATTGAAACAAGTGTCGTGATTAAATGATTGATTGGAATTTTACCTTGCCTTCGGATTTTCATTTTGATACTTATACTCCGTTTTACATCATCTAGCTGTTCCCTCGAATGGAATTGGAGATATACAAAAGCGTGGAGAATTTAATATTGCTAACATAAAGTTATTGGACCATTTTACACAACCAATAATGCACCTTAATATATAACAACTATATATATATATATATATATATATATATATATATATATATATATATATATATATATATATATATATATATATATATATATATATATATATATAACGGAAAAAATGAAACGATATTTCATTTCCCACTCTTAGTACGGCTGTTACTTAAATATAAGTATGTACACGTACATACATATATGTATACCGACATACAGTAGTATGTATATATATATATACATACATGCACACATATATATATGCACGTATGGATTCACCGAACATTTATTATAATGCTCGGTGTGTTTGTAAACAAACATCCCGTATTAAGCCGTAGTGTCTAGCAACCACCGTTGCTCGTTTGTTCAACACTGACAAAGGATATATATATATATGTAGGACCCCGAGGGCTGACCTAGTTAACGGAGATTTATAGTAAACTATTTAAAATCTTTTGTGGATATATATATATATATATAAAGATTTACATATACACAAACTAGACAAAGTCACAGAAATATATGTGTTTTGGCAACCATTCACGATGTGTCTCAATGAAGAATTAATAAATTAAATAATCAGAGCAATATACTATAAAGTATGTCCATGGAATCATTTGATAATATATATACACCATTTCCCCTCCCAATTAGCATAATTAACCACAGAAAAAATCAATTAGACCAGGCTATAAGATTAAAAGGCACCTATGAAGAAATAGTAGATAAATAAACGACAGCAATCTCTTCGCGGCCAACCGCCATAGAATTTCACCCAACATTTCAACAGCACGTGGAAATCGATAAAATATACCGTCAACCATACACAATTAGGTATAAAATTAAAGTTAGCAGAAATGCTTATACACATACCAGGATTGTGTCCCAACCCTCGGGTTTCGTCGCATTTTGATATATCCTATTAAGGATAAAATCTCGAGCTTCGAACTCATCAGGAGACAAACTCGTTAGGACAGATTATTTTCTAAAGTGGTCCCCGCCAGACACGAATTCAAAATGGCTAAGAATTGTGACGTGGCAGTGGTCAAGTCAGAAATAATGTGATTGGTTGCTTACGGCGAGTGGGTTGGTTACTAGAAAGCGCAGCCCAATATTGCCCAAATTGCATCTCAACCTTATGGGAGATTATTAAATATAAAGATTTACATATACACAAACTAGACAAAGTCACACAAATATATGTGTTTGGCAACCATTCACGATGTGGCTAAATGAAGAATTAATAAATTTATCAATGAAGAATTAATAAATTAAATAATCAGAGCAATATACTATAAAGTATGTCCATAGAATGATAATATATATACACCATTTCCTCTCCCAATTAACATAATTAACCACACAAAAAATCAATTACACCAGGCTAGAAGATTAAAAAGCACCTATGAAGGAATAGTAGATAAATAAACGACAGCAATCTCTTAGCGGCCAACCGCCATAGAATATTTACCCAAAATATTTACCCAACATTTACTCGCCGTAAGCAACCAATCACATTCTTTCTGACTTGACAACTGCCACGTCACAATTCTTAGCCATTTCGAATTCGTGTCTGGCGGGGACCACTTTAGAAAATAATCTATCCTAACGAGTTTGTCTCCTGATGAGTTCGAAGCTCGAGATTTTATCCTTAATAGGATATATCAAAATGCGACCGAAACCCGAGGGTAGGGATACAATCCTGGCATGTGTATAAGCATTTCTAACTTTAATTTTATCCCTAATTGTATATGGTTAGCGGTATATTTAATCGATTTCCACGTGCTGTTGAAATGTTGGGTAAATATTCTATGGCAGTTGGCCACGAAGAGATTGCTGTCGTTTATTTATCTACTATTTCTTCATAGGTGCCTTTTAATCTCATAGCCTGGTCTAATTGATTTTTTCTGTGGTTAATTATGCTAATTGGGAGAGGAAATGGTCTATATATATTATCAAATGATTCTATGGATATACTTTATAGTATATATATATATATATATATATATATATATATAATGGTACATGTGCATATGGTTATGCGTATGTGTGAGTTTTGCGTCTGTGTGAGTATGCGGGTTCGTACGTATGTAGGGTGTGTGTATATGTGTACTTTGTGTTTTGGTTGACGTCGTCTGCGTACATATGTGTATTTACAGGTGGTATGTGTGTGAGCGCGTTTATACGTATTTATGTGTGCATATTTCTATACGTTTATATAATTATATGTATACACGCACACTCACACACACATATTTTTTTATATATATTGTATGTGTAATTGGTGTATACGTTCGTATGCGTGCGGGTACAGGTGTTGCGTGGGGTCTGTATGTTGTTGTTTTTTTGTTGTTTTTTTGTGTACGTGCTTGTATTGGCATACCCATTGTGGGTGTTTTAGCGTAGAAGCCTTTTCTATATTAAATATTTATACTCTGCTTTATATTGAGTACCTTACTTACTGTGATTACCCCCGGTTGAACCCGGGATGAACTCATCTTATATATATATATATATATATATATATATATATATATATATATATATATATATATATATATAAGGAGTTGACGGACCCAGCATATTTAACAATGCCAAGACCGGTTGTATTTCAGTGTACTCAATAGATAATGTAGAACACATTCCAGAGTATACACATGGTTATTCGCTACAATACAACACACGTAAACCGGTGTCTATATTAGTTCCAGGACTCGAGTTTTGGCCACACTTAATGCAACAGTAGGGTGCACTGCACCCTCTGTCTGCATATATTATGCAACAATGCATAATCGGCGCATGTGGATTCATCAGCGGGCATGGCCTAATCAATAACCAATCGATCGACAGATATATATCAATATATATATATATATATATAAAAGTATATGGAGAGAGAGAGAAAGAGAGAGTATGTTCTTAAATTGTATATTTACACATTGTTTTATTAAACAGTTCACTTCACAACTACGTTGTTGTGGATTGACTTCTACTATACAGCAACCCGGTCAAGTGTATTTCACTATAACCTCGGGTTGATCTCTCTCTTGTGAGTGGAATGCAGTAATGAAAGAAAGTGACATACTCAATCGTGTGAATATGTGTGAATCCGTTTGAATCTCTTTCTACTTCTGTGTCTCTGCCTGTCTTCCTCAAAAAAGATCGGTAAAATATCTACTAAACATGAAAATATAAGTGTTGTTTAATATATTCGACTAAATCTAGGCGTTGCTCCGGCATGGCCGGAACGTCGCGACTAAAACCAGTAAAGGAATAAAAGAGTCTTATTTAACTTCCTACGCATTAAGAAAAAATATAGCAATCTAAATCGGATATATATTTTTTATTTGTATATAAAGAAATTTAAAGCTACTTAGCGATTACGAAGAAAACACGAGAACTTAATGAGATTAGGTACAGTAAGTAATAATTGTTTCTACTTTAGGCACAAGGCCAGTAAATACCCAGTACATTACTTGTACTTTATTTTATCGAACCCGTAAGGATGAAAGGCAAAGTTATAATGAAAATATATCCACTGTATGAAAACTGGTTAGGTGAAAAATACTGAATGAAAGTATTGAATGGACATACAGAATGAAGAGAATAAAATAACTGATTCAGAAACCGGATATAATTTTGTATTATTGGCAGAATCGTTATATCATCGGGCGAATTTCCTTGTTTTATATGCTCCAGCTCTGCTGGAAATTGTTTTTGAGATGGACCTCTCTCAGTTTCGACGGGAGGTGTTCCAGTTGCTTGACCAATGAAAGAGCATGTTCATGAAATTAACATCTAAGAGGCTAACATTTCTCAAACATGTTTACCCTTAAGGTTGACTCAGATCAGAGAACAGAGAGTTTGAACGACTGTTCAAAAAAAAATCTTTTCAACGTTCTAACGAGTCAGCCATTTCGCCGCCTGGTGTAAAAAGAAAACTTAACAGAAATAGAAATTACGTTCAAGTCACATACGCAACTTAAACCCGCTCCAGAAAGATTGAACAAAGAAAGTTTGTTTACATGTTCTTATGTCCTAGCAATGTTTCGTATGATTCTCAGTTGAACACAGTTATTCAATAAATAATTCAATAAATAATTCAATAAATAATTCAATAAACAAGAAAAAACATTTAATATATAAAAATATTTGTTCAATATTTTCGAAAAAAAATCACATTCAATATCAGGTTTATATGAGTCAAGTGGATAAAAGTAATTAATTAGATTCCTAATTAGATTTAATTATTAAAAACGTGAAAAAATAATTTTCATTGTTTATATACATCGAACTAAGTTTCCAATATATCACACATTTTAGATCCCTATGGCATTCAAATTTAACAAGCCAATTCAACAGATATCGATTTCTTTTAATATCCAATGATACACGAGTACTCTCACACGCACACGCATATATTGTATATATATGTAAACACACACACATACACACTCACTTACACACACGCACACACACGCACACAGACACACACACACAGACACACACACACATATATATATATACACGCACGCACACATACACTGCGGAAAACAACAGATACATGTATTTCAAAATAACATGTTTGCGGGATCTTCTGTATGTTCCTAATAGAATCTCAACCATAATCATAAGCTATGTGTGATTGTGTGTATATATATATATATATATATATATATATATATATATATATATATTTAAGTTGAGACAGTAAACAGAAAACAAATAAACGTGGAAGCGAAGAGGCAGTACAAATGTTATTATTAAATTCATGCTTGAGAGTGGGGTGCGGGTTAGGTGCGGTGTGGGTGTGAGAGGGGGTGTGCTATGGAGTAGGGCATATAGATACATAGCTATATATATATATATATATATATATATATATATATATATATATATATATATTTGTATGAGTGGGTAATATGAGAAGAGCCAGGACCACGACGGCTAGGCTCCGGCCGTTTCGACAGCTAGATCCGAACAGTTTGGATCTAGCTGTCGAAACGGCTGGAGCTCAGCTGTCGGGGTCCTGACTCTTTTATATATATATATATATATATAATAGAATTAGGATTTAGCTTCATGCATAGCTATATACAGATATGTATAGAAACTTCGTATTTCTAAAGAAACACGGTATGTTTACAGGTAAACATTTAGAAAGCCGTAGCTATGCAAAAAACACCGGGGCTAACGCCGTCTGCTCATGTCCAGTGAAGCAAGGAAGACAATCGTCGATGCATTTCGGACTTAACTAGTTCTCATCAGGACGGTTCCTCCCACATTTGCGACTGCTAGACTTGAAAACAGTCGAGAATATATAGTTTTCTCGTCTGTGTAAATGAGGTGATTAATCTCATTTGCATATGAAGCTGCATAATTTGGCTGTAGCTCATTAAATTTTACACATATCTACAAACAATACCTATATATCAAGCATACTGCTACAATAAGATTGTTTTTTTCTATCACAAATATCAAAGTTCTGAATCTACATACCTCCCCGAAAATATATTTTACTCCAAAGTTAATCGAGCATTTATATGCATATGCCGGACATATTTTTCATGTATACGCATATATTGGCCATATATGTAATTCTGACATAGAACTGAATTAATACAATTCAAATTGTTAATTACTTATACGTGTCAGTAATCGCATATGTTCAGATTTTTCCCTCACCAAGTGTACGTTAATTGATTTTCAACTAATATTTATATTTTTAAATAATACTTATATTGAACGAATATTACCATGGGTATTTGTGATCCGACAGCTACATATCAAATCTCAAATGTTCAAGTCAATCTCACGCTTCCAATTTACATATATAGTTGAAAAGTTTCCTTTTACTAAAAAGAGGGGAACTAAAGTAAGGTACACCATACATGATGAAAGCATTAAACTTATTTTGTTGTGAAGTGAATTTTGCATAACTAGTTTCATTTTTATATTGATAACAGGCCTGGTAGGGTTTCACAGGAGTTGAGATGGGTTAAAGACATTTCATTTTTAATGATTAAAATGGCAACCAAAAAGAAGGAACGGAGGGGAGAGTTGTGATGGAGAAGTGTATATTAACATTCGAAAATAATGAAACACGTGTATCAGTTTCCTCCGTATCCATTTAACATAAAAGGAAAGAGGTGCTGACATTAAAAGAAGATAAAACTAATAAATTGGATTGGATATCGTTGGAAGCATTAAGGCATTAACAGGAAATTCTATAGGAAAAGTCATGAGTACAAGAATAATAAATATAATAATAATTGTTTCTACTTTTGGCACAAGGCCAGCAATTACCCAGTGTATTACTGGTACTTTATTTTATCGACCCCGTAAGGATGAAAGGCAAAGTTAACCTCGGCGGGATTTGAACTCAGAATGGCAAGGGCCGTAACTCTATGCGTCAAAGCATGGCGTCCGACCCTCTACCGATACTGCCAATCCACCGCCCTTATAATAAATATAATTGTTTCTACTTTAGGCACAAGGCCAGCAATTACCCAGTGAATTACTGGTACTTTATTTTATCGACCCCATAAGGATGAAAGGCAAAGTCAACCTCGGCGGGATTTGAACTCAGATCGTAAAGGGACGTACGCCCTTATAATAAATATAATAATAATAATTCCGGGAGTCCCAAACAAATGTATACACATTTCAATAGCATTCTAATGAATATTGCCTGTACAGGTAACCAATATATATATATATATATATATATATATTTACAAATATGTATATAGAATATATATATATATATATATATATATATATATATATATATATATATATATATATACGTGGTAACAAATTATTGTTATAGGTAGTCCACTTAAGTGTAGTAAAATCCTTTCTTGTATAGCAAACCGTGTCACTCTTCTTTCCTGATTTATATATATATATGTTACATAGTGATCGTTGTTTATCACATTAATGTATAACACTCAGAAATATGAATGTTTCATATCTCTATGATTTCTCAGTTAAAGTTATTAAATGATGCTTAAATTCTCGGTGCATCTACAAAATATGCACACACACACACACACACACAGATACACACACACACACACACACACACACACACACACACACATATATATATATATATATATAAGATATATATATATGCTATGTATATCATATAACATATATATATATATATATATATATATATATATATATATATATATATGTATATAGAATATATATATATATAAATATATATATATATGTATATATATATATATATATATATGTATATATATATATATATATATATATATATATATATATATATATATATATATATATATATATATATATATATATATATATATATATAAAATATTATAAAAAGGAATATGCATGTATATGTATGTATACACATATATTTGTATACCCCTCATTATTGTATATATATATATATATATATATATATGATATACATAACATATATATATATCTTATATATATATATATGTGCGTGTGTCTGTGTGTGTGGGGGGGGGGGGTGTTATGGACTGGCATATTTTGTAGATGCACCGAGAATTTAAGCATCATTTAATAACTTTAACTGAGAAATCATAGAGATATGAAACATTCATATTTCTGAGTGTTATACATTAATGTGATAAACAACGATCACTATGTAACACAATAACAACTCATGCACTGAAATATATTTTTTTGTATATGTGTGTGCGTATATGTATGTGAAGGTGTGTATATGAGTGAGAGAGTGTGTGGGTGTATGTGTGAGTGAGAGAGAGAGTATTATACATTAATATCATAAACAAAACAACCAGCACTGTAAAACAATAACAATATATCAAATTATACATACACTGAAATAAATACGAATGTGTATATATATATATATATATATATATATATATATACATATATATATATATATGTACATATATGTATATATATATATATATATATATATATATATATATATATATATATATATATATATGTATATATATATATATATATATAAATTATATATGGGGTGAACCTGTATATGTGAGTACGTGTAATATACATTAATGGATTAAACAACCTAAATTGTGTAACAATAACAAGTCAGGTTTCATTTCCACTGAAATGTTTATCCAATCCAATGTAATCAACGGCTTTCTCAATCCTCTCGGTGTAACCCTTCCCTGGTTGACTTTCACCGCTTCTGTTTAGTTTTGGTCATATCTTGAGATGTATAGCAGTACTTACTACGCTTGGCCAATTGCGGATTGGTGAAGCCATTTAACCCATAGTTGGGGTGGGGTGTACAGCCATTAACTCTGAGAAGTTCATCCGCTCTTTTAACAGCTCTTGATTTTTTGTGCTACTAGGTTTCACGTACCCTCATCACCTGACTAGGGTCTGGTGTGGGAGCCATTTGGCCATATATGGTCCTAGTAGCAGGCTCAAGCTGACCTGTCGAAATATATGTACACCTGATATATTATTCCTTATCATAGTTCATAGTTATGTGTAAAGAGCCTCTACACTTCGTTTATGTCCCAAGGCTTTATCTATCTATATATATCTATTCATCTATCTATCGATACGGCGATACTCTTTCGCTCGCACACTACACAGGCAGGCGAAGGCATACTCTGACATGTACAAGTATCTCACTTATTCTCTCCTTCCCTCTCTTTCTCTCAGGAGTCACTCATAATCAAGTATGACTTGCTGTTAGATTTATTTTTCAAATTATTATAATTAAACAATAAAAAAACTCCATCAACCATGCTTTGCTCATTCATGAAGATGTAGACCAAAGCCACTGGCACAACTATGCCTGCAAATATGGCGGTGCCCCAGCTTGGCCTCAGCCGGGTGGCTGGAACGGGTAAAAGAGTAATACAGATGGGAATGTCAATGTGGTAGATTTTTCGATGGAGGAGGTTGTGCTAACAATGTGGGTGTAATTTGAATTATTGTATTAGTGTTTGTTGTTTACACATACATAGACATGTATATATATGCATAATATGCACACACACAGCCACACAGACATACAGACACACAAACACACACATACACACAAACACACGCACAAACACACACACACACACACACATACACACACACCACCCCCACCCACCCACACATATATATATATACATATATATATATATAAATATTTAATTCATAATCTCATTAATATAATGAAATATATATAATGTTCTCTACATTACATTGATAACTTTAATCCGCGTCTGCAAACACAAAAGCACGAATATGTTTAGTTTTATATATATATATATATATATAGGAAAAGGTATTACCCCGACGGCAGAGCTCAAGCTGTTTCGACGGCTATTTCTGGACTAAATTAGAATTTTTAGCCTGGTGAATAGATACATTATTTATTCACCAGGCTAAAAATTCTAATTTAGTCAAAAAATAGAAATAGCCGTCGAAACGGCTTGAGCTCTGCCGTCGGGGTCATACTTTTTCCTATTTCCCACTCTACTACCCTAAATATTGAGTACTCTGGTGCGTTATGGTCCATCTGGTTCCTTACCACAATTCCTTTGTTATATATATATATATATATAGTAGCTGTCGAAACGGCTTGAGCGCTGCCGTCGGTGTCAAACATTGTCCTATATATATATATGAAATTATAAGATAAGAGGAAATAATAGACAAAAATATACCTATTGTTTCTTCAAAGTCCCGACTGTACAGTTTCGCTGATCCATATGCAACAATTGTATATTATAGTTATGCAACAACGTTGTGAGGCGAATCAGTTTGTCAAGGAATACCTCAGAGAAGAGGACTGGTCTCCAGACGTGTTTGCAGCAAGTGAGAAATCTCTATAGGCGGCAGGAGGAATAATTACGTGATACATCGGTCAAGAAAAAGGACTGTTTCCCTTGCAGCAAGTGAAAATATCTCAGAAAGCGGAGGGAGAAATTAGTACAAGATACAGAGGTCACAGGTGGGTAGTAAGGTAGACAGAAAGTGACTATCGTATTCTCTAAAGAAAGCAGTTTGTACACTTTCGGGTTACCTCGACCATAGAGTAGTTTGAGATAATATAATAATTGTTTCTACTTATGGCACAAGGCCAGCAGTTATCTCAGTGCATTACTGTTACTTTATTTTATCGAACACATAAGGATGAAAGGCAAAGTTTACCTCGGCAGGATTTGAACTCAGACAATAAAGGGCCGTAACGCTTTGCTGCAACGCATGGCGTCAAACCCTCAACCGATTGAGATACACACACACACACATATATATATATATATATATATATATATATATATTCAGCCTTTCGAGATATTTTTCACTTGCTACAAGGGAATCAGTCCTCTTTCTTGACCGATGCATCACGTGTTAATTCCTCCCTCCGCTCCGCCTATTGAGATTGTCTCACTTGCTACAAACGTGTCTGGAAAACGTTACTTCCCTGAAGTGTTCTTTGAGATGCTGGTGTGCCTCACATCAATATTGCACATCTGTAATGTGCAATTGTTGCATACGGACCACCGAAACTGTACCATCGGGATTTTGAAGAAAAAATAGGTATATATAAGTTTAGTATTTCTTCTTATTTTATAATTTGATATATATATATATATATATATATATATATATACAGTGGTGAACTTGGTCTAAAAATATTGGTTGTCAGGAGATGAAGGAAGGTATAGAATGCTATTATTTGATTTTTATAATGAATAAATAACATTTTCGAAAAATACGTAAGTGGATACAATTTTTTGCGGAAAAATATCTTGCCTTCTCCAATAAAAAATATTACGTATATTGCGAAGTTCAGAGACCTCCAATATTGACCAGAAGTCGACTGTAAATATAGATGTCTCTCTTGGCCAGGATCGAACCCAAGGCCAGGATCTCCACCGTCTCTAGTACCTACCGTTAACCCACAGATACAACTACGAAAGACCTATGAAAATTCATACTTATAAACCTACTTTCGAATTTTTCAAAACAAAGTGTTGCGTTGTCGTTCATGTATTTCTTAATGTTATTGATCCTACTTAAAGTCGACTTCTAAATCATTTGGGTGTTCCATAATCTACATTCTCGTTTTGTTTCATATCTATTTCGACTATATGTTAACCTGTAATCCATGTTTCATTTCTGTTTCACCTCATTCCCCCTCTCTCTCACTCTCTCTCTCTTTCTCTCTGTGATATTTGAATCTACTATGATTTGGACTTACCTTATTCCTATACATATGTTTTTGTATGTCAGTTAGATTCAAACTGACAATAAATGGCATTGGATTGGTAGTATCGGGAGATGGTCAGACGCCATGCTTTGAAGCATAGAATTACCTCCATTTATGATCTGACTTCAAATCCCACCGAGGTTAACTTTGCCTTTCATCCTTACGGGGTCGATAAAATATATATATACAGAGGCAGACCGGGTCTAAAAATAATGGTTGCCAGATGAAGGGGGACCACCTACATATAGAATGCTATCATTTAATTTTTATAATGAATAAATGACATTTTCAAACAATACATAAGTGGAAACAAAACACTGCAATCAAATTTTTGCCGAAAAATATTTGACCTTCTCTAATAAAAAAAATGTATTTTGCGAAATCCAGAGATTTTCAATAATAACCTTTGGTCTTTCACACCCACTCCCTCTATATAAACATGTGTGTGTGTGTGTGTGTGTGTGTGTGTGTGTGTGTGTGTGTGTGAGAGAGAGAGAGAGAGAGAGTGTGCGTGCACCACCTTCACCACTAATTGATTTGACAGTTGTCTTTAACCCATTGATACCAAATATTATTTGGTCAGTAGTTCGTGTGTAAGTATATAAATATATATATATATATGTGTGAGGGGTGGGCGTGTTTGTCTGTGTCTATATGTCTATGTTTGCATGTATGAATGAATACAGTAAGATTTAGATTTAGTAGATGTAAAGCCACTGATTCCAGCTATTTGCACTATCGTTACGTTATTTCTAATAATTCAATGGGGAATTGGTTGACCAAATGCTTTGCTTAATTGTTTCATTAATTTTTTAAAATTTTATTTCTTTCTCTTAGATTTCAGGTATTTTTTGAAGGCAAAGCATTGCCCCTAAAATACAACAGTAGGCTCTGCAATGCTACTGTGGGCTCTTGCAATGCTACCGTGTGCCCCCTAGGG